>JACEFZ010020959.1:412500-567500 GCA_014155875.1 Cepaea nemoralis
AGATTCGGCAGTGGATCGTGTCGCGTTGGTTACTTACAGGGGTATGTGAGCCGGTCGTTCAGAAAGCAATGGCACACTACTGAACGTAAAACTTGTCAAGATATCAACAGCAACTGAAAAATGCTGGTGTTGACTGCAATGTCCTGTAAAAGGATATGAAAAAAAAAAAAAAAAAAAAAAATTAAGGGCTAGGAGCTGTGGTAATGTAGTGGCTAGCACGTTTTGCCTACCGGCCTGTGGCACATGGATTTGAATTTGCATTAAGAGAATTTTAAAAATTGACCTGGGCTGACCAAGGTTGACCTAGTCTACATTGGTGACAAAGAAATGACTTGGGAAGTAAATATGACTGGTGTGATGTTGATCACATGACCCCTGAAGTGCGGGTTGGTATACAGGAATATGGGTGCTAGCAAACAAATGTTCAAAACATCTCAGCGTGAGAAAGGGTCCCTTACTTACTTATATAATAATTTACTTATAAATTACTTATATATAATTAAATTATTTAAGTAAATTATTTAAGTTATATGTATTATGTTCAGCAGTATATTAGACAATGCATTTTCCTTCATTATCGATGAAGTCATGGGTTATTTTAGTGTAAGACTGTTTTACTGCAGCTTGCAATTAACAAATTTGTATATAATTTTTAGGAAATACATGTTAAAATAAAGTTTTATTGTTAATTTAAGGCATCAAATCCATTAAGAACTTCACAATGAGAGATGTTCATGACAACAACATACATACAGAGCCCCATCTTATGGCTAACAATTGAAGGACCATGATCTCTAAGGGCATGTAGCCTATCAAGGGCTACAAGCTATGCAGTCTGCAAGATTGCAACAAGTTATCTATAATGATTGTAGAATAATAGCTCTGATGCATTGCCCACTTTGTGTAAAAAAGCTCATAAATTTACTCAGAATTATAATGATCACAAAATATAACTGTGAAGCTAGAAGAAAGGAATAACACACAGAGATATGAGTAAATGTTTAAATCGAAGTCTTTATAAAACAAAAGTTCCTGGATTACTTTTCTATGATTTTGATATTTCAGTTTCCCAGCTCAGTATTCTTGGTGTTTGTGTCCCCTAGATAAAGACTGTGGTGAAGCTGTTGCTTATAAAAGTGCATGTTATTTCTATAGTTTTAAGTGCCATCATACAAAGGATATTTCAAAAGCAATCACCTGCATGCTACAATGTCTCCTGAGAGGCTGAACTTGCTGTAGTCGCCTCCATAAATATCTTTCACCAACTTGTCAATGTTTTTGTTATCTCCACTGGACGCCAGTTCTATAGCTTCCTCAAACGTGTCGCACCCAGTCAGGAGACAGCACAATCCTAGGAATGTCCCACCTCCTAAACTGTGAACATATGCACATAGTGTATTATTTCTCACATGAGTTTAATACATACTGTAACATATACAGGAGTTGTGGTAACATAGTGGCCAGGATACTTGCCTGGCGGCCCGGGTGTCATGTGCTTGATCCTTGTCACGGTACCGGGAAATATCTTGGGAAGTAAAGGTGGCTAGCATGATAGAGAGAAAGAAAGAAAGAAAGAAAGAAAATGAAAGAAAGAAAAAGACAGAAAGAAAAAAAGATGCATGTATATAAATACAGGTAAGAACATGGAAGAACAACAATAATTATGTCATGCATACGGTGTATTTTTAATGACTGTGCAGTGTTTGAAAATATTGCTGGTCCAAGTTTTGTATTTACCTATTATGTTGCATGCACTTTACAGAGGGTGAATACAAAACTTGGACTGGCAATATTTTCACACACTGCACAGTCATTAAAAATACATCCTATATTATAACAATCATGAGAAACTAAATCTTATCATTTCCAGCTGATGTCACAACAGATTACTTGGAAGGGGAGGAGGGAAGAAAAGACAGAGGGAGAAAAGTGATACAATAGGCATAATGGGGGGAAAAAAAACCTGAATTACTTTCACGGAGAAAACATAGACATCTGTGAATACAAATATCATGCTGCATGTTATCCAGCATGGTTGTGTGTTATCTACACGTAGATGCATTGTTATGTTCACTTGGTTCTTCTTCTCTTCCTTGATACCATTATTCCATCTTTTACATCGTCGTCCCCTGACTTGGTATCCATTATACTACTTTAATGTGGCTCTTCGTGGCAGATGATACCAGGGTATTCTTGTGAGGTGGCCAAATCAATATGTTGTTCTTTTATTAAGTGCACGACTGGTTTCAGACCTATATGCCTTCTAATTTCCTCATTACTAAGTCTTCTCTCAGTGTTCATCCCGCAGCTGTTCTAAGGTATCTCATCTCTGTTACAACTTTGTCCTAATTAGTTGCAATAAGTGTCCATGTTTGATATTGGTAACATAATGTTGGCCACAAAAGATATTTTGAGATGTGCTTTAGTACTTACAGTTATCTTTCTATGCGACTGAAGTTCTGATAGCTGTCCCAGTACCTGATTTGCCTGTACAAAGTGTATTGATTTCCCTATCCATTCCCTCATCTGAAGTGTAAATTGACCCTAGATATTTAAATTCGCTGGTTCGTTTTATTTCCAAGATCTTTATTTTTATTGACAGGGTTTCTGATTGGCTGACTATTACCAGTCTCTGTCTTTTCAATGCCATCTTCGTGTTATATTTCTCATACTTGCAATTGACTTGATTTAGATGGTTCTGAAGGCTATTCTTCTTCTATAAATGTTTGGTCATCCACAAATGATAATTCTGAAATGCTACCTTCTTCTTCACTCTGTGCTTATTTGCATATATTGTGCTTCTCTGCATATATTGTCAATGTATGTTATAAAAAGTAGGGGTTGGGGGTGGGGAAGCACACATCCTTGACGTACACCTGAATTTACTTAAAAGGTTTTCATGAAACTTTCTTTGTTCTTATGCAACATTTGCTTGACTTACATAAACTAATGCAAACATTGATTAGATGTTTGCCAATTCTGTATTTTTTTAGGCAATCCTATAGCAAATTCCTGTCAGCTCTGTCAAAATCTTGTTCCTGGTCTTTAAATGTGACTTTACAGGTCTTATCATGTTCAACTGCTTTTTTCTGTCAGTCCTCTTAGTGTGAATATTGTGTCTGTGCAGCTTCTGTTTGATCTAACACCCATTGGAGCTTCTGATAGTTCTTCCAGTAATTGTCTGAATCTTCTGTCAATACTTTGGCATATATTTTTCCTGTGTGACTAAGTAGTGAGATTCTTTAATAATTAGTACAATCTTTCCTAATTGCCGTTAGTTTTTCAAATTGGTATAATTATTGCTGTTTGTCAATCATTTGGTGTTTCTTGGTCTGACCAGGCGATCTGGAAAATGTGTCACTTGTTTTACTTCTGAAAACCACTTGGTGGTGTGTTATTTATTGTGCATTATCTACACTTGGTTGTGCTTATTTACAAGTGCATTATCTACATTTGGTTGTGTGTCTATGTGGCTTATTTACAAGTGCATTATCTACATTTGGTTGTGGGCCTATGTGAGGCCGTGTGTTATCTATTAGTAGTGCACCATTTACATTTGGTTGTGTGTTATCTACACCTGGCTGTGTATTATCTACACTTAGCTGTGTTATCTATTAGTGGTGTAGTCTACATTTTGTTGTGTATTATCTACTTGTCTGTGAGCTATCTACATTTGGCTGCGTGTCTACACTTGGTTGTGTGTTATCCACACTTACTTGTGTGCTATCCACACTTACTTGTGTGCTATCTACAGTGAATGTTTTATCTAAACATAATTACATGTTATCCCTTTGTTGACTCAAGTCAGAACTGACTTTCAATCATCTGGCACAAAGATGCTTTGCTCAGTTCCCAGCAGCCATTTGAGTACACTCTTAACCTCTACACTGCAGCTGTTCAAACATGTGGCATTGTTTCCAGGTCTTGCAATTAATTATTCATGGATATTACTTCTGCACCATTTGGTGTTTCCATAAACTGACAAATATATTGTTACACTTTTGTGTGAGTGTGTGTGTGTGTATATATATATATATATATATATATATATATATATATATATATATATATATATATATATATATATATATATATATATATTGCATATCCCTTACAGGACGTTGCAGTCAACATCAGCATTTTTCAGCTGCTGTTGATGTACTAGGCAAGATTACACTCAGTAGTTTGCCAGAGCGACCAGCTCACATACCCCGTAAGTTACCAATGCAATGAGAACCGCTACTGATTCTCGCGCAGGTTACGTTACTCACGAGAATGTATAAGATTACAGAGAAAGGCACGCTAACCCCTAGGCCAGGTAGACCGGCTATATATATATATATATATATATATATATATATATATATATATATATATATATATATATATATATATATATATATACATACATACACACACTCTAACATGTGTGTGTGTGTGTGCGTGTCTCTCTCTCTCTGTGTCGTGTGTAGGCTCACGTGCACCTTGGCTTATGAACTAAAACATGGTCCATACATGTCCTACTACTTCTAATGCACTGGACTGATTTTTGCATGTGGATCAGCTTTCCCTGTTACCGGTGTTCCCCGCCATCAGGTGAACCCACTCCGACATCAGAAGTGCTTGTAGTTTACGTCCCCAAGTCAAGGACGAGAAATCAACATTTTAGTCCAACTGATCAGTGTTGGGGTTGATCCCATCACTTCAACATCAGGACCCTGAATGTTTAAGAATGAGTGCTTGTTTCCATTCAGCCATGCTGACCTCATTTGTGATAATTAATGCAACACATTTTGACTTAATTACTTGCATTTGACATTTGTGATAGAAAATTTATTGTTTCCACTGGCTTTTTATTTTACATATTTGCCCAGCCACTTTTCCAGTGCATACTACTCATCATCAATTAAAAACAAATTCCCAACAGACATGGTACTTATATTTGAATTTTAATTCTTCAATAACAATATTCTAACTTGTAAAATGCCCAATACAACTTTTTTTGTTAGTCCACGCAGTGTGGTATTGGTGATGATGTATGTCCACAACCTTCTGTCTTTCACTTCTGCCAATCACTTCCGATACAGATGTTCCTCATTACAATGATGTCAAACTGTCCAGCATTTTCTCTCTTGGTCTCCCCCGGCTTCTTGTCCCCGCCAAATTTCCCGTTGTGACGACATACTCCAGCTTTCCCCATCTCACGAACTGCTAAAAGAATGTAGACTTGTCTCCTTCTGATGCAAGTAACCAGTTCTCTTTGTGAGTTAACTTTTTTCAAAATATTCATAACATTCCTTAGTATCAATCCACAGTGTTTTCATCATTCTTCTATAAAACCACATCTGTGCAGCCTCCACATAATTCCTCACTTTGCTAATTGTCTATGATTATCTTCCATTAATCAGGATTGGCTCAATATAGCTGTTAAGAACTTTTCCCCTTACCTCGACTGACAAAAGCTATATATTTACAAGTTTTAGTCGACGGATCAACATCACAGGATATGGGTGTAACCACAAGTGCTCCGTTCTACTCCTAACTCAAGTCTGAGTCCGGAGAACCTCAGCTTGGTGCACAAACTCTGTAGCACAGATGAGGATCCTGAAATACTTTGGGTAGATTTTTAACTCAAAATTTTTGCCCGGGCAGTGCTGTTAGGATACTCTTTTTCGATTTCCAACTGCCAAGGGATTTTTTTAAATACACAAACACAATAATACACACGGGCGTCCGATCTCACTACCCAGAGACCTGGGGACATTTTGTTACTAGAAGTCCACATGAAAAAATCCCAGCCCTCACCGGGGCTTGAACATGGGACCTCCTGCACTCAAGGCAAACACCATACCTCAAGACCACTCAGCCCCCTTTATACTTACAAGCAAATAGAGACACACATTTTTCTAAGTCTATTACTGAATCAACGGAAATGAATTGTACATTAAAGTATAGTCACCTTGTGCCACTAACTCGAGTGTAGTCTGTTTTTGAGCGAACTGACAGTAAGCTCACTCCTGATCCAATATTCACAACCAGATAAGGATAAGGGTTTCTAAAGTCAAAAGGTTTTTTCTCGCAATTTTCAGAGTCTAGGGGGTTGCTGAAGTAATAACATTCAGATCGGTGGTTGTACCGGTCAGTGTAGTGTATACCTTTCAGAAGGCAGTCAAGTTCATCGTACTTGTGTAGCTGAAGCTGAATCTCCTGCAACACCCAACATAAAACAACAATAAGCAGATGTGTAGAAAACTGAATCACTATGGCAAAGGTAGCGTTTTGCAAAATGGAAAGTACATTGACCAATAAAATGCTGTTAACTGCAGGGAGAAAAAAGAGTGTTGAAGTGCTATGTAGAACTTATGCTGCATTGTGCATTTGAAACACGGACAATAAGCAGCCAAGCTGAGAAACATTGAATGGCAGTGGAAATGTGGTTTCTGAGGAAAATGCAAAACAAACCATGCAGAGACAGAACAACTAATGAGAAAACACTACAAGAAGCAAATGAAATCCATAAATTAATTAGTGAAATTAGAACTGTCAAGGTTTTTTACTTGCAAAATTTATGGGGAAAGAACTAGGGGAAGGTGTTGAGAATAAATACCCGGATGGCCTGGCCACATGGCATAATTGGGACAAGAAAACAAACCTGATCCAAGACTCTGGTGATGTTGGAGATAGCAAACCATGACTGCCACGCTTATCGGCATGGCACATAATGATGATGTCCATAGAAATATGTGGCAAATATTATGGCTTGACAAAATAAAGCATGACAAATTCTGAAATTAAGAGTGAAAAACACATTACTAAAGAAGAAGAGTCAAGAGATGTAATATTTTGGGCACATTACAGGACATTAGACTGATGAGAACAATGGGGAAAGGTGCAAGGAAATGCATAAGAAGAGAACAACAGTATAAAAAGGAAGATAACATAACAAGATTAACTGGAAAGGGGAAGTTAGACTGTACCATCATGGCAAGTGACAAAAAATATAAACAGAAAGATAACATAAGATGTGGAAATGATAAATATGAAGATAACACAAAAAATTAGTTAGTTAGTTAGTTAGTCTTTCCTCTTGAGCCTAAGGCGGCGCATAGGGCAGAAGTCCTGTCTCTCCATGCCTGGCGGTTCGCTGCTACCTGTTGTAGATCTTGGGTATTTACTTGGCCATTGAATGAGCCTTCTCTAATGATGGTTCTACGCAGGGTCTCTCTTGGTCTTCCCCGTTTTCTTTTCCCTACAGGTGACCATATGAGGGCTTGGTAGGGGAGTCTTGTCTTGTCCATTCTGAGTACATGGCCGATGTAGTTCCAACGGCGTCTTCTTATGAAATTGGATACTGTATCTTGCTTAGTCTCTTGTCTTATTTGCGAATTGGTTCTGAAGTCTGTCCAGTGGATGTTTAGAAGTCTTCTAGGACATTTGTTCTCAAAATTGTCTAATTTTTTATCTAAAGCTACCGTTGATTTCCAACTTTCACATCCATACGTTAACACTGGAATCACACAAGAGTTGAAGATTTTAAGTTTTGTGTGTTTGCTGAGTGTCTTCCAGATGTTTGACAGTTTATTGAAGGCACTAGATGCCAGTGCGATTCTAGATGATATTTCTGGTGTTGAGTCCCCTGTAGATGTCATTTTGCTTCCTAGGTATGTGAAGCTGTTGACTTTTTCAAGAACGTAGCTGTTCAATTTGGTGTCATCTGAACTGTTGGTAAGATCAATAGTCTTTGTTTTTGTGGTGTTAATTTGGAGACCAATTTGCCCTGAAACATTTTGGAGGTGGTTTATTTTCTCTTGGGCATCCGGGTGTGTTGAACTCAAAAGCACTATGTCGTCAGCAAAGTCCAGGTCTTCTAGAATTTTGTCAACACAATGGATACCCATATTTGTGTTGTTTGTGCATTTGCGCATGACCCAATCGATAGCTATTCCAAAAAGCATCGGTGATAAGACACAACCCTGTTTCACTCCTGTTTCGACTGAGAATCAGTCAGAGTTGCCTGTTTCTGTTCTTACGCAGCAACGTGTCTCCTTGTAGAAAGATTTTATGACGTTGGTATATTTGGTAGGAAAACCATAGATGTTAAGTAGATTCCAAAGTGAAGGACGGTGGATGCTGTCGAAGGCTTTTTGAAAGTCGACAAAGTTGGTGATTAATTTCGACTGGAATTCTACGGAGTCTTCAATGATTATTCTGAGGGTGAAAATGTGGTCTATGCATGACCGTTTTGGTCTGAAGCCTGCTTGTTCTTCTCTGAGCCTTTAATCTATCGCCTTTTTCAATCTCTCAAGTAACATGCTACAAAAAAGTTTTCCTGGTACTGATAATAGAGTGATACCACACCAATTATTGCAATCAGACATATCGCCCTTTTTAGGCAGTTTGAAAATTACACCATCTTTCCACTGTTGTGGTGGGGATTCGCTTTGCCAGATTTCATTGATCAGCTGTAGCAAACGTTGTAAGGTGTTCTCATCTGCTGCTTTGAGCATTTCTCCTGAGATTTCATCTTCACCAACAGTTTTGTTGTTCTTCAATTTTTTGATGGCTGCTTTAATCTCTTCCATGGTGAATGACTCGCAGGAGGCATCTAGTGGGGGCATAGTAATTTCTCCATCCAGGTTCGGAACAGTGTCAGGCTGTGGTCTATTTAATATTTCTTTGAAATGTTCTGCCCATCGTTGCTTTTGAAGGTCATCGGATAACAGTTGATTGCCTTGTTTGTCTTTGATGGGTATATTTGGTGTAGGTGAGTGATTGCATAGTTGCTTCATGATATGGAATACGGCTCTGTGGTTTCCAGTTCTGGCAGCTGCTTTGGCGTCGGAGGCCAGGCTGTGAATAAAGTTCTGTTTGTCTTTTTGTGCACTTGATTTCACCTCTTTATCCAGAGTATTTTTGCTTATGGGTTTCATATGTAGATGTGTCTTTTGCAGAAAGAAGTGTTAGTTTTGCTTGTTTTCTTTCTTGTATCTTCGTCCAGGTGTTATCGCTTAGCCACTTCTTCTTCTGTATTTGTACGTAGCCGACTGTGTTTGTTGCAGCATTTAGCAAGGTATTTTTTTAGAAAATTCCAATTTTCTTCAATGTTGTTTTTAATAATCACACTGCTCGATATACTTTCTTTGTTAGCATAGATGCTTTGTACCTCTGAATTGAATGCGAGTTGGTGTTCTTTAGTCAGTAGGGACTGTAAGTTTATTTTCTTAATTCTGGGTGATCTGTGCAGAGTCTTGAGCTTTATTTTTAGTTTGGCAATGCAGAGATTGTGATCACTGCCAGCATCTGCACCTCTGTAGGCTCTGACGTCTTGTACTGATGAACGGAATTTGGCATTAATGCAAAAATGGTCTATCTGATTTTTTTGTGATGCTATCAGGCGAGTTCCACATGACTTTGTGTATATCTTTGTGCGGAAATAAAGAGTTTGCTACTATCAGATTTGCTATTTCCAAATTTTACAAAAAATTAACTGGAACAAAAAAAAGGTTCTACAGTACCATCAAGGCAAGACATAAAATATTAAGTAGGATTCCCAAACTTGTTTAACTGGAAAGAGGAGATTAGACTGCACATCATGGCAAGACAAAAATGCTGGAGACACGCTGCAGTTAGCCTTCAATGTTAAATGATAAAGTTGGGAATAAAGAACTTTTTTTTAACATTTAAAAAATATTATAAATGACTAAACCCTCATTGTCAACAAATATTATACACTAGATCTGCTAGACATTTAATATTTTCAAGTCATTAATGCTTAGAATAAAGGTGCACTGTTTATTTATTTTTACAATTAAAAAATAAATGACATAACATAATTTAAAAATTAAACAATATACAAATACTTTCTCTGAAAGTCAACACCAGAAATATTAAAAAGTACCCTTTTACATTCCTTAAGGTTAAAGTCTTTCTCCGTAATCCCGTATATTCTCGTGAGTAACATAACCTGCGCGGAAATCAGTAGTGGTTCTCGTCACATTGGTAAATTACGGGGTATGTGAGTCGGTCGCTCAGAAAGCAATGACAAACTACAGAGCTTAATCTTGCCTAGAACATCAACAGCAGCTGAAAAATGCTGGTGTTGACTGCAACGTCCTGTTTGGGATATGAAACATAAAAAAAAAAAGGCAATTTGGGCATATGGTGCTAGACCTATAATTTTATCAACCAATCGGCATCAGTATCAAGCAACCTTCTTCACTTTCTAATAAATTTCCTGGAACCCATTGTAAGTTGAGTTGACCTGGGAGCACTACTGCAATATTTTTTTGGTGCTTGCTAGCTTTAAATTCAAGCGTAGCCCATACACACTACTTCTAGTTGTGCTGGACTGAATTTTGTGTGTGGATTAGCTTTCCCTATTAACAGTGTCCCTCGCCATCAAGCGAACATACTCCGACTTCAGAGGTACTTGTAATTTACGTCCCCAAGTCAAGGACGACAGGTCAACATTTTAGGCCAGCTGTCCAGTGTAGGAGGTGAACCCCTAATCTCGGCTTCAGCACACCGGATGTATAAGAACACACGTTCTTATCCATTCGGCCATGCTGACCTGCCTACTGCGATATGATAAATTATATTGCAACAACCATTCATGACAGCAAGATTTTGACCTACCTTCTCAAAAACACCTGCAAATTTATAAGCACCTCCTCCTGTTGCACAGACACCACTAGCAAGTCCTGAGAACTTTTTTGTTTTAACTAGGTCAATAAATGCTGACATCTGACATGTTGGAAATCGTATAAAGTGAATCTTGCCAGTACGACCACATATCTTTTGATCTCCCATCTCAAGGTGCACATCTCTGATGCCAGTCTTTCCGTACGCTGTGTCTCCCAAAAGATATCTGTGAATTGTTTGAAGTATTTCCCTTTCTTCTACATCAAATTCGTCAAAATTTTCAGGCTCAAAGTAAACAAATTTGGTCAGTGTGCCTCCTATGTCCATACCAAACAGGGGTAATGCTGTGGAGAAATCAAAACTTGTATAATATTGTTTAAAAAAACAACAAAAATGTTACATTAAAAAAAATATTTGAGAAAGGGCCAACATTAATTCAACATACATTTGCAACAATCGGTTGAAAGCCCATACTAAACTACAACTTTCCTTTTTCTGCATCAAACCATACATGTTTTGGACAATCAATATAAACAAACACAGGTCTCTCACAACAATCATCATTCATGTGTAAAATAATGCCTTGATACCACCCCCCCCCCCCCCCCCCCCTCCCAGCATATCCTTCACAGGACATTGCAGTCAACACCAGCATTTTTCAGCTGCTGTCAATGTCTTTACAGTTTTACGTTCAGTAGTTTGTTGATAATGGGTGACTTGAATGCCAAAGTTGGAAATCAGCAGAACGGATGGACAGTAGGCAAGTATGGACTAGGGGAACAGAATGAAAGAGGTTGCAGACTTGTACAGTGGGCAAAAGAACATGATGTTATTATTATAAACACCTGTTATCAACAGCACCCAAGGATATTATGGACATGGAGGAGTCCTGATCATAAGATCAGAAATCAGATTGATTATATTCTCATCAACAGAAGATTTTGAAAACCCTTAAAAGTAAAAAAAAACTATACCAAGCACAGACTGCTACAGCGACCATAGATTAATCATAAGTAATATACGTATAAAATTAAAGAAAGTCAAATATACACTGAGAAACACTAAATTTGATCTACAGGCACTGAAGAATGAGAAGATAAAAAAGATAAATTCAACGTAGAGGTAAAGAACAGATTCGATGCATTATCCGATATGGAAATATTATTTCAAGATGTCAGTGACCAAAGGGAAATATTAAAGAAATCAGTCAACTAAACTGCAGAAATAACAATCCCAAAAATAAAGATAACAGGACGCAGGAAATAGATGGTGGAAGACATCTTAAAACTCAAGGAAATAAGAAGAAACAACAAAAATAACAATGAAAAATATTAAGAGATTCACAGGAAAATCAGGAAGCTATGCAAAGAGGCAAAAGAAACATGGCTTAAAGAAAACTGCAGGGAAATTGAAAACCAACACAACACCCGGAATACCAAATTAATGCACAAAAGAATTAATGAAATACTAACAAAAGAACACACACACATCAATGGGTTGCCTAAAAACCAAAGAAGGCAAGATCATAATAGAAAAAGATCACATTTTACATGCGTGGTCAGATTATGTGAGAGACCTTTATGATGATACAAAAGAAGAACAATATGATTATCGGAATAATAATGAAGGACCTTCAATTTTGAAGTTGGAAGTTCAGAATTCTCTTAACCATATGAAAACTGGCAAGACCCCGGGTGCAGAAAACATCACAATAGAAATGATCAATGCCTTAGAATAATATGAAATAGACCAAGTCACCAGACTGCTGAATGCAATATATGACACTGGAGATATATCTCCTGAATTATGTAATTCTATATTTATTGCAATCCCGAAGAAATCAGGAGCCTTGGAATGTGATTATCAAAGTCTCACATGGAGTAGGTATGGCATAAAGATAGAAGGGATTTATAGAAGGGATATAACCCCAATATAAGGGAACTAAATAGAACCACTCGAATGCTCGAACAATCTAGAGCCTTCGAGAAGGATAGGTCAGTTTGCCTACAGCTCCGTGGACACAGGTGGAACCCGCCTACCGCGTGCCAGGACCTGTTCCACGAGAAGCTCGAAGAGAGTTACACCCCGTGTCCGACCGAGACACGTTAGAGGGCAGACGGCGACAGGACACCGAACACAAAGTAGGGCTTAGCTTAAGGGGGACTTGATAGATAGAAACCAAGTGTATTTAAGGATTGTTAATTATAAGATAGATGATAGAGTTTGCTGTGATGATTATGTGTATGATTGCTTTGTTATGAACTCCTGTGATATTGTAACTGGCTGCGAAACCCATTCTTCGCCAGATTACTGTGAATAAATTATATTAGATAGTATCAGAATGGAGTTTGTTGCCTGTCTGAACCCGAGTTTCATTTCCTTAGGTCTCTAGGCAAATAGCCTTTAGACTTGTAAAAAAAAAAACATATATTGGAAACAACAAGCTGCCATTAGAATAGAGGTGTGAGACAGGGATGTGTAATATCTCCAGATCTTTTTTACCTGTACAGCGAAAATATTTTCAGAAATATAGAAGACATGGAAGAAATCAACATTGGGGGAACGATACATCAATAACATTAGATATGCAGATGATACAGTCTTGATTGCAGACAATGAACAGGACCTGCAACATTTAGTAGATGCGGTTGTTGCACATAGTGAACAACTAGGATTAGAATTGAATTGTAAGAAGACACTGATTATGGTCGTCACTGGAAAGAAGGAAATACCACAATGTAATATACGAGTAAATGGGCATATTCTTAAGCAAGTGAATCGATTCAGTTATTTTACAACAGTCATAACATCTGATGAGAGATTCCTTGAAGAGATTAGAACAAGAATAGTCATTGTGAGGGTAGCCTTTTGCAAGATGAAAAACATACTGACCAATAAAAAGATATCAAGTGAAATGAGAAAAAGAGTGTTGAAGTGCTACATAGAACCTGTACTTTTGTATGGATGTGAAGCGTGGACAATGAGCAGTCAAGCTGAAAAACATCTGATGGCTGTGGAAATGTGGTTTCTGAGTAAAATGCAAAGAATACCATGGACAGACAGAAAAACCAATGAACAAGTCCTTCAAGAAACAAATGAAGATCGCAAACTGATTAGAGTCATTAGACATAGACAGTCACAATTTTTTGGGCATGTTATGAGAAGAAATGACTTGGAGAACTTGGTGACAACTGGCAAGATTGAAGGGAAGAGACCAAGGGAAAGACCGAGAAGTAAATACCTGGATGGTTTGGTCACATGGCATGGTCGAGACAGGAACACAAAGCTGATCCACGACTCTGGTGATCGAGTGAGATGGCAAAACATGACCGCCCATGCTTATCGGCATGCCACATGATGGATGGGGTTTGTTGATACTTTTAAACAACAAAAATACTGAAAAAGTTCTCACAAAATATTGGAAAGTTATTTAGTATCATCGTCTTTATGTGCTCCGCCAAATGGCATAGGCATTAATGTATCACTACAGATTTCGATCCTTGGTGTTCTGGATAAATTCTGTTGATGAAATCCCCATGCCTCTATCTTAGGCCAATCAGCATTATTTTTACTGAGTGAACTAAATAAGACAGTTGCATTCATACAAGGGGCAACACTGCAGTTATTAGGTTGAGCACAACCCACTACTAGCAATGCTAATCCTATTCCGGTACGAACCTTGGGCCTTGTCCATGTCAGACTGCAAGCACTAGACTCACATTTTCCGTTCTATTATAAAATCCCATTTGAGCATTATTTTTTGCTTTGATATTGTTGCTTGGCATTTTCTATTGCTACCATAACAGATGTTGCACATATGAGGTATTTTCACCTGTTTCAATACTGAGTCATCTGCATAATGTAGATTACATTACAAACTCAAACTATTCTTCCTGGTCTATTTTTATCTCTCTCATTATTATTTCGCTATAGAAAGAGAAGAGATATGGTGACAAAAAACATTCTTGTCTTACGCCATGCTGTTTATGCTCATATTTGTCCTATTTATTTTCCATTTTAATTGCTGCTACTTGTTTCGAGTAAATATATTTTAGTTGGCAACTAAGGCTAAGGGGTAGTGAATGATTTCACAATCCTGACATCCCGGGTTCAAAGTCAGCTACAGGCGATTTGGGAGCAGATTGCATTGCATTAATTTTTTACAATGGTATGAGTGTTGGCAAACTAAAAATTGTAAAATTGCCTAGAAAATCACAGTCGACAAATAAAGGAATTGATGCATAAATAGGGCTGCCAGATACGTGGGCACCAAAAGAAGGACATAATAAGACAAAAAAGAGGACAAAGGAGGACATATTGAATGTTTCATTATTAAACCCACATTCAGTACAATTTTATTACAATAGCTGCCAATAAGTGTATCTTACTCTTAGTGAATTGACCAAGAAACAATCATGTTAAAAAATAAATATAAATTCAATGGAGGCCTTTTTCAAACTGCTAAAAAAACATTATTTAAACAGCCGATTATACAATTATTACCTTATAATCTTTATTAATTACACAACATATTTCTCGGAGGAGCCAACTTTTTGTAGAAGATCCTCATTAGCAATCACATATGCATAAAACTGTTCACAGGTAAGATTCTTCAAATTGTACCTTGTGAAAATGATGTCCTTTACAGAGTCGAGTAAGAGTCTGTTCCTTTGGTGTTTCACATTTGGTATAAATAGGAAAATTAAATATTATCAAGCAATGGGTTTTAATAAAGAAGTAAAAGTAATTATAAAAAAGAGTAATGAGCCGGATACAGATAACAGTTAGAATCACTATAATCGACTAGTTCGCAGAAATACAGACTTTGTACATTTTAACAATGTAAACATATGGTAGAGTGTAGATACATTAAAGTTGTAACAACAATACAATAAAAACTATAACATAAAATATAAGAAAAGCCGGACATTTTAAAGTTTTTAGCTTTGCCTGCCAGATGGAGAATAATAGGCTAAAAAGGAGGACATGTCCTCTTTTTGCCGGACGTCTGGCAACCCTATGCATAAAGGACATGCAATGAACTGTTTAAATGAGTAACTCGATCAGTGGTAGCGCAGTAACCAGCACACTTTCTTGTTGGCTCAGTCATCACATGTTCAAATCCCCACTGAGGTGGGGATTTACTAACACTGTTCTGGGACACAGCCTAAATGGGCACTAAGAAATATTCTGGGAAGTAAAAGCGGGAAGCATGATACCGAAAACATCCTCTGAGTGCTGATAGGTGCATAATATGTTTGGAGATAGCACCATATACCCAATACTCCTCAAGAGATGAGGAAACAGGTCCTACACTTGACTAAACTCTTGAGCAGCCTGCCGTGGCGTCAGCTCATCTATTAACAGGAAAAGTGATCTCTCAATAAGGCAAATCAATCAATCATGTGCCATGCCGGAAGGCGTGGGCGGTCATGGCTTGCCATTTCACTTGATCATCAGTCATGGATTAGCTCAGTGTTCCTGTCTCGACCATGCCATTTGGCCAAGCCATCCAGGTATTTACTTCTTGGTCTTCCCCTTGGTCTGTTCCCTTCAATCTTGCCAGTTGTCACCAAGTTCTCCAATTCATTTCTTCTCATAACATATCCAAAAAGGTTTGACTGTCTACATCTAATTTCTCTAATCAATTTACAATTTTCATTTGTCTCCTGTAGTACTTGGTCATTGGTTCTTCTGTCTGTCCATGGTATTCTTTGCATTCTCCTCAGAAACCACATTTCTGCAGCCATCAGATGTTTTTCAGCTTGATAGTCACCTTAAGAAATTCTCAGGTGAACCATGGACTTTCAGGACGGCCACAGGCCAATTACTCCAATTAAGGAATCGATGTCTGATTAGTCCTGATCTAGTGGCATTCTTCAGTACCAGTTCAATGCAAATCACATCGTCAATATAGGAGTATATGACCCTATGTTCCTGGCTGGACCTACGCCTAATTCTCAGTCATACCCATCCTTGTCAGTGACAGTAAAAGGCACATACCCATTCCCCATTCACGAACGGTTCCCATTGTATTAATTCCTACCCAACATCGGGACAAGTGATAACATGGCGCTTCCAAGAACACTACATTAAATCTATAGAGTGGTTCACTCAAACCTGGAAACCTGGTTCTACAGAGCCCTGTTGTTCGCACAACCTATCTGGAAGGAGGGAACTGATGACATACTCGGTGAGGTAGATGTGGACTGACGGGACATTGTCGTAATCTTTGGTCTATGATGACCATAGTTGTGATGCTCTGTGTCTTGACGAGATTTACCTCCTCAGTTTGTTTGTAGATGCTTATTTGTTTTTTAACTGCCTTGATGTTTTCCTGTACTTTCCTGTATTAGGTTATTAAATTGAATTTATCGTTTACTCTGATGATTGCAATGTTATATGTTGTCAGCCAGAAAGACACCTCAGGGAGTAGACACCGAGGTCAAATGAGAGAGTGACAGTGAGTCTGGGGAACGGAGGAGGGTTGGCAGGCATAGACCTATCCCAGCCAGGGTTAAAGAATAATATTGAAACATTGTGACAGGTGTATTTGGGACCCTCCATGTAACTTGTCCAAGTTTCACATCCATACAAAAGAACAGGCTCTATGTAGCACCACAACACTCTTTTTCTCATTTCAATTGACATCTTTTTATTGGTCAGTATGTTTTTCATCTTGCTAAAGGCTACTTTCGCCATGGCGATTCTTGTTCTAATCTCTTCAAGGCATCTCCCATCAGATGTTATGACTGTCCCCAGATAATTGTACCGATTCACTTGTTGAAGAATATTCCCATTTACTTGTATATTACATTGTGGTATTTCGTATTTAGTGACGACCATAATCTGTGTCTTTTTACAATTTAATTCTAACCCCAGTTGTTCACTGTGTGCAACAACCGCATCTACTAATTGTTGCAGACCCTGATCATTGTCAGCAATCAATACTGTATCATCTGCATATCTAATGTTATTGATGTTTCGTCCTCCAATGCTGATTCCTTTTATATCTTCTACATTTCTGAAAATATTTTCACTGTATAGAGAAAAAGATCTGGAGACATTACACATCCCTGCCTAACACCTCTCTTGATACGCTGATATTGCCCCACTTCAAAATCAATCCTTAAGGCAGCTTATTGTTTCCTATATATGTTTTTTATAAGTCTAATGTCTTTCCTATCAATTTGTAGACCTGCAAGCATATCTACCATGTTGACATGTAATAAAGCAAAGAAAACTAAAAAACAATGTTCTCAGAATAGTTACAATATGATACAAAGATCTGAAAACAATATCCGACTGAATCAAAACATTGCTAGAATGAAGGTGTGCAAATTACCTTGGATGGACATTCTCCACAATAGAAGAAACAACAATAAACCAGTAATTTACTTATAGAGAGAAATTATGGCGCTGTACTAAGACAGACCCATAGATCAGTTCCTCTTAGCTAACATCAGAGTGTATGGGTATTAATTGTTCTAGGGTGCTACTTATATAAGCATCTATCTGACATTTTATGTATCTGACATTTTATGTATTTGACATTTTATGAGTTTCCCAATGCTGGTATTGAGCCCTATTTGTTGTTTTGTTTTTTGTTTCATTGTTTTTGCGCTCGCTCACTTTGAAATTAAGCGTAGTTCATACACACAGCTTCTAGTAGCACTGGACTGAATTTTACGTTTGTATTAGTTTTCCCTATTAAAAGTGTCCCTCGCCATCAGGCGATCCCACTTCGATTCCAGTGGTACTTGTAATTTATGTCCCCAAGTCAAGAACGAGAGGTCAACATTTTAGTCCAACTGTCCGGTGTAGGGGCTTGAACCCCATAGCTCGACATCAGCATACCGGATGTTTAAAAACACGCGTTCTTATCCATTCGGTCATGCTGATCCCCAGCCCTATTTTGTATTACAGCAGATTGTACAGTGTTGATGCATCAATGGTTGAGGCATCATTTATCCCTTATCTACATCGAAGTACCCACAGACGGTGTTTTGGAGGCCAAACACCAGCTATCTTAGCCTGCAGATCCCTTACATGGCTAGCAATATAGATAAAAAAAGTTGCTGTCAAAATGGATGGCAACTATGCATATCAAAGATAATTTACTTAAAACTTCTAAGCAGTAACAGGGTATGATAGAACAACCACATTAACACAAAAATTACAGGAATGAAAGAAATGTCCTTATCTTCCATATGTTCTTGCCTTATCATATGTTGTATATAAATTTTTAAACAAACGTAAGATAGGACTTAAACAATCTTCATCAGGTGCCTAGTCAGGAGCAGACATCAGCAAATGTGAACTCTCTAACCCTCCCTGTCATCTGTTAATTTCATGAAATTAGTTTTGCTTTTATTATTATTATTTGTTGCACAGCTATTTAAGCTTTCAACAAACATCTTTCCCTGTCTCTCTCTCTCTCTCTCTCTCTCTCTCTCTCTCTCTCTCTCTCTCTCTCTCGTCTAGTATTTTGCCACATAAGTTAATTTCCCTATTCCACCTTTTCTATTTATATCCCGCTTACATTTCATTTGTCTTTTCTATATAGTTTTGATGCATGATCTTTTAACACCTAAAGCAATCAATATCTCGGTGTCTGTTTTCTACTCTGTCCATAATTTTCTCAACATTTTCCATGCACACACAAAAAAACCACATCTCGATTTCATTACCCTATATCCAGCATTTGCATCCATACAGAACTGGCCAAACATAAAACATATGGAGGAAAAACAAGAGACATGAAAGACATAGGACATACAATAAAACAAAATGATAAAGACAATATAGTGTATATGATAAAATAAGAGACATGAAAGTCACAGAACATATGATGAGGTAAAAAGACAGGAAGAAAAGATATTTGCTCATAACATATTTGTTATTTCTGAACATCTGTCATCACAATCTTGAAAATGTGAATGATGCTAAATGTAAGCAAGAGAAATGGCTTGTAAACCATACATGTGTCAGCTGATGACAGTGAAATATATGAAAGCAAACATTGAAAGAAGCTGATATCAGAAAACAGCAAATGCCACAGACCACTGCACTTGTATGCATGTGTACGTATAGATATTAATTATACTGCTCTGTTGTCTAATAAATGACCCATGACGTCTGCAATGGCAGGAAAGCATCTTGTTTTGGAAGGTGAATGTAAACAATTCTAAACATATACATATGCAGATTATTCATAATGATGACAGATTATTTACGATGGTGACAGATTATTTATGATGGTGACAGATTATTTATGATGGTGAATGTTATTAAACAGTATCACACTTGTCACACTGTTAACAAATGTATGTTTTTATGGAGGCAAATTTATGCCGTCTTTTTATGTTCAGCAAGAGAGAAAGGGCTTCCAATAGCTATTCAACTTCTTTTTTCGTTCGCTTGAAATATGTCTATAACTGCAATGTTGTCTTTTGTATGAATTTAACTGTCTTTTTTTAGTTCATATAGCGGTCCATAGGGTTTATCTTCCACTGTTGTCTCTCTAGGCCAGAAGGTTTGCCTAGATATGTTATATTTTGGGCAGTCTTGGAGTATGTGCTCTGCTGTCTGCGACGCCAATCCACATGTGCACATGGCTGTTTCACCAATCTTGAATGTTGTATACATGTGGTTGCATAATCTATTGTGTCCTGTTCTGAGGCGCAGAATAATGACTTGTTCTGGTCTCTCCATAATGTGGTAGTCATCTTGAGCAGGTTTTGGTGGGTTCTAACTGATCTGATCATTCTTTTCTTTTGGTGGTATGTAACGGGTACATCAGGCTGTTCTTCTTTGGCTCCTTCATTAGCCAATTGATCAGCTCTGTCGTTTCCGGGTACTCCACAGTGGGATGGTATCCACTGTATGGTGACCTTATGCTGACTGCTAAGTTCAGAAAGTAGTGTCCTTAGTACTGGCAATTTCCCAGACAGGAGCGCCTCGAGTACTGATTTTACATCTGTCAATAGCACCACAGGTGTGTACTATTGCTGGTATTTAGTAATTTCTCTGTTGCTATCTTGATTGCCTCAATTTCAGCATCATAGTTATGGCAGTACTTTCCTGTCAGTACTCTCTGGCTGTGTCCCTAGTATTATTTGGGTGTTCTATGTACACTGCCGCTCCTCCATTTTGAACAACATTTTGTGCTGATCCATCTGTGTAGACTTGGATCCAGAGGTCCTGTGGGTATTCTTCATCAAGGAAGCTGAGAGTGGCTGTTCTGCACTGCACACTGTTCTGTTCTTCCTTGTCAAATATTCATCTCACTTTTGTCTGGATTTATAATGATAGTCTATGTTCATCTTTCCATGAAGTTCGCTCTGGAATAGTTGTTAGGGGGATACCAACTGTGGGCAGATCGGTGGTTTCTCTGCAGAGTCGTTTGGCCTGGTGGATAAAACTACTACTTTTCAACCCCCCATAGCTAGGTTTTCAAACCTGTTCTTCATAGGGTGGCCTGGCATGAGTGGCAAATCTTCTTCTTCTGCGTTCATCCGGATTTTTTTTTTCCGGATGTGACTGCGTTGTGCCTGTTTACAGCAGAGCTGCGTTCTTGCGCCGTTAGGCTGACACATCCGACTTCTGTGGGCATTTGTTGACCAGGTTAACCTTCCCGGGGGTTTCTTAGGATGTTTGAATCTCACTGTTGTGTTATCCCCCATCCTAGCTGGCCCATATAGAACAGCCAAAGACATCCCAGTCAACCCTCAAGGGAAGGCAGGGGCAGACCATGGGCATTCCCCGCCATCCAAGGAGGCTTACCATACTTGCAGAGCCATCACACAGCGCTCTGGTACTGGGCTCACCCAAGGAATCGTCACGTCCTGCACATGGCTGCTTAGCCTCACTTCCGCATATTGGGCCTTCCGTTCATCATAGGCTGTTCCTCCGGAAACCAGAAGAATGCAGTCTGCAGTTGACATCCACACAGTGAGCTTTCGATTCAGACTTTCCACATAATTTTCTATCCAAGCAATATTCCATTTCGTGCCACTAGGACACTTTTTCCACCTTTTATGAAGCCCATGCAGTGAGCTTTCGATTCGGACTTTTCACGTAATGGATTTGCTAACCAAGCAATATTCCATTTCATGCCTCTGGGACGCTTTTGTAATCGATATACCTGTAGGTATGAAGTGTGGCAGTCTAAATACATCTTCATGCACCTTTAGATGTCAACCTGAATGTAGTTAAAGTAAGCTGTAGTCAACTTGAGCTTGTTGATATCTCCATAGAGCTTGTCCTCAAATGAAGCAGGCGTGGGCCAAAATATCTTTCTCTGTTCTGCATATATTGGGCACTCCTGCAGCAAATGTTTAGCTGTCATTTTACCAGTTCCACAATTACATTCATCGGTATCTCCTATCTTTAGTTTATTGAACAAGTGGTGTTTCAGCCTGTTATGTCCTGTGCGGAGTCTGAAGATTGCTACTTGTTCTCTTTGGTCGAGTTTGTAATATGCATCATCCTTCTGGTGGCCTGGATGCTCTGATTCCCATTTGGTTCTATAAGTGCTTTTTATAAACCTTTTTGCCTCATTATAGGTTATGTCTATGTCAGGCTGTGGTAGTCGTCCGCCCTCTTTTGCTAGTCTGTCAGCCTCTTCATTTCCAGGTAAACTGCAATGTGATGGTATCCACTGTATTACAACTTTTTTGGATTTCTGGCATAGACCATGGAGTGCTGCTCTTAGGTTAGTTAGTTCTGTGCTGTTATTGCTCTTCAATATTGAGACAGCTGACTAGTGGCAAATCTGAGTGCAGTCAAACCATGTAAATGTTGGCCGAAGTCCAACCTCCATAACATTGTGATAATCGGCCGTAAGTCGCACTCAGTCAGCTGCAGGGACCAAGAGGTGGGTCCAGAAACGGAAAGGAAGAACCGGCTTCCTAGTAGAGTGCGGCACCGTGAACGGAGCATGAGGAAGGAACACAGGCAACGGAGACAAATGGAGGCGGTAGAGGCCGTGGAGGGGGATGCAGCTGGCTCCCCACGACCACACGTGCTAAGGGGCAAGCACAGGCTGCACGGGCTCTCCTCACCGAGGGAGGGAGGACGTGAGAGTGGACATGGTAACAGCAAAGGGACAAGCGTAACAACAGGGATAACGATTGTGACCGAACGTCTCCACGGAAGGGGTAAGACACCCGGAGTCATGACCCAGACGGGACTGCCCCCAGAGAGTATTAAGAGATTAAAGGTCCAAAATACTTGGGGAAGGGGGTATTTCTGATGATCAGAAGACCTCTGTCGTGTTTGCTCCGCGGCAGAGTTTTTATGACACAACATGCCAAGAACACACAACAGCTAAAAATGGTCAAATAAATTACACTTAACAACAAAATATACACTTAACATTGTTTGCAGATGTGTATAATTAATACATTCAGGGCACACAACAAGTGTTTAGTCAATTTCAAATTCATAGACATAAGTACTATGATTTAATTCAAATTGCACAATCATAGTCAGATATAAATTTCTCCACAACTGTATGCTGTTGTATTTGTTAATAACAAAGTACTTGTAATTGCATACTGTAATGACTAAAACAGAAACTTATAAACTACAAACATTCATTTACTAGAGCTTGTGCAGAACAGGACCAAAATTGTATGAAAAAATCACTAACTAGAGAGAACTAAAATTCCAGCAAATCAAAAGGTGATGAAGATGCTGGCGCTGAACAGGACACACGTTGAGAAAACCTGTTGATAGTATAACTAGAAAGACCTTTCTCTAGAACCCATAAGGTAAAAGTAAAAGGGAGAGACCTACAATCATTGAGGAGAAGAGGATATGGAGGAAGCTGAAGAAGTGAGAGTTGGTAGAGATTCTATGCTGTAATGGGGGGTAGGGGGGAGAGGAGGAAGAGGAGGGAAGAGGGAGGAGGGTGAGGGGGTGAGGAGGAGGAGGAAGAAGAAGAAGAAGAAGAAGAAGAAGAAGAAGAAGAAGAAGAAGAAGAAGAAGAAGAAGAAGAAGAAGAAGAAGAAGAACTGTGACATAAATAAAACCCACATCAGCAACTACAGAATCAGTTACAACTGACTGTTACATTACAAGAGCGCATAGGCAAATGTTGGTCTAATCATATTTCATTTTGTGGCTGAATAGATCAGAACTTTGTTGTACACAGGTTCAATTATAACTGACCATGAAAGCTCTGTTTTGTACGGATATAGGCAGATATAACTTCCCTACACGCAGAGTCAATTATAACCAGAAGAGGAAGTCTAAAGTCAATTAACCCAGACTAATTAAGTCCTGTTTGGTGTATCAACATGCCCTCCCTGACAGGAAGCAGCTAAATCACTGTTCAATTAGCTAACATGACGTGGTTAACATGACTTCGCAGTGTCAGACATTAAAAACAGACCTTTGACTACTTTTAAAAAGATAACAGTGATAAGAAATCTCCACCTCTTTCATGTCACAAGAATGTAACTTTCATTAAAAAAGATAACAGTGATAAGAAATCTTCACCTCTTTTGATGTCACCAGAATGTAACATTTTATAAAATGACAACAGTTATAAGAAATCTTCACCTCTTTCATGTCACCAGAATGTAACATTTTATAAAAAGATAACAGTGATAAGAAATCTTCACCTCTTTCATGTCACCAGAATGTAACATTTTATAAAAAGATAACAGTGATAAGAAATCTCCACCTCTTTCATGTCACAAGAATGTAACTTTCATTAAAAAAGATAACAGTGATAAGAAATCTTCACCTCTTTTGATGTCACCAGAATGTAACATTTTATAAAATGATAACAGTTATAAGAAATCTTCACCTCTTTCATGTCACCAGAATGTAACTTTTATAAAAAGATAACAGTGATAAGAAATCTTCACCTCTTTCATGTCACCAGAATGTAACATTTTATAAAAAGATAACAGTGGCAATAAATAGAGATTTCGTCTCCCAGTGGAGCACAGGCCAGGAATCAACTCACACCAAGCACTCTGTAGACTTGTTCGTGATTGGTTGCATTTGGCAGCTAAAGGGTTCTATGGGATGAGGCAAACAGTCTCACACCAACCCACCATTGTAGTCTCTTATGACATGCATGGTAGATTCATTCATCATATGCGATAAGTGTGGGTGGTCACGTTTCATCATCTCACTCGATCACCAGAGTTGTCGATCAGCTCTGTGTTCTTGTCTCGATTATACCACGTGGCCAAGCCATCCGGTATTTACTTCTCTGCTTTCCCATTGTTCTCTTCCCCACGATCTCGCCAGTTGTCACCAAGTTCTCCAATTTATTTATTCTTATTACGTGACCAAACAATTTTGACTGGCGTTTTGTGATAAACTTGGCATCTTTGAATAAGGTAGTTTGCCATTACTTTCCTTCCTGGAAGTGACCATACTGGGCGGTGACCATAGCCATTGTCTCATTAAATAAAGAGATACTCTGTACTTTGTAACAAGTGACATCCCATGACGTAATTTGCCCATAAGTTTGGTCTAGTCTGTTTACACTCTAGCTGCATAGACATTCCTCCAGGGAATGTTACCACACCTATAATTAACCCTGGTTCACCCCAGTGTGTGATGGAATGCAGGGAGAGGTTTACCTCTATTGTCCTCAATACTTTGGTTGTGAGAATTGTACAGGCGACCAACCACCCAAGAAAATTCATTGAGGGATTTGCTATGTTACAATATATATATATATATATGAAAAACTACGACTTTTTCAGTTACAACGGAATGAACAAAAACACACCACGAGAAACTTAATGCCATTCATGTCTTTTATGGCCAAATCCACGGCATGTTTGTTTTTTAAACGCAGCTAACACCTAGTTGATGTTATTGTTACCAAAAACACTTTGGTTTCTTTTCCTAAATATTTGTTAACAAATTTGTCCCCAAAAAATTTAGACTCAG
Organism: Cepaea nemoralis; assembly: GCA_014155875.1. Taxonomy (NCBI): domain Eukaryota; kingdom Metazoa; phylum Mollusca; class Gastropoda; order Stylommatophora; family Helicidae; genus Cepaea; species Cepaea nemoralis. Next base: position 438,067 of record JACEFZ010020959.1, read on the forward strand.
GCTGGCCACAGTACCGCAGACATTAAACACTATTAAGAACCTATGACACAATACCATCAAACAAGTTCAAATGAAATGTTTGAGTACATGCATTTTTCCTCCGGTAATGTATAAATGTGAGTCATGGACAAGTTTGCAATCACTAAGGGAGAAAACTGAACCTATTGAGCTCAAATGCAACAGAAATGTTCTTAGAATATCAGGAACTAAGAAGAAGAAAAATATTGAAATATACAAGATCTGAATATCGAGGAAAACTGGCTCGTATGTAGTACCATGTCTCGGAAACAAACAATTTGGTCATAATAAACGTCACAGTGGCTTGGAAGAACAGTGATGGAAGGCGTGGTTTCAGGTAGAAGAGGCTGGGGTCAACCAGCACAAAGATGGACATGAGACACTACAGACACCTTGGCACAAGAGTACAAAAGGCAGGGAAAATTGCAAGAGATTGAGAGGCTTTTCAATGTGCCGTGATGAGAGCGATGTTCTGCAAAAAACATATACATGATGATGTCAAAAATATAGCTGACAGCTGATCTACTTACTAGGCTTTTCCTGTAGATCACAAAAAGAATCCGGGCTTCCATTTCGAAGCTTGTCCACCCCGTTCAACAGCCTTCCGTCTCCTGCACCTTGGCTCATGGATTCTTCAGTCAGAGGAAGTGGAATGCTACTCTTGCTGGATTTATGGTCCATTTCTTAGGCTGCAGATAGGTGCACCTGGAAGTATGTCACAGGTTACGGTATTATGACCCGGTAAAAATTAATATTTAGCGGAAAAAGTGACAACATATTAAATATATATGTATATTAAATTGCCACTGACAAAACTATTAACACTCTCACATAGAAAATACACAAATGTAGGGATCAGATGTAGATATGCCTATCATCATCATTATGAGATGTTAAAAAATCCAAGGTGCACAGCCGTCATGGTGCCTGGAATTTATTACTTGGCGCATGAATTTTCAGTTATTCTTTTAATCTCCATCCATCATGTGCCATGCCGGAAAGCGTGGGCGGTCATGACTCGCCATTTCACTTGATCACCAGAGTTGTGGATAAGCTCAGTGTTCCTGTCTCGACCATGCCATGTGGCCAAGCCATCCAGGTATTTACTTCTCGGTCTTCCCCTTGGTCTGTTCCCTTCAATCTTGCCAGTTGTCACCAAGTTCTCCAATTCATTTCTTCTCATAACATGTCCAAAACATTTTGACTGTCTACGTCTAATTTCTCTAATCAATTTACGATTTTCATTTGTTTCCTGTAATACTTGCTGAGAAAACAGGGCTGGCTCCTGAATTATGTTTAATTTATACTACCTCTGATCACTATAGCCGGCTCTGTAGCGAAGGTGTTACGGATGCAGTTCGTAATCCCACATACTCGCGTTTGAAACACAGTTGCGGGCGATTTGACAGCCATACCTTGTGTTGGTTTTTTACGAAATGGTATGACTGCTAGTCGTTCAGAAAGTAACTACTGAATGTAAACTTGCCAAGAGATCACAAACAGCAAAAAATGCTGGGGATGACTGCGTCGTCCTGTAACGGATATGCAACTAACTGATCATTATCATCATTTTCTGCCCTGCCAAATGGTGTTGGTGTTCATGTATCTCCATAGATCTTGGTCCTTGGTGTTCTTGATCAATTTTATTGATATTTCAGCATGCCACTGTCTTAGAGCAGCCAGCACAATTTCTCTTGGTCTGCCTCTTCTACAGCTGATCTGTCCTGTGGCCATCATGTTTTCTAATACCTCTCTTCTCATTGTGTGACCAAAGAACATTGTGTCTCTTTCTTGTAGTTGTATATAATGTTCTACTTCCATTAACCTTGTCCAGGCACTTGTTAGTTACTTTGACTGTCCAAGGTATTCACAACATTCATTTTAGAAACAATACATAGACATGTTCATACAAACAATTTTGAAGTGGCTGAGTAGCTTAGATGTTTGGTGTCCATCTCTAACTTGAGAAGACTGGACCCCAACCTTGTGGTGTAAGTACAAGTAAGCGAAGGACCCCTTTTAAAGACATGGTTTACTGGGTATATGGTGCTAGCCTGATATTTTTAGACCAGTTAGTCTCAATGGCTGATGTGGTTATATCATGCCCCATTACTTCCCAGGACATTTTCTGGTACCCGTTTTAGGCCAGGTCGACCTGACAGCCCAGATCAATGATCCTTGATAGGGGTTTGTTGGTTGGAAGGTCTCTAGAGTCTGCTGCGTTGACACTCAGGGTTTGTATCTAATAGACAGACTCAAATAGGTTTGCATCTATCATAGTGAGGATTGTCTGGAAACTTGTTTCCCAACTAGGTACCAAACTATCATCTTTATAGGGATTGTATAGAGGAGCAAAATTTTTTGATCACATTATGAGAAGAGATAAATTGGAGAACTTGGCGACAACTAGAAATATTGAAGAGAAGAGAAGAGAACAAGAGGAAGGCAGAGAATTAAATACCTGGATGCCTTGGCCACATGGCATGGTCGAGACACTAAGCTGATCCATGACTCTGGTGATCGAATGCGAATGCGAAACATCACCGCCCACTCTTATCGGCATGTCACATGATGATGATGGCAAAGCTCTTCTTCCCCACTCTAAGCACAGGAACTAGTAGGGTGCTCAACATGGGTACCAGAGTTTCCCATCAACATGATAATGGAATCTGAGGCTGTGACGGCACCCTTCTGATGTTTGGAGGGCAACACAGCCAGACATGTTGTGATTGTAAGGATTCACAGAGTATGTTCCAAAAAGAAGAAACTGACATATTCTGAGTGGAGTGGATCTCATCACATGACAAGACACATGCTGCAAGCATATCATGGATCTTCTGCCCAGGGCATGTAGGTGTGCTGGGCAATGAACAGGCAGATAGATGGCAAAGTGCTTTGGCAAAGAGCTAGCTTATTAAAAGGTGAAGGCTCTCTGAGTCCAGGAGAAGGGAGCAATAAATTATCAATACATATAGTGAGTTGCCTGGTGGAATTGAGTCACAAGTAACTTTATAGTCTGGGCTTAACCTAAATGCAAGCATAATAATCTAGAATAACTAGCAGGTGATTTTTGCAAATGTTTTACTTTTTTTAGCTAGGTTGTAAATTGTAAATATTCTTTTACGACCAAGCACAACTGTATAACTAACATCTCCATAAAATATAATAATATATTAAAACTCAAAGAGAGACATATCCTGCAGGACATAAGGGAATTAAGAGTTATGACTCATAAATAAATGTGGTCTGCTAATCTGCCTGACGACATCCCCCATATGCATGTCTGGGATATGACTAATGGCTGCTTAAAACAGGGTGAAGATTATCTAATGAATATTCAGGAAATGAGTTAGTAATCTGTCTGACATTTTGAAAATCTTCTTCCGCTAGAAAATATTAGTTAATTCTGTCTAGGAAGCTGGGATGCACAGAAGTCAATGAAAGAATGAAGGACAAGCTACTACCAATTAAAAATTAATTCTTAAAACGTTATGTAATGAAAGGAAAGTACATACTTATTTGGAAGCTGCAGTGGCATATTTAGTGGTTTATGTGCTTACCTGCCAATAACGTATCCAATACCCAGCAGAGGCAGGAATATTTTTTTTACAAGCACACCTCTGAGGTAAACCCAGCCTCATAAAAAATAGTGACCAGACAATTTAAAGAATGTTCTGGAAAAGATAGAATGATTGATTGATTGATTGATATAGGAACCGATATCACAGCATTCGGGACATTCGGGAAAGAATATGAGGAAGGAAACTGGCCACACCATCTCATATGTCATCTTGAAAGTCTTACACTTCACGCTGGAGCTGTGGCGAATAGGTAACGAACTCGATAAGCAATCCTGCATTCAAAATCATCTCAGACGATTTGTAAGCAGACTGCCTTGGTTAATTTTCAACAATGGTGTGAAGGTAAGTCGTTCAGAAAGCAATGGCAAACTATTAAACGTAGACTTGCCTTGTAAATCACAAACAGACAAAAAAAATGCTGGTGTTGTTTGGGACACCCTGTAAAAGTTATATATAACTAACTTAACATTTCATCCCCCCAAAGGCAGTGTCTGCTATGGGACTACCTGAACTCTATTTTTACGAGCTGATTGATCAAAGATCAATGTGAAACCTATGAAGACATTTTTTTTTAATTATAAAGAAGCATAACACTATAACTCTTAAAGCATTTAGATACTGACACAATTAATGGAAATCAACTGCATTCTTGGTTCAAATCTTTAGAAGACAAGTTTTAAGACTCAGATACATTTGGTGCAAAAATTTGAGGATGCTGTCCTACCATTTTTTTAAAAAATTCTTCTTCTTTCGTTCGCTTGAAATTTATCAATATTTGAATGTTGTCTCTTGTATGAATTTCGCTATCTGTTTTAGTTCACTCAGTGGTGCACAGTTTATCTTCCCCTGCTGTCTCTAGGCCAGAAGGTTTGCCTAGATATGTCAAATTTTGGGTAGTCTTGGGGTAACTGATCTGCTGTCTACTGCACAAAAACACATGTGCACATGGCTGATTCGACAATCTTGAATTTTGTATACATGTTGTTGCATAATCTATTGTGTCCTGTTCTGAGGCACAGAATTATGACTTGTTCTGGTCTGTCCTTAGCGTGGTAATCGTCTTGAGCCGGTGGCTTTCTGATTGACCTGATCATTAATTTTCTTTTGGTGGTATGTAACAGGCGCATCAGGTTGTTCTAATGCTCCTTCCTTAGCTAGTTGGTCAGCTCTTGTTTCCAGGTACTCCACAGTGAGATGGTATCCACTGTATGGTGACTTTACACTGACTGCCTAGTTCAGATAGTAGTGTCTTTAGTACTGGCAATTTCCCAGACAAGAGTGCCTCAAGTACTGATTTTGCATCTGTCAATAGCACCACAGGCTATGCACTATGGTTGGTATTCAGTAATTTCACTACCTGCTAATTGGTCAAGCACATTACGAATCAATTTTGTTGAGGATGTCTCCTGTGCAGAAAGCAAAGTCTGGAGTAGAAGTGGTAAACCATCTTCTAGAGTAGAAGCTCGGTGTGTTGTCCGCTTTGTTGAGTAGATGGAGATTTGAGTCTATTTCCCAGTCCTCCACTTCATCTTCCCTGTTGTCAGTATCTGGGTGTCCCCATCTTTCTGAACAGCTATTAAAGTCTCTGACAATAATGCAGTTTATGTCAGTTATTTTCATGTCTGAAAGTGTAGATGGAGACACTCGAACTGTCTTTCCCTGATTTTAGGAGAGGTATCATGATTGCTTCTCTCCAGATTTGTGGAATGCTGCCTAAGGTCCAGCAGTTGTTGAAAATCTGCAGCAGTATTATTTTGACCATTGTTCCTAAGTTATTGATAATTTAATGTAATATACCATCGGTTCCTGGTAACTTTCTTATTTTCAGTTTTGATAACGCTAGCTCCAGTTCAGTGAGTGTGATAGGTGCCTCCAGTGCCTCACATACTATTTGAGTTGCTTCTATGGGATAATTTCGATGTTGTTATCATGTACAAATGAGTCCACCAAATGGTCAGCTGCTTGCTTTCCTGTTAGAATGTTTCTGTCCTTATGAACTGCAATCTTTGAGTTTCTCCAGATGCCCTCATCATTAAGTTGTTTCACTAGCTTCCACAACTTCCTTGTTCAGTGATTATTTTCAAAGTTCAGTAACTCTGTTTTCTCCTGCCAGCTTTTCCATCTAGCTTGCAACTTGGCCCTTTGAAATTTGGCTTTTGTGTGCTGAGATTTATTGTGGTGCTCTTGGCCAATTTGGCCTCTGATTGCTTTCTGCATACTCCCACATCATATGCAAATGTTCTAGTTCACTACTCCAGTGCGGTTTGCATTGTTTATGAGCTCCTCTTGGTACTGTTTCTTGGGCTGCCTGTAGTATGCATTTGCAGAACTCTTCAACACTTTATTTATGTCTTGATCTAGGTACAGATTTCTAAACAGTATGCTCGTGCAATGTTTGCTTTCTTGTAGTTCCACCTCGAGAGGGTGCTTCTTTCACTTACGAGCTTATTTTGTACAGTTAGAAAGACTGCCTGATGGTCACTGCTTTTAAGTTGTTTCCCAACAATTCGTGTGATGTTCCACTCCAGGTCTGGTGAATGAAAAGTAAGTTCAAGTGTACTTGTGTGCCATGATCTCAAGAAGAAGGTATGTGGGTCAGACGGTTTGTTAATCAAGATGAATATATTCTAATCCTGCCAGTCTTCCAGGGTCTCTTCTCTCTGGTCCATGTGATCATAGCCCCAGTTTTTTGCGAGTGGGTTAAAATCACCACACACAATCATTTTTTTCTTCTTTTAATGGTAATATGCCCAGTGCCTCTGGGCAGTCACTTGGCAGTAGTAACCGATCAGATGAAGATCTGAACTGTCTATCTTAAGCTTAAAAGTGTCTGATACTCTGCCCCTTCCATGTAAACTTCAATTTGGGAAGCAGTGATATTATTCTTTACATGGGTCAGTATCCCACCCTTTGCCCATCTTTTCGGTCACATCCGTGGCACAAGTAGCCTCCTGTGTGATTTTGAAGGCTATGTTTTTATTGAGGTGAGTTTCTTGCAAGCAACATACATTTACTTGTTCTTGGTTCAAGATGTTTTCTAGCTATATTTTTGGTTGCTAACTCCCTCCACATTCCAGTGTATTATTTTAAATCTTTGTTCGGTATTGCCAGATGCTCTATTCTCATGTCCCCTGGCTCTACAGGACATCTTAGAAGAACCTCTAATCATTTTGGTTGGACCCTTTTGAGACATGGTGCCTGATACTGCACCTGCCTGAGATCCATGGCAGTAATTAACTATTTCATGGCGTGTTTGCATGACATCCTGATTTTTGTGGTGCGCCTCCTGGCTGGTTGCCTCCGTCTTCAGTGATTTCTTTTACTAACTAGAGTAGACAGTTGTCTTACCCGAGTTTATGACAAAACTTTCTAAGCTCCCTGATCGAGAACGATATTTAAGCATGTAGGTAATCAGTGTTAATTTTTAGGAGACAACAGTCTAAAGTAAGTGGAAAACTAGATAACAGATACCACCAGTTCTTTTGTGAGTCAACATCTGTCAAGATATCTTCATTATGCTTTATATCTGTCCACAATGTTATCATCATTCTTCTACAAAAGCATATCTTTGCAGCTTCCATGTAATTCCTCACTAACATATGTTGATATGTGGTCAAATATTCACTTATATTCAACCTGAAGCAATGAGCTTCAAATTAGTATCCAAAATTTACTCCCAAAAATAAAGCAAGAGTGAGAAAAATGCAGTCCTACTGAGTACTAAAAGAACATGCAACAGAGAAACAAAGCGTCATTCACTTATTTATGTCATAACTTCTAGTTGCTTTAAATGAAAATGCCAAATAATTACAGGCAGTCCAATCAGTCAAATTTCCTAACTAATTTGTTATTCTTAAACGTTTTAGAAAGTATAAAGCAGGTGCGCTGAGCAGTTACACTGTTTACGGATGATGTACTACATTCTGCATTAGAGATGATAAACTGAAATTGTATTTTTGAAATACTGATTAAAAAATTTTCTGCCTTATAAAATGATCTTATCTGATTTTTGCAACACATTTTCTTGATTTAATAAACATGGTTATTATTTTAAAATTGTTTAAAACCCAAGTCCCTAAGTAAGGGATGTGCTGTGGGAAAATGAAATGTTAGGACCATGACATTTTGTAGGCCTGAGTGCATGGCAGAATAGGTGGCCAGTCTCTCCATCCCGTAGCAAACATTAAGCGCTGACAATGAACCCTATAAATTAAATATAAACTTACTTTATTCAGAACTTAATAATAGTTAATACTCGCGACTGTCAGCGAAGCATTAGATTATAATTTTAAATTGCTGGTTATGAACTCAGCTTGTTGAAACTAATTAAATTTGTTAATACTAATGAATCATATTTAGCAGGCCATTAGCAGTAGTGAACATCTGGAGGCAAGACTACAATTTTATTTTAATAACACTAATAACCTAAATAACACAGTAAGTTACTTAGTATAATTTAATATTTAATCGTTAATAATAGTATATGAGTATATGATATGTAACAGTAACTCATTACTACTTACAAAACGAATAAGCACTGATGATTTGTCTTTACTTAGGTTAGACTTTAGATAGGCTGTTCGGGTGAAAGAGGGTCTGAGAACACCAGCACACACGATTGTGATATATTATATAAATATATACTATTTTACTACTTATACAAATGCATAACATAACTTACAGCACATACAGCTTAGCTAGAGTAGAGTCAAAGTACATTAATTTTTTTAGTAGTTAGTTTTTAGTAGTAATAATATAATAAATAGTAGTAGTAGTAAAGTTAGGTAGGTAGGTAGTTAATAATATTAATAATAATATCATCAGTAGTTAAGACAGTTTAGTTAGTAGTAATACTAGTAGTAGTGTACTGAACTGAGAATGCTCAGAATAATTATAATGAACGATCAAATCAACAGTGGCAGACAGTGTACCCTAACCACTGAACACAATCTCAATCACAATTACTTGAATTACTTGTCCTGTCGCACTCTGACCTTTCTACCTTAGTTTAGACAAGTTTTTTGTAGTTTTGATTCTAATGGTAGCCTTCTCTTACTCCAGTTTATTTGGACTAGTTTACTAACACTTATACTATTTACTGAACTTACTATATAGACTACTAGTAGTACTAGCAATGCAATAGGCAATAGTGCCAACAGCATAGACCAAATAAAAAATAAAGTAATAAATAAGTTAAAGTATGTCAACCTCTCCTCAGTGCCAGTGTGTACACTGTAGTGTACACTTGTGTGACCAGTGACACAAAAAAACGGCTTCTATGTATACATATTATATTACTATTATTACAACTGGCGTGAAACGAATAACACCCTAGTATATAGTAATCATCATAACATAGAACTATGGGCTTACTATTCTTGCACTGCTGGTTGATCGTGCCACACTGGGCAGACATAGATGATGCCACTCCACTATCGTCTGTCTGCCTGACGAACGTGAACAACCAAATAATAAATAACACCACCTCCAACAGTAGCCAGGTACACGGTGTGAGGGGAGCTAGATTGAGTCATAGACACGAGTCATACATGTGACACTTCTCTTCTTCTTTCGTTCGCTTGAAATATGTCTATAACTGCAATGTTGTCTCTTGTATTAATTTAACTGTCTTTTTCAGTTCACTCAGCGGTCCGTATAGTTTATATTCCACTGTCGTCTCTCCAGGCCAGAAGGTTTGCCTTGATATGTTGTATTTTGGGCAGTCTTGGAGTATGGGCTCTGCTGTCTGCGACGCAACCCACATGTCCACATGGCTGATTCGCTTATTCGTTGGCGTATTAGGAAGACACTAAGGATATGACAAATACATTTTAGGGAGTATGATGAGTATGTTATATGCATCTGTGGCTTAAGGGTAGTGAACACCGGTTTACAATTCCAACATAACGTGTTCGAAGTTAGCCGCTAGCGATTTGAGAGTAGGTCGCTTTTGTTGATTTTTAACAATGGTAAAATCGTTGGCCGTTCTGAAACTGAAAGCAATGGTAAACTACTGACTTTCTGCACAGAAGCCACAAACAATATGTTGCATGATTTATTGTCGGGTATATTTCGTTACATCAAGTCAATATACCAGGAAATACATCGTGCAACATACTGTTGTTGCTCCTGTGCTTAAATTCATTAAACGAATACATTGTTTTGCAACTACCCAGTGTAATAATATTACCATATTACCTAGAAAATTACAAAAAGCTTTAAACAAATGTTGGAGTTTATTGCGACGTCCTGTAAAACAAAAAGACATGTTACCAGCAATGATATAACCATAACATTTAACATTTATGCAAAAAGTCAACACAAAAGGTCCTAGTCTGAAAGGCAGAAAGACAGAAGTAATACATGATAATGACTAATTATAAAGAACAAAACGTCTTCACGAATGCAGCATCAGAGTAAATGGAACTAGTTTCACGTTTGAAGCAAATAAATCTGATCAATTATCTCGGTACCTTGATAACAGCAGATGAAAGATGAATTAAAGACGTTACACGTAGAATCACTCACTCATTCATTCATTCTTTCATTATTCATTAATTAATTAATTCATTCATTAGCATGTCCTTTGCAGAACCTGACTCCCATAACAACCTTCCGGAAAACTTCTCGGTCATAAGCAAGATATCCCGCGTCCGTTACACTGATTTGGAGGTCATCTGCCACATCCTGCGCCCAGCTTCTCTTATTTTGGCCGTCTCTTCCTTTCTTCCCGGGCATATATCCCTCCTAGTGTCCTCTATCAAAGCTTTCATGGTGTTTCAAGTGACCAAAATATTTCAGTTTACTAACATATTTCAATTTGAAATGTAGAATAATAGTCCAAGCAAAAATAGCATTTCACAAGATGAAGAATAATCTGCGCAATATTATCTGTATCAAGACTGAAGTATAGAAGTGAATTATGGACAATCAACAGAAAACCGTAGAGATGTGATATATATATATATAATGTGCCATGCCGGAAAGCGTGGGCGGTCATGACTCGCCATTTCACTCGATCGCCGTATATATTGGGGACGTTCATTTGAAAGCCCTTCCAATGGTTTTATTACAAAAGCATGAAAGAAACATTAACAGGTGTGGTAGAATTAAACAAAGCATTCATTTTGAATGCATTATGCACCATGGGTTGTTCAGAAGAAGTCGCCGTAGGCATTCAGGCAAGCATTCAATTGCTTAGGTAGGCGGCGAATGCCGTCCGCAAAAAAGGATTGTGGTTGCTCACTGAACCAAGTGTTTACCGCGTTCATTACGTCTGTATCTGTGTGAAATCGTTGCCCTTTGAGGGCTTTCTTTTTAGAGGTCCGAACAAATGAAAATTACATGGTGACAAATCAGGACTATAGGCTGGATGTTGCAGAATCTCCCACTTCTTCCTTGCTAATGCTTCCTGCTCAATCTTTGCCACGTGCGGACGAGCATTATCGTGCAACAAAATCACACCGCGAGAAAGCATGCCGGGTCGTTTATTCTTGATGGCTTTTTGCAGCTTGTCTAGTGTTTGCAAGTAGTGCGTAGAGTTGATGTTGACACCAGGTCGGCCAACAATAGCCCTTCATGGTTAAAATATGCGCTCACATAACCTTACCAGCGGAAACCAGTAACTTTAATTTTTTGGCTTTTGGTGATCCAGCATGCTTCCATTGCATGCTCTCTCTTTTGCTGCTCGGTTCAAAGTGGTGACACCATGATGCATCGCCTGCCACTATGCGGAAGAGAAATGCATCCACTCCACTCTGTAACGCAGCAAGTGGTTCAAACACCATCCCATGCGTTCCTCTGGTTGGTGGTCGGTCAACATCCGTGGTACCCACTGTTAATACACCTTCCGATATTGCAGTTTCTTCTTACAAACGACCTTTTGAATTGTCCCAATTGACACATCACATTCTTTTGCCAGCGGACGTATGCTTCGACAACGGCTCATCTGTACTGCTGCATCAATTTTGGTGATGGTTTTTATCTGTTGTAACAATATGCGCATGACCCGACCGTCGAAGATCTATCGTGAATTGACGTCCTTTCCGAAACATTCGTGCCTAGTCAGTCACTGTTGTCTTCGACACACGTTTGTTACCGTACGCTGCCTGCATTCTTCGATGAATGTCCACTGGTCGACATCCTTCAAATGAAAGAAACTGAATCAACCGCTCTTTGAGCTTCTTTGGACGAATCTTGGATCAACCTGGCCATTTTCTCAACGGTCAGAAACAGAACCAATGCATCATGGGACTATAAGCACGTGCTCTTTTATTCATTGGTCAGTACTTATCACATGACTATGACATGATCATGTTCAACATACGCAATTACGCGTGGTGCGGCACGAACGGATTTCAAATGAACGCCCCTCTATAGGCCTTGCCTAGTTTACTCCAGAGGAAAGGTAACACCTATACATCTGGAACAACAGAAGCTGCAGAAGCTGCCGGATCAGCAAAGCAATGCTCTAACTGTCCAGCCTGTCGGAGGTTCGATCCTAGACCAGCTGCCAACCAAGGCTTAGGGCCTGGTCTGCCCTGCCATAGCTATTTTGCCTTTAGATTGCATTTCCTCGCACCAGGATAAGGCTTGCACCCTCCTAATTGTGCTCTTCCGCCCGAAGCCGTTGGCACAACATTCGGCACTAACAGAAAGCAGGTAGTACCGTCTACTGTCATACGGTAGCTCAGTCATATCTGATTAAGACCTCTCTCTCTCTCTCTCTCTCTCTCTCTCTCTCTCTCTCTCTCTCTCTCTCTCTCTCTCTCTCTCTCTCTCACTCACTCACACACACACACACACACACACACACACACACACACACACACACACACACACATACACATATGAAATTTTCTACAGATTTTCTTCTCATTCCCGCGCAGCCAAGTGGCATAGTTTGTTAGTTTAAAAACAGTTATTTACATATTAAATCAATATTAAAATGAAAGACGTCTAATTAAATGGACGTCAGAACAAAAGTTATATCAAGGGACATTACTTTTAGTAACATTGCTATATTCTTCTTCTTCTTCTTCTTCTTCTTCTTCTTCTTCTTCTTCTTCTTCTTCTTCTTCTTCTTCTTCTTCTTCTTCTTCTTCTTCTTCTTCAGCGTTCCGAGCTATTGAGGTTCTTTGCTGCAGATACAATCCGTCTCCATTCGTCTCTCTGGTTGACCTTTTCTTGCCAGTCGTTGATTCCAAGTGCTTGTAGGTCTGTATATATATTATCTCTCCACCGTCTTCTTGGTCTACCTCGGGGTCTACGGTCATTTATTTTCTGAGTGTAAGCGAGTTTTGTTTCCCTATTATCTTCCATTCTTTCTATATGCCCCAGCCATTGTAGACTATTAGCCTTCATGATATTATGTAATTTAAATAATTGTTCTATTTTTCTTAAAGTTTTATAAAATGTTTAAAGTAGTTATCTACAGTCATATGCGTTATAATATAATGATAAAACCTTTAAGGCATTTTCAAAGTTTTCGTAAAAATAATGAATCTATTTTTAGATACGTGAAAATTTTCGAACCCATTTTTCCCGCAACGAGTACGGGAAAAGGGCCGAACATATACTATGTGAACCACAGTCGTATCTGGTATAAACAAAGTAATAACAAATTTAAGGCATCTTCAAAGTTTTCGTAAAAATAATGGATCTATTTTAGATACGTAAAAATGTTCTAACTCTGAACAATATCATCGAAGCTGAGAAGATGTACTGTTGACCTCGCATCCCAATGATTCCAACAAATATGCCATTCGAATTCAAACGTCTGCAGCTTCCGGATAGACAGACAGACAGACAGATAGATAGATAAATAGATTAGATAGATAGATATGACATAAATAGATAGATTAGATAGATATATTAGACAGACGGACGGACGGACAGACAGACAGATGGACGGACGGACAGTTAGATAGATAGATAGATAGATAGATAGAAAGATAGATAGATAGATAGATAGATAGATAAATAGATAGATAGATAGATAGAGAAGAAAGGAGAGACGGTGGGAGAGACGGACGGGTAGGCAGACAGACAGATAGATAGATAGATAGATAGAGAAGGAGGGAGAGACGGACTGACGGACGGGTAGGCAGACAGGCAGGCAGAAGACAGACAGACAGGCAGGCAGGCAGGCAGGCAGGCAGATAGATAGATAGATAGATCCCCGCCAAACATACTGTAGAAATCACACAACATAAATCTTTCAAGCTGAAATATACATCTGTTCGCACAGTAATTTAAATTATTTACCACGGTAGTTGTAATCTGACTATCATGTCTTTTTGTTTGCACAAATCTGGCCTATGTAGATTAATCATAATGGCTTCTGCGAACTTTAACAAGCGACTATTTTGTGTGTTAAATAACATGCTTTAACACGTTGTATATATAAGTATATATATTGTAATAAGTTAACTCAAAAAGAGAATGGGTTATTTGCTTCACAAGAGGACAATCCACATTCGTTGAGCACATCATAAGAAGGGGGAAACAATGAGTACGTCATAAAAAAGGGAAAGTTGGAGGGTGAGAGAAGCAGGAGAAAATCAGTAGAGAAGATGCTAGACAGTTTGGCATCATGGCATGGAGGGGTTCGAACCAGGCTTGACCACAGGAGGCGTATAGCTACCAAAGTGTCAAGTTCATAAACAAGGCAGCCCCTCTTGACAGATGAGCAATCTTTGTATACTTTCATGTGGATTTTTTTTCTTCATGTGGTTATTTCTGTGTATGTTTGTTGTATGTGTACTGACATAGGCTATGGCTATAACAACAACGTCCATGTTGTCACTTGTGGTTGTGCTCAACTAAAGTTAAAGCTTACCCATTCACTCCTCGCTTTCGTTGATTCATTCATTGCATTGATCAAAGTATGCGAATCATGGAACGACCTCCAGATAAGGTGTCTCAATTTTAGATATACTCAGACAGGAATCACTTAGCTGAATAAACAGTCGCAAGCCTAACGGGGCAGTACGTGTACCAGCATGGTGGGGTAGGACAAGGTGGTCGCGTTGCTACCCCAGCTGAAATACCCCATATGTCGTATGATCAGGCCATCATGAAAACGAGCCTCTATAAGATCAAGCCGCTAGTCATTAGGTAAGGGGGTGTCGCTATTGTGTATTGGTGGTCATATGTTCGGATTATTGAAACTGAACTGGGCTTCCAAGTCCACCAAGCTCTAAATGGGTACCAGAACATCTTAAGAAAAGTAAAGGTGATCGCCGTGATAGTGACATCACCACAGGGTGCCAGTTTGTCTATAAAATATGCTGCTAGTATTATATATCCAGTACCTCCGTGCAACAGTGAGCTAAAAACGGCCAGGGCCTCTCATCCGGGGATCCCTCATATCCCCCAGCTGAGAACCTTCGAAACAAGTATCTGAACTAAGCATGTAGCGTGCTCAGCCTCTCACCTCAATTTTTCGGTAGATTTGTATCGGTCCGGCTCTCAGGTCCATGGATTAATGGCTTAGAGGCGTTCAGCCTGATCCCTCAGCGAGAGCCTTAGTGCTTGTGTCCGTACCAAGAACTTCTGCCTTCGTGCGCCTGATTTAAACTTTTGACTGTGTCACAGAAAAAACTGCAGTTTAATGATTCCTTGATAACTTACATATTAAAATACAAGGAAGGAGAAGGGTTAACAATCGTGTACTTCATTCTGAGAGGAGGAAGAATAAAAGAGCATTGACCGACACAGATATGAAAATAGGATACAGGTGTTCGTAAAGTTCATTGCTTGACGATCTGACGGACAAGGAGAAACGGGACGATCGGCCGACGGGAAAATGAACGAAGAATGCTTTGAAGTGCAAACGAGCGATGGACAGAGGACCAGCGCAACAGCGGAGAACGGAGCGCCAGGACGTATACGTGATTTCACTGAACTTTTGATGTTACGGGTACGGCTAATTTGATTGTAGATCAAACAATCAACGGAGAATGGGACACGCAATATAAAAAGCTGAACATGGAGTTTCTGTTTAGTGTGTGATACCAAACTGGACGGAAAGATAGAATTATGTGTCCTGTAATGAATAGAAATATCCTCCCTTATAATGGGATAGAGTGCTTGGCTGCGGATAAATTTCGATTCGGGGACTTACATTAATTCTATAGAGGCATATATAAGGTATTAATATATTAGTGTAATAGTAGCATAGGGATATAGGCCCTAGGTGTTTGTTATTAATGTGTGAAATTGCATTCTTTTATCTAGTCGTGTAAACTTTAGTGCACTCAGAAATCGTATGTCCGTATGTTTTTCGGAGGCTTTTCAGTATGGCTAGAAAGGGACTATCACATAAGAAAATTATATGAAGCAGACGCATATCACCAGATTACCTATCTTCTCCACAGGTTCAAATCTCCTATTGAAATCATAGAAGAGATGAAGGTTACTACACTTGAGCAAATAAAGTACCTACTTAGAAACAACAAGAACATAGACATGTTTTAATATGAAGAAGTGAGAACTTAACGTCAAATACAGAACACTGTATGCTCAAACAAATATACAACTAAAACCCTTAAAAGGAAAAGACGTTAACCTGTGGCAAGCAGGGATACTTAAAACTGCATGCAATTGCACTGTGCCGAAACATTAAACTTTGTTAACCATAGACATAGACATGGTGTAGAACAGTCATAGTAACTCTAGACAATGTTGGATAGTGGCGGTGTGTATTCAGAGGTGGATTATAATACCGTCCAAACCGGGAAATATATGAACTTCAGTGAATTACCAAATCGGATTATTTTCTGGTGATAAGACATTGAACAGTTGTTTTCTTCAAGAATTGGATTAATTCCCGACTCAAGCAGGAGGAGATCATTCATGGTGAGATCACTCCATTTCTGTGTGTGCAGTCCTGTGTTTTGGCTGACAGAAAAGACGAGAAGAACTAATGCACATACGAGATCAACCGTCCTATCTTGCATTCACACTAGCAGACAATATTACCAACTCCATATACACAGTCCATACATACACCAGACATAGTTTTTCTTAATAAATCTTTTATTTATTGTTGAGAGGAACTGTTGTCTGAGTATGTGTTGAGAGAATAACAGAGAGAGCGAAAGAAATAGATATATGGAAGGGAAGACAGAAGGGAGGGGTGTAGACAAAAGTCAGTCAATAATCCCAACAGATAATAAGTTTGAAGATGTGCTTGTTGATTCCAACTCTCTCCCGGGAAAACAAGCGACAGACTGGTATCCTTAGTCTACCTGCAGAGCAGCAGGTTGTGTCTCTATTAGTCTGGTCCCTATCTCAAGAGCTGTCCAGTATGTAGTTAATATCCATCGGTATAGCGCTTAGGGTCAGTGGGACCCTTGAGGGCTGATGTGAAGCATTCGACCGTTCCAACTTGACAAGCTGGGATGTGGACAGCACCACAAACGTGAGAGTCCCATAGGAATGCTAACCTGTCAAAAATGGACGCTAAAAGTCGGATGTGTTGGCCTAAGGGTCTCGACCCAAGGGTGCATAACGAGACACACAGCAATCACATCTGAAAAAAACACTCCGGATGAACGCAAAGAAGAAGATATATCCACTACACCCCAAGGCGTGTAAAATGTTCCTTTACTATGGCTGCAAATGTGGTAATGACAACCGTTGTAGAAATCTTATTTGTGGCTGTTATCCTTTTGACTTTGGTTATATTTAGAAGTGACTTTTCTTGCCTGTTATACAGATGGGATGTGGCCCGCTTGATCTTTGTGCTAATCACGGTAATGATCAAGTAGCCTTACATCTTCCTGAGTTAGCCCAAATTTCATTTTCGCATTTGTTGAAGTGGAAGAGGCAGTACATCTGGCGTATAGTAGATAGACATTGTAAGTTGAGTTGAGTTGAGCTGAGTTGAGTTGAGTTGAGTTGAGTTGAGTTGAGTTGAGTTGAGTTGAGTTGAGTTAAGAACCGACATCACTGCACTCAGGAAATTCTCATACGTGCTCCGTCCCCTCATTCAACAGCCAACGAAGAGTCATACTACTAATAGTTCCCACCGCTATCTGATTAAAAGTTCTCCTTGTCTTCCCTCTCAGTTTTGAGATTCTTCCAGAACCCCTGCCGACCCCCCGCAATCTCATTCTTTCCACATATGGGTTCTCAATCTGTTCCTCAGCCTTTTCCACTTGGTCCCACAAGCGCACGACCACCTTCCTCTTGTCCATAGGCAATCTACCACCAAGAGGTGCATTCCCTGATAACCTATCAGCCTGTTCATTTCCCCGCACACCCGCATGGCCAGGGCAAAATATCCGTACAATTCTCACGCGAAACTTTCCTTTCTTCACCTTACTAAGCATACTCTTTGAATCTGTAATGAATACAATGTGTGTTGCAGTAGTCTCCTCCAGCCAACGGAACGCCGCTGTTACTGCCTCCACCTCCATTCTCATGCTGGAGGTCGTAGTCTCATATGCCAGACTCTTCTTTTTCAAGACTCGTCCATTAACCTTGGCAATAAAACCCAACCACGACGTCTGTTTCTCACCACTGACCCATCGGTGTAGATGACTATGTCGCCTTGATGTGTGTTACTCTGGATCAGCTGTTGAACTTCAAACTCAGTGCGGCCCGCTGTCCATTCTCTGCACTCACGACCCAGTGTTATTATTACATTGTGCCAGTCCGTCATGTCTTCCGGAACTTCCACCCACTCTCTTTCACTATTGATGGTCTCTAGATCACACATCTGACTTATAGTAAGTTCTGCCTGTGCCATCCATGACCTGCCTCGTCTTAGTCTATGACCCTTTACCATATCCATTGCTACATGCAGCGGGTGATCCCTGTCTGCGGCAACTCTCAGGTACCATTTGGCCTGAAGGACCCTATGCCTCTCCGTCATTGTTGGTAGCGCCAGGATATGCCTCATGCATATAATTGGTGTGTCCTTTGTACACCCTAGGATTACCCACATGGCAGTATTCTGTATGCGCCCCAACCTTTCAATCTGGCTCTTTGATATCGTCAGCAGCCCTAAACCATACTCAATGACAAAAATTATTAACTGCTGAAAGAACCTATACAGCATCCTCTGATATACCCCGGTTGCTGCCATAGCCCTCAGTGCATTATGTCCCCTACCAGCCTTCATTACGAAAGCTTCCACATGATCCTTAAAAAACAAACACCTGTCAAAGGTGATATCATCATCATCATCATCATCATCATCATCTCCACTTCTGCCGTCAAGCGTCGTGGGGAGGAATAATTTGCGTTCCAGCTCCTGGTGGACGGCACTGGATAGTGTCATTCCGTGTGGTTGTACAATGTCTCTGATGTCGTCAATCCATTTTCTTCTTGGACGTTCTCGTGGTCTCGTCGCAGATGATCTTTGATGTAAGGCCAGTGATGGTAGTTGCTGATGTTGCATTCTAACAACATGGCCAAACCACTTGATCTTCTGTCTTTCAATAAATGTGGCACAAGGTGTTGATCCCACAGTCTATCTGATAGTAACATTTCTTACTCGGTCTCGGATTGTTAAGTTGGCAGCTCTCCTCAGGCATCTCATTTCGCAGGTGTTGATCAAGTACTTCAATTTACTCTCTCGACTAAGAGGACATCTATTCAACATAATACATGGGACATCTGCCTTGACGATCCGGTTATCCAAGGAGTACCACACAACCGATGCCTTGTCTGGGTTTATAACGGCCCCTGTGTCCCTGCACCACTCTGCCACCCCATTTACTGACACCTGTAAGTCTTTCGCCAAATTGGCCCTGTCTCTGCCTCCCCCCCCTGTCTGTACACCAGCACATCATCTGCAAATGTCAAGATTCTACCCACACCAGGTGTCTCAACAGCTGCGATTTTGCTGGTGTAGACATTAAAGAGCACTGGGGACAAGGCAGATCCCTGTGGCAACCCAGGTGTAATAGTACAAGGGTCAGAAGTCCAGGAAACCATGCTCAGTGCAACCTTACGCTCATAACGCAACCCATCTAACAAGGCAAGGGCAGACGTCCATGTCCAACAATTTGTATATCAACCGATCATACTTGACCCTGTTATACCCATCCTCCAGGTCAAGAGCTACCGCCACTGTCTCTTGTTTATCCCGGAAGCCCTCGTAGACATCAAATGCAAAAGTTGCAGCATAGGCCCAGGTGTCCTTTCCAGGTCGGTAACTCCCTAGCCCTATGGGAAGCAGATTATGACTTTCCAAATGTCGCTGGAACCTGCTTACTACTATCATTTTTTAAGACTTTGCCATACGTGTTTTGCAGGGTCATGTTTCGGTATCCTTTAAGTCTGGAATGATCCTTGCCTGGCTTTGGGAGTGGGACTGCCAAGGAGTAGACGTATAGATGGTCTGGTCCTCCTTGATTGTCACCGACATCTCTGTTTCGACTCCTAATGACCGTTGAGCGCAAGCCAAAGACAGCCACTGTAACCAAACCTGCACAACATGACACTGGATAGTTTTCCCACAGTCTACTTTAATACGACGATTTTGACATGTCGATAACAAAAGCAGTCGCTCCACAGAAAAGTTCCAAATATACCTGACAATACACATCCTATTCTAAAAGAGCGGCGTAGTATTAGCCGTGCTCTAGTGACAAGAAACCATGTCCGACGTGGACGCCAGCTCAAGTCTAACTGATGACGTTTTGCGCTTGCGCCAAAACATCTTGCACACTTTTCATTCTTTTGTAACTAATTCCGTGCAAAGTGTGTCCAACAATCCTCTCGCTGTTCACGTCTTGTCATAGGACTGTGCAAGACTCTAAGCCGCCTGTACTTAATAATCCATAGCCTGATCCAGGTGTATGGCAGGGACCAGGTGGCTATGCAGCCAATCGTGGGGTATTTCCGCCGTATTGATGCTTAGGTTGAAACAAAGAGCCATCTCCTCCAAGTCTCCATCATTAATGTTACTCATATGGGAGTACCTCACCCCATCCGGACCTGAATAATTGTTAATGGGCAAAGTTCTACACTGGACAAATCCTTCGATAATAAAGGCTTTAGAAGATGTTAACAATTCTGTTTGCCGGAGAGATTTCAGCTTTGCTTTTTCTTCGCTGATTTGTTTTGAGTTTTATTTTGGTGTATCTTTCACTACTCCAGCCTGCTTGTTTCGATGATCTACATATGATAGACCTTCTTTACGAAATGATTTGTTATGCTGTTAATTTCTGTTTTCGTGTCACGTTTGTTGACCAACAAGTTCTCCTTTGTTATTATAACTTGGTGTTTGTGACGTTTCACAAGTGATGCTATACTGTAATTAAAACATCACCCGTTGGGTCATCGTGGAGGAAGACGTGCTGTGTAGTGTTTGTCAACGCCGAACTGCTTTACCAATGGATCGAGGTGAGTAATCTCAACAACAGAGAAGTTGAATTGCAGTGGATTCAATTAACTACAGTAAAGAGAACGTATTGTGTGTAAAATGTATGCACACGCAGATGTCTTACACAGGGAAGTTAATTGGGAATTCCTGTTAGAGTTGCTGGAGATATCTGCTAATAAGTAATAGATGCATAACAGTCGACTATGTTAATGCTCAAGTTAAGGACAACGGAAACCATATTGTATACGCCAGGGTCTTGTCCTAAACCATGCATTGATTATCATAGACCTAGTTCTGCTAAAAGAGGCCTCCTCCCCCGCCATTCTCGACAATGCTTGCATCTAAACCAATCCTATCCGATCGGAAATGTAGAAAAACAAAAGTGTTCAGGCCCGTTCAACAGTCAGTCTGTCCACGTGTTATAATTGGGGCCATTATGGAGTTCCTTTTCTGCATCTGCTTGCGGAGATAAGGTTGCATATTTCGGTTCCTAATTTCTGTGTGTTTCTCACGGTGGTGTTTTCTTCATTGTTGCAGCTTGACATGTCTGGTCAGGTAGGTTCCTGCGCTTGTATCTCGCCCCGTCTCACGGTGTTCTTTCTGGGGCGTGCTTCATCGGTAGTCTTCTCAAGCATTTCGCCACCCGTCTCTCGCCCCATATCTTGGTCTGTTGTTGTACCTTCGTGCTCTCCTTCTTGGTGGTACATACGAGTATTTCGTGTCGTCTTCACCTTCTCCTCTTCTGTTGCTTCGTCTTCGGCCTGAGAATTGCTTTGTGCCTCGTCTGTTCAGGCCGTTTCATTCATGGTCTGTTCATTGAGTAGTTCAATCTGTGCTTTATCTTCGTGAATTTTCTTCGGCTTCCTCTCTAATTTCCACCATCCGCGGTATATCTCGCTCCATTCTCTGCTGGACGAGTTTCAGGTCGTCCAAGTTGTGCTGTATCGCTACTGTTTGTGGTTCTTGAAGTTGCTCGTTTCTGTGCGCAATGTTATCTACTTTCGACTTTAAGTCCTTCAGTTGGCCCTCCACTTATGTTTTGTCCGTTGGGGGAGGGGTGGGGTGGGGGGTGGGTGGGTGTGATAATAAATCAGTTGATCATGCGTGGAACACTTAGATAAGAGGGACAACATAAGACATCATAAATCCAAACACGGATTTTGATAACCATCAAGAGCAAAGACGAGGGAAACGAACCCTTTTTACCCATTACGTCAAGGGGTCAGACGCACGATAGCCAGAACACCGTTCATTCAACCACCTTAGAGAAGACATGGGTGGTTAACAAGAAGGCAACGAAAGAGTAGAAGATAATAAGAATTTGAGACCAGAACACGAAGGAGAAATGACAGACAATCAACAGATAAGTGCAGTGAGGTGAATGATCGGGAAGCGGCTTCACAGCTGGATAAAGGGACAATATCGTAGAACATATTCAAGCACAATGTCCAGCATGAGAATGGGAGTGGAAGCGGTCAACTACAGCTCTGATGTGGCTATTTGCCTTTCAATTAATAGGGCAGTCATCATGACAGTCAGAGTATTGCGAGATTCAATCCGGACATTTATGGCCTAATTGTTTGACACACAGACATTCATCACACCTTCAATAACTGAGGTGGCTCTATTATCCAAGTCATGCCGGTGTACTTGGAAATGCGAAGGCCGACTAGCTAGCCTCCAGGGGGAACACTGAGGTTGGACAAAGGAGACAGGATAGGGTCTATAAATGGTCGCACATTGCAGAGAAAGCACACATCGATGACCACAAGCGGATAGGACAGACTGAATCCAGTCGGAGAATAGCAGGAAGGATCATAGTAAATAACGGAGTAAATGCATACATAACCAACAGACCACATGGAACTATGGGTATCCATACTCTTCGACAACTTATGAGAGAGACGGAGCACACATGAGCATATCCCCAGTGATTTCACAGTCAGTGTGAATTTTCCCAAGAACCATTGCCAATAACGACTATCACACGTCCCGTAGGATATCTTGGATGATGATATTGGATACCTAGCCTTCTCAGATACGGCGAGAAAAGGAAGTCCCGTGTGCAAATTGTATACATTAAAAATCCCACGGTAATTAGAACACGCAAAGAGTAGATCATATGGCCTGGGCGCTGGCAACAATGTTAGGAAAGAAAACATACCATATATAGATATACAAATAAACATATATAGATATAGCCCGTTATTTTGGGTGGGATCTGCCTAGAGGAAGCACGCTTTACACACATGCCGAAGTCCGACAGGATGACTTTCGCGGTGCATAACTAGAGATGCAACGCATTCCCATCGAAAGAAGAATAGGCAATCACTAACTATGGTGTAGGTCGGCATGGCCAAATGGATAAGAACGCGTGTTCTTAAACATCCAGTGTGCTGAAGCCGAGGGGAGGGGTTCAACCCCTACACCGGACAGTTGGACTGTTGTTTGTCCATCAAGAATTATGATGACCATTCATTTCATCCAAGTGGAGTTGAAAGTATAGAGCCGTGAGTTCTAAGATGGCTGATAAGGCCTATTTTGGCTCGAGATGTTCTTTGACAATGTGGGCAAAGAATGCTTGACGTTCCAGGAGGAGGAGGAGGAAGATCTCTTGCAGTGGTTTTTCTGTCCAGCCTTTTCTTCACACTCTTGCAGTCCTGGTTGCTTCACAAGTGACTGCAGTTGGACTAAAATGTTGACCTATCGTCCTTGACTTGGGGGCGTAAATTACAAGTACCTGTCAAGTCGGAGTGGGTTCGCTTGATTGCGAAGGACTACTGTTAATAGGGAAAGCCAATCCACACGCAAAATGCAGTCAAGCACTACTAGCAGTAGTGTGTATGGACTACGCTTGAGTTCAAAGCGAGAGAGCGCAAAAAAAAAAACAAAAAAAAAACTATGGTTTGAAATCTCTTATTTTAATATGTTCAGTCTTGTGCTTGCGACCGTAGTTGAAATGTTAACTGTTAGAATAATCGGTTTCCGCAGCGGCGGTGATGTTACAAAACTTGACTTCTGTTGTCTCATATACACCGTGAAGATGCAGGAGAGAGGTTGTTGGATACTCATACAGCCAACTTTCGATGCGGAGATGACAAATACTGGTGACTGAGGAAGGGATGTAACTCCCATTTGTAACTGCTTGGGCAAGTAGTGCACGGGTACGATAGGTTCAGTGTTAAGATATAATATAGGAGGAATAGTTAACTTATGACTTATGACTTCTTATGCATCACTGTGTTAGTACTTGACTGATAGTACCGTAGTACTAACTTACTACTTTTAGTTTTACTGGCTACTTACTTGTTTCTAGTTATTTATATTTGCTGGATTATTATTAATATTATTATCGTTTGATGCAAATAATCAAATATTAAATAAATATTAAATAATAACATAAATAAACATAGTAATAATTTAGTATAGTATTATTACTATTAGTATATTAATTATTATTATATTAATAATATTATAATTATAGTTATACATACTATATTAAATAGTAATACTAATAATATGTAAACATAGTAATTACATACATACACTTTTTTTATACTACTAAACTACACTACAGCAGATCTCATCTCATCTCATCATGTTCCTCTTGTACCTTGCGGTGTCGAGGTGAAGTATAAACAGCGGGGGAGTGCCCGCTTATGGGCTTCATGTATCGATATTCCCATGGACTCTGTTAATTGTTATTCCCTGCGTCCAACATTTACGTGGTCGGCCTCTTCCTCTGCTTCCATCTGGTCTGTATAATAATTTAATTATACAAAACATCATTGCTTGTTGTTGTGGTATGGATGGTATACTCATACTTAGTTGGCAAACCAATTACTTGCTGCCTTCTAATAAAATCTAGCGCTGCTATAACCCCAACTTTAGTCCTGATTTCTTCATTTCTGATCTTATCTCTTCTTAATACATTGAGTATTCTTCTCAGGAATCTCATTTCTGTTGTGATTTTTCTTTTCTCTTTTTTTGTCACTGTCCAGGTTTGGCATTGGTAACATAGAGTTGGTAGGAAGATTGTGTTGTAAAGTGCTTTCTTAGTAGTTATTGATACATATTTGTTCTTTAGTATTAGGTGCCATTTGTCCAATGAGTTGGTTTGCCTTATTGCATCTATTTTCGATCTCGTCTTCAGATTTGCCATTTGATGATATTATACTTCCTAGGTACTTGAAACTCTTTACTTACTTGTTTCAAGGGATGCTCGTTTAGGTGAATCGTTGTTGCTTTTTTTTCCTCTGTTTTACTTGTGCTAATTTTCATGTTATATTCCCTACACATTTCGTTTAGACTATTAATGTGGTCTTGTAATCCAGCTTCTGATTTTGCTATTAGTGCTTGGTCGTCTGCAAACAGGAGTTCTCTAATGGTTAGATTTGCAGATAGTTCTTCTTCTGTGTTCTCTTCATTCTTGCGGTATTCTTGCTGTCTGTGCTTGGCTGGTTTCTTTACATATGTTGTATGTATATGTTATGAACAAGAGAGGGGACAGGACACAACCTCGTCGTACTCCAGATCTTATGGGGAAGGGTTTTGAGTGTCCTCCAGTTGCCCTCACTATGCATTCACTGTTGTTTTATAAGCTTCTATGTAGGTTTGTTATACAGGTTTTTGCCGACCCCGAATAGCGACAATGAAAAACTACTGGCGGAAATGAAGGAGATTCAGCAAAACATCAAGCAAGAAGTAGAACATATGGCACTGATTAAGAAGGAGAATGAAGAGATCCTACAAACCATTAAATCAGAGCAAGAACTACAGAAAGCTGAAATGGAAATACTCCGAAACAAAACAACAGAAGCCGAATAAGAAATTACAGAGAAATCGCAGGATGAAAGCCAAGAAACTGAGCATGAACCACAAGCGAAAGCCAGCAGCCCAACCACGACGCCTGAAACATTCAAAGGGAAGCCAATATCCCACCAGACATCTGAAGAAAACCGAGATGAGCACCCTGACGACGGCATATAGGACGACCCATTAAAGCCAGGATGGCAAGCAGAGATAACGAGGAAATACGAACTCAAGTGCGAGGAATACAGAAAGCGCATGGAAGAAAAAGAAAAGAAGTACAAGAAACTCAATGGGAAACCAATGCCCCACCGTACCGCCACAATACCAGATCTAAAAAACGCAGATGAACACACATGGCAATACTATATAGAAGACGGAGAAATCATCCCATGGCTGACCATGGAGGAAGCAATCAAAAGACAGCAAAAATTCAAACGCGGGAAGCAAAATGAAAGAAAGTGCAAGGAGGCATATCACATCGAAAAGCTTCTACAGTTAATTCACAAATGAGAAGGCAAAAATACCAAATAAAAGTTCTTTTAAGGACTGCAACCAGTCAAGCCAGGAGCCTGCGCCAACAAAGAAAACCACAAGAGGAAACATGCACAAAGGACAGCCGCCGACCGATCCCTCTGCTGACGTCACAAACACAAACGCTACATAACCAGTCCGAGATAGGACTTACTCGCAGGAGCGCACAGTCAAGAATTAGGGTGAATGAACCCACAAAAACCACGGACCTCAACAATAACCGACAGCTGAGGAAGCAGGTTGAACTAGGCCGAATTTGGAATTTTTGTTTTGAAAATTGGAATTGGAATTGTTATACAGTGATCTTAACTATAAAAATAAAATTACTTTAAAACTTTAAATTAAAGAGCTTTTAAAAATAATACTTTATTACAACTTTAACTTTACAGTTGTATTACTTGTGTACAACAATGTGTATAGTTTCTATACTTAGAGACTAGAAGAATAGTAAATAGTAATAGCTAGATAGAAATCCTAACAGAATATAAATATATCGTTTTGTAATTCGATTTGACTCTTTCTGTAATTTAAAAATAATATTTCAAGTTATACTGGGCACAGCTGACAAATCCAGTAGTGCAACATTCAAGTCACTTCTAAATGTTAAAAACGCTAGTTGCATATCCTTTTTACAGGACGTCACAGTCAACCCAAGCCTGTTTTTGACTGTTTGTGATCTCTTGGCAAGACGCTCAGTAAATTAGCACATATATTTTATATTTATCTGTGAATTAAATGTCCATCATCTTCAGTTATTGAGAGATAGAGAAACACACCGGGTTGCCAAACTAGAAAAGTCAAAATGCGTTTTTACCCACCTACTTGTGTTGCATACTTAGCTGCATACGTGCTGAATGCATGCGAGATGGCACACCACACCACTTTATACACTTGATGTTTAACATCGTCCCCAATAACTTATCAACAATTACCTCTTGCTGTAACCATCTAAGTAAATAGAAAATTAGATGCAGAAATAACCAGTGTGTAAAAATAATAACATGCTAGTGGATTAACAAGGGTTTCATGTTCTTGTGTATTAGTATTAACTGTACTGAAGCCCACTTATCAAAGTGCCAATTCGTGATTAGTGAGGATCATCATCATCATCATCACACTTCATGCATGTCCACTAGATATTCTGATTTCCCCCTCGACATCTCCACCAGTGTATAGTGACTGACTGCACCAGTTCAGTGTTTATAGATCAAATGTCTTATGCCCATGTTTGACAGCACTCCACCTCACTTCCATCTCTCACACTTTGAACAAGGAAGCAGATTCCCAATTGTCCCTACAGTTATCTGTTCGTCCTGCATCTCTTTTGGCGTTGATGATTTCTGGCCCATCCATTACCCTTCCCTCCTGTATCAGTGCCATGTCCACAAACTGATTTGCTTGCTCATTGTCTTTCATGCCTGAGTGTCCTTGGTACATAGATGCAAGGTTAGGAAGATGAGCTAATTTTGATAATTGTTCAGTGTGTTAAGCCTCTTGTATTATATGAAGCAAATCTGGACCTTCTTGAGTGTGTTTATTGAGTCGCTCAGCATACATACTGTGAGTACTTATGCACACTGAGCCAATTCAAGGCATTAGTTACTGCTATTGTTTCCATTGTTAGGCTGCTTGTCGTTGTAAAAGCACAACTTGCTTCCTTGACAGTTTTGTATCTCGATCTTGCAGAGAATGCCCATGCACTCTATTTGCCATGGACCACACAGCTATCTGTAAATACCACTACACCACCCTCTTCAGTGTTGCTTTGACCTCAGTGTCCACTGAGGCATGATCTTGCTTTCTTCAACTTCTGTCATGAGTGATATGGCCAGAGATGCTGGCACTGGTATCTGCTAGTAAGGTACTAAGCTTAGACACTGTTGATATCTCAATGAGAGGAGATTGGTGCGCTTGTGGGGACATCCATGTGTAGTGAAAGCAGTCCTTTATAAACCTCAAACCTTATGACAATAATAGCCTTCTTCACTCATATCACAACATGTTGTGATTATGACAGACTCACAAAGCATGCTACGGCAAATAGAAACTGGTATGTTCCATGTGTAGTGGCTTGCATTGCTCTAAAAGATGAATGTTAAGGTCATGTCATGAATATTTTGTCCAGGTTGTGCTGGTGTACAAGGAAATAAACAGGCTGATAGACTGGCTGCTGTGTTCCTGTAGGGAGTGAGCTATAGCATGGCAAGGCTGATGTTGTGAAGCCTCTCTAGGATCAACTGCAAAGTGCAGCAAAATAAAATACCCACATCTAGACAGGCTAATTCTGTGCAGGATGAGCAGAGGGCCAGAATGGCGCTCAACACGTAGAGGAAAACGGGTGGACATTCAGTCAGGCTGCCACTGGTACCATCAGCCTGGGAATTCTTCGTTCTTCGTTGGCTACTTACAAAGGAGATGGAGCACATGTGGAAATACCAAGTGCAATGATGTTGCTTTTTTAATTTCATATTTAATTTCAGCCATATCTGACTCTGAGCAGGAAGCCTCCAGCTGCATAGCCTGGCGTTTCTTTCAGTGGGGTATTTTCTTCTCTGCTTGTTGAAGTAGCCTCCTTTCACCGAGCTGAAGATTAGAGGTAGAAACATAACTAAACATAATTCTTCTTCTTCTGCGTTCATCCGGAGTGTTTTTTCGGACATAGTTGCGTTGTGCTTGTTTACAGCAGAGATGCGATACTTGCGCCTTTCGGCAAACACATCCGACTTCTGCGGGCATGTGTTGACCGGGTTAACCTTCCTGGGTAAACATAATTTAGGGGCCTTCTCCTTTTTCTCAGGAATCAGCATGTTTATTTTATTCAGGCTCCAAAGTAAACATTTTCTTATGCAGTAGTGATCAGTTGCCTGGATTTTTCGACCCCTGTTAAAGATGATTCTTTACAGTATATCTCCATGTGTTACAGTCAGAAGCCAAATCCTCCCATGATGTGTCTAATTTAAACATTGTCTTTATTTTCACGTAGTTTTGAATCACACTCAGTATGTCCAGTTTTTCTGTTAGCTTTGCCAGGGCCTGTAGGAAATGTCTTTTGGAATGCAACTATCGGGTGTACTGCTTACATTACCAGCTCATTATATTCTATGCAGTGTAAGAATTCAGAACTCATTTAACTCGTATTTATTAATTGACTGATTGATGATATTTTACTTGCTGATCTGCAGAATTTAGACCTGAAGTTGTTTTATTTTTTTTTTCCCCTTCACTATGCTACATGTGCAGCGCAAAATGTCTACTGCAGGATTTAACATAGCACGCCAGATAAAACTGGTCTTAGACAAAATGGAGGCAGCTGCTCTCAGAAGACCAGAAGTAAGTATATGATATGTGAAATAAATTAGCCTTACAAGCACTTAGCAGAAGTCATGACTGTATACTTTTGGTGACAGTTGTATCATAAAATTAAAATTTTACAAGTGCCTGTTATAAATAAAGTAAAATAAAGAAACTTTATGTGCCTTAAGGTGTATGGGGCATTTGGTGCTTCATCCATGTTTTTATAGACCAGGAATTATGTGGTCATTATCACACCAGCTGCCTTCACTTCCCAGCACATTCCCTGGTACCCAGTTTAGATTGTATCAATCTGGGAGCCCATGCCAATTAAAAATGTCTTCCTCAATGCAAATTCAAACCCATCACCACTGGACTGGCAGGCAAGCATCTAGCCACTGTCACTATGGCTCCCAGTGTCTCTTACACATGATTATACCAGGGGGCTTAAAATGAAAAACTTAAATGTTATTGCTTTTGGGTGAATATAATCTGAAAAAGTAAAGAACAAATATATCATTTTTTAAATGTAGTCACCACTGCGTTCAGTGTAAGTCCTCTAGCGTCGATAAAGTGCTTGGATTCTTGTAGAAAAATCAACTCTATGGTCATTAATCGGTGTGCCTTCCCTGGTCTTGAACAGTCTGTCACAGAAGTCACACCATTTTGACACTTCCTACGTCACTCATACACTTGCTGGACTGACAGGCATGCATCACCTTAATTCACGATGATTTTCTATAGGTTTCATCCATTCACTGATGAAAAAAAGGATAACAGAACACTGCTTCCCTTTGGTGCATGTCAAAAGTGGGGCAGCCATCTTGTAATGGTCCTTATGACATCACAGTGTTCATCTGCACCGTGATGTCACATGCTTAAAGCTCTTGACATCCTTAACAACATTATTGACAAGTTACAAGAGAATGGCATGGTTACTGTGATTTCTATCACACTTTTAATCTTTTAATGTGAATCCCCCTCGTAACTAATTAATTCTTAATTACATGTACATGAGAGTTTTCACTGCTTAGTACATAATTTTTGTTTCTCTCTTTGAGTTTTCGTTTACTATCAGAGTGCTTTTTCATAGGTGTTTGTTTAAAAATGATGTTGGTAAACATGATTATGAAAGGAATATTTTACAATTATAACCAGAACATGGCAAAACAAAAAGATATCAGCATTGTCATTCTAACTGTCTGTTTGTACAGATGATAATGAAGCCAATAGTTTTTACAGAGAACATGCAAATACTAAATATTCACACTAAAGTGTGTTGTTAACTGTGTTCCTGTGCTTCTAAGATATTTCAATACTGAGTTACTCTGTAAAACCAATTTTGCCAACATTTTGGCTTCAAATTTATGAAAATCAGCAATTTGTATTGCCTGTGAATGTTACTGCAGCTAAATGCCACCTAGTTTTATGTGTTAATCATACACTTTACAATTCAGCTGATGTCATAGTAACACATATTCACTGATGTTGGTGACTGACTGACATTAATTGTCATAACTCCAGATGGATTATCATGCCAATACATATTGTGTTATGTGCAAAGTTACTATAAAATAACACCACAATGCAAAGTGGATGGCTATTTATAGTTCTACAAACACACATCCTTGCTTGTGTCACTGCTAACTAAGTTGCTTGTCGTCTTTGTGTGTATAGCTCTACAACTTTATCTGCAGTTCCTGTGCCACTGTAAGGATAGTAGACTTCTTCTTCTGAGACCAATTGTCATACTCACTAGTTTTATGAGCCACTTATCAGCTATTCTTTCAGTGGGGAGTTTTTTCTAATGGTTAGTCTTATTGTCTTCTACTGTACCTGTGAGACTTCTCTCTACAGTAGCTGATCACACGACAAACTCATTCTTGACAAGGTGTTGGGAAAGAACAAGACAATTGGATTGATGTTAAATAAAAGCACAACTGAATATTAGGTGGTGTTCAAGGAAACTCAGATTCCTCTGTACTGTAAGTATTGTAAAAGTGTGACAATCAAACAAGTCAATACTTTATAAATATCTAGACAACACAGACATATCTGATAATAGTTCAACATATCCAGGAATTATTTTACTAGAATGAGTTCTGGTCAGGAGACACAACAGTGGAAGATAAACTATGGACCACTGAGTGAACTAAAAAAGACGGGAAGTTCATCACGGTCACTAAAGTCTGCTCCAGTCAAGGCACCTAGAATAAGAAGAAGGCAATAAAACCAGATTTAATTACCTTTAAAACAAACTTAAAACAAATTATTGCTGTTTGGTTTTTTATTTTATTTTGTAAAGCATCACTTTCATTGCATGTGAAGACTTCTGTATGAACTTCAGCCTCCTATCATATATCACACAAAGAGAAGCTCAGCTCAGTGTAAAAACTCCATGGTATTATTTGACTTACTCTTTTTGATTCCTGACTGCTGAGGCATTCATAATATGGACACCTGTCACCTGAGTTCTAGTTTTTAATCCATATCTGAAAAAGTTGGACATCTGATTCGCTATCATGAGATCAGGGGAAAATGCTATACTTGTCTTATTTTGTGAACATCCACATCATGTTTTTGTTATTTCATTGTTTATTACATATTACATGGTGATATTTAAAAACAAGGTATTATTTTATTGTCTTTGTTTATTTAAAAGAGCCTTCAGTATGCCAAACCCAGGCTTGTTGCTGTATCAAAAACCAAAAGTGTTGATATGATTATTGAAGCTTATGACGCAGGACAGAGGCATTTTGGAGAAAATTATGTAAGTATGGGCTGAGATTGTTTGAATTTGTGTTTTTATTCAGTTGATCCCCTAAAAGTACTGGAGAGTATGAGAAAGGCCATCATTGTTTTATACTTGCTGTAGAGAAACTCCTAACTGCATCATCAAGTGGTGGAGGAATGGGCATACACAATTGTGCAGGGCACTCATTTGACCTGACATCTGGAACATGTCAGAGACAAAGGTAACATATCCCTGGGTTGGTGTGGAAAGCAAGAGGAAACCACCAGATTATCTTCCCAAGTTTTCATTAATCAAAACAGACCTGAGTAAGTGAACAGTATTAATGACTCTCTTAGGACATCCTCCTTCTGAAGGGACTATAACGAGTCACAGGTGATACCAGATGTCACTCTGAGGTTGTGGTGAGATTGTGGAATGTCCTGTGAAACTATCTGGGAAGGCTCAGCTATCCAACAAATACCAGGAAGATGTTGGATTTGCCAGTTGAAACGTGCAAATATCACAACTCTGCTGTAAACAGGCACAAAACAATTATGCTCAAAACAAAACAAAAAACATTGAATGATTGAAGAAGAAAATCACTTGAGACCTTTATTAGCTGGATTCCTGATTATTTATATGACAAGATAGTTAAATATCTTCTTCTTTCAATCAAAATGTTTGTTTTGGACATAAATGCGTAGTGCCTGTTTGCAGCAGAGCTGCAATATTTGTGCCTTTCAGGCCAAAACATTTGACTTCTTCAGGCATTTGTTGACCAGGTTAACCTTCCTGGGTGCTTCATACGACCTTCCACTCCCAGTGTTGTGGTGTTATGATCTGCATTCCTTGATTTTTGACTCTTATTTATTTTGTTGACTTAGCTTTTGTTGTCTAAGCCACAATGCTGTATTCCAATACTGGCCTTACTCATCCGGTGTATAGCCTCTTGAGAACTTTCTCATCTGCTCCCCATGTTGTAACAATAAGCTTCTTGATGATTGCTATTCTTTGCCTTGCTCTCGTTTGATTTTTCTCAAGCTGTGTCTTCCATGTCAGGCGACGATCAAAGGTGATACCTACATAGTTTGGATTTTCTTTGTGACACAGTATTTTTCCATTCAATGCCAGCTTAGAATTTTTAAATAAATTGAACTGCCTGGACTTAACATCAATGGAAGAATCATAAACAATCTTAGGTATGCTGATGATACCAGATTACTAGCACAAAGTGAGCAAGAGTTACAAGACCTAGTGGAACAAGTAAACAGGCATTGTGCAGAATGTGGCTTAGATATTAACATCCAAAAAACAAAAACTATGATAATTAGCAGCGAAAAGGAAAGGCCATCAATGAACATCACAGTAAACGGGCAGAAACTGTAACAAGTAACAAATTTCTCCTATCTTGGACACATAATAACAGATGATGGCAGAAGTGAAATAGAAATCAAAAAGGGAATAGGAATGGCCAAAAATGCTTTCAACAGCATGAAATCAGTATTAACATCTAGAGAGATTAATAACACATTAAAAATGAGAATTGTCAAATGCTATGTATATTCAATGCTACTGTATGGCGAGGAAGCCTGGACATTGAACAAGCAACTAGAAAGTCGCATAGAAGCCCTGGAGATGTGGATATACAGATGAATATGTCGTATTTCATGGAAACAAAAACAATCAAATGCAGAGGTTCTAGAAAAACTGAGAATGAAGAGAGAGTTGATAAAAGAAATAAAGAGGAGGCAAGTGAAATATTTTGGCCATGTTAAAAGACATGATACTCTTATAAAAACCATACTGGAAGGCAAGGTTGAGGGCAAGTGAGCAACAGGTAGACAATGATACAAGTGGGAAGATAACATCAAGAGATGGACGAACATCAGCCTGACAGAATGTACAGTCAAGGCGAGAGACAGACAGTGTTGGAGATCCATTGCAGCCAACCTTCACTGTGGAGATGGCACCTGATTGATTGATTGACATTTGTGATTCCATCCTTTCCTGGTGATTGTTTTTTCCTTTTCAGAATATGCATTGCCTGTTTCATTTTTTCAATTTTTAGATTTTCCTTCATATATTGTGCTGCTGTTTCTGTATTATTATGATGTGCCTGTTTATCTTTGGTTGTTTTCTTCTGCTCTGTTGTGATATCAATGTAGTTTGCATTGGCATAGTATTCCATAAACGCATTTGCAGCTTTTTTCCATGTAATCATGGCATTTCCTTGTTTAGTTAATTGTTTGTTACTGGGTCCTTCATTGTTCATGGCTTTCACTATTTTCCATAGTTTGTTTCCATCCCTGTCAAAGTTCTGTTCAAAGTTAGTATTGCTTTGTTTTGACTTTCCACCATTTGCTTTATGTTGCCATGTCATGTTTTTATGTTTTCACAGTATTTGCCTTTTGTATGGCAAATCAGCTCATTTGTAATTTCAGCTGGAGTGGAAATGGTACACCATCTTCTAGAGTAGAAGCTCGATGTGTCATCCAGTTTGTTGAGTAGATGGAGATTAGAGTCTATTTCCTAGTCCTCCACTTCATCTCCTCTGTTTTCAGTATCTGGGTATCCCCATCTTTCTGAGTGACTATCAAAGTATCTGACTATAATGCAGTTTGTGTAAGTTATTTTCATGTTTGAAAGTGTTAGGTCCTTATCTGCTGGGCTATATAGATTTAAATTCTGACTTTCCCTGGGAAGGTTAACCCGGTCAACAAATGCCCGCAGAAGTCGGATGTGTTGGCCTAACGGCGCAAGAACGCAGCTCTGCTGTAAACAGGCACAACGCAATCACGTCCGAAAAAAAACTCCGGATGAACGAAGAAGAAGAAGAAGAAGAAATTCTGACTTTCACTTCCATTTTCATTATATAAACGCTATAATTTCCGTTTGGTTATTAGAGATCGCAGATACTTCACTGCAAGGTATTGTATTTTGTGTAAGTTTTAGAACTTCTCATTTAAGTCCTTCCTGGTTAAAACATATGGCCTGATAACCTCTTACTGAGAATCTGTGATGGGTGTTGAGGTGTGTCTCTTGGATGCATGCCTCGTCAGTTCTATCTCTATAAAGATATTTTGTTAGGGGTACTTTGTTGTTTTAAGAATTCCTTACAGCATTTCACTGTAGTGTATTGAGTGTCGGGGATCTTTGGTTAGCAGCTCTTATTGTATCCCTCTGTGTCTTGACTCCACAGCAAAAAAGGGGAAGATGACCACTAGTAGTGGACCCCTTAGAGGGGGAGGTGGGGGGGGGGGAGACATGGCACTTTAACCACCTGATGGGACTCCACGGGATTAGCACCATTTCGATTTCTTTTAACTTATGTCATCATTGATTGATTCAATTACACTGTGCTGATGCCGAGGTTAGCGGTTTGACCCCTACACCGGACAGCTGGACTAAAACGTTGACCTGTCGTCCTTGACTTGGGGATGTAAATTACAAGTACCTCTGAAGTCAGAGTGGGTTCACCTGATGGCAAGGGACACTGGTAATAGGAAAGCTAATCCACACGCAAAATTCAGTCCATCACTACTATAAATATTGTGTATGGACTACGCATGAGCTCAAAGCGAGCAAGCGCCAAAAAAAAAAAGATTACATTGCAATGTTTCGTCAAGTCCGTGGCTCAGTACAACTTTGACAAGCAATTTTCAGGTTTGTTCTCTCTAGCCTTTGCCCATTCCCAGTCTACCTATAAAACAGCAGATTTGTGTCTCTTTGTCTGGTTCCTGTCCCTTGCTCTGTCCGACATGGGGGAACCCTACCAGTAGCTGAGCTACTGTTGGCATAGCTTTTGGATCATTGGAACACTGAAACCTCTCTACTTCGGTAAGGTGGAGACACATGAGAGGGGAAATATTATTTGAGATAAACATTAATTAATATAATAATGCATTACAACATGTTTTCATGATGACTTTGTATTCTGCCGTCTCTCTTTCTGTATGCATGTATAAAAGGAATGACATTGTCCTTTTTATGCTCAGGTGGTGGAGCTGTATGATAAAGCCAATGATATTGAAGTAAGTATATTCTGAACATAAAGTGCACTTGGAAACTAAAGCATAAAATAGCTAACTTGCAGCAAATTTACTGAGGTTTGTCAAGGAAACAGTATCTACATATCCCTTAATAAGCAAAGGTCCCTCTTACACACCTATAGCGCATTGGACATGTGGATCTAGACACATATTTTTATAGACCAAATGGCTCTTAGTGGGCGATGTGGTTGGTATTACGCCAGCTATTATTGCTTTGAAAGACATTTCCTGGACCCATTTTTAGGCTACATCGACCTGCGAGCCCAAGTGAATTACAAACATTTTAAATCGCCTCGAGACGGATTGAACCCAAGACCACAGGTATGACAGGTGAGCACCTGGCCGCTACACTACTGTGGCTCCTTTACCCCTGTATATGGATAATTAAATACATAGCTTTCTAAGACTGTCATGGGATGCTTGTGATCCAGAAGAATTGAAAGTAACATTAGGAGACTCGAGTATGCATTCTTTTAACTGGCCTCATTACATTGTGGATATCCAGGGGACAATCTTTTTTATTTTTATGTTTATAATATTCTGAGCATTACTCTTCTGTTTGTTGAATTTGAAACAATCATTAATTACTGAATATGTACATTGCTTAGAATTTCATCTGTGATGAAAACTCAAAAAATAATCTTCCTCCTTCTTCTGTCTTTTTAACTCCAATGGAGCTTAGGTCCTCTACCAACTCACGGCAAGCACTCCTATCTTTTACCACCTTCTACAGCTCCCTCTATGTCCTCCATGACAACTAGTATAATAAAAATTCTCCTTACTGTGGTACATTACATACATTACACCTACCTTAGGTAATTATAATTGCCATGTCAAAAATTAGTTTTAGTGAGTCATGTGTCTCTGATTATTGCAAATTTTCCATGCGTTTTAATGCATAATGTTTCTGTTGTTGCCATTGTCTAAGATTAGCTTTATAAGTGATGTATGAATTGAAATAATATATGAGAGAAGAGAGATAAGAAGGGCAGAATGTCAGACAGGCCTGCATGCCCAATTCTTAACCCTTTGAAAATAAAGTTTGTTTGTTTGTTAAGTTGTTCATTCCTTCCCTTATTATTCATCTTTCCTTGATTCTTTTCTGTATGCCTTTTTGAGTCTCCCTCTGTTTCTTTTTGCCTTGTGTGTTTCAGAGAAAGAACTTTCTTATTGTTGCACTATTAACAGATTTTCTGTAGTCGCCAGAACAATTGTTCTGGCGACTACATAAAAGCATGAGTGGTGTAGTCAAGAATAAGAGCATTTCTGACTTCCAAGGTGCTGACCTCATCTGGCAGAGGACTGATGAGGACAAGGGCAAAGCCCTCTTTGAATGCTATCTTGAGCAGAACAACCAGACAGACATGAGAGGCCGAAATCTGGCCAAGGAGGTCACCTCAGACAGATGCAAGGCCCAGAACAATTCGGAGGAAGACATAGTGACAGTGAAAGAAATCAAGGCTGTACTTCGACGATCAAAAAACAGTGCTCCAGGTCCTGATGGCATAAGATACGACGACATCAATAGGTGTACCGACAATGAGCTAGAGAAACTAGCAGACATGTACAACAACAGTATAGGGAGTGCTAGCATCAAGGAGGAATGGTTACACAGCTATCTGATTCCCTTGCCGAAGCCTGACAAAGACCACAAAAAAATTCAGGGATATCGAATTATAACCATGCAGAATACAATAGGCAAGCTGCTGGAGAAGGTAATTGCCAGGAAAATATCAAGCCAGCTAGAGAGGCAAGGTGTTTTCCCACCTACCCTGGGTGGGTACCGTCCAAAAAGAGAAACCTGGACCAATGCAGCAGTCTTTGCCCATGATGTCTATGAAGGTTTCCACTCAGGCACTGAAACCGCTGCTGCAGCGATTGATCTTGAGGACGCATACATCAGAGTACCATTGGATTTTTTAATGTTTCAGCTTCTTGAACTAAACGTAAGTCCATTCCTCCTTAGTTGGATCGCTGCAGCCCTCTTCCAACGGAAAGTAGTTTTTAGATGTGGCAGTTGGACTTCGGAACCAACAACAATATATCCTGGCCTACCACATAGATCACCATTATCTCCAGTACTGTTCAACGCCTACACAGTGAGAATCACCAGTGAGCAGATCACTGGACCTGGCAGGACATTGTCATATGCCGATGATGTTTTAGTGTATCGTCAGGGTAAGGATAGAGAGGAGGTTGCTGTGGAACTACAAACCGAACTCAATCACATTAGTACTTGGTGTGATGAAGCTGGGGCAATGGTCAACCCAACAAAGGCAGCAGTGACTTGGTTCTCGTTGAATAATCATATTGTCAACACTCCAACACCAACTGTAATGCTGTGTTCAGAGACGGTGGAAAGAACGCAGGCAATGAATTACCTGGGGATACGGTTTGATCGAAGCCTTGCTTATAATGTGCACATAGACCAGGTGATAACAAAGGCCAAGCGGGGTTTGGCTGCGATGCGGGTGATGGCGGCAGCAAACTGTGAGCAGCAGCCATCTATGTCTTCTGTACGAGGGGCTGGTCATGTCTGTTTTGGAGTATGCAATG
This sequence comes from Cepaea nemoralis, assembly GCA_014155875.1. Lineage (NCBI taxonomy): Eukaryota > Metazoa > Mollusca > Gastropoda > Stylommatophora > Helicidae > Cepaea > Cepaea nemoralis. The sequence goes on from JACEFZ010020959.1 coordinate 476,983, forward strand.
GCAATCCTGACTCTCAGCCATAAGCAGATAGAAAGGATGGAAAGGATACAGAATGAAGCTATGCGCATTATTCTTGGATGTACAAGAGATACAGCATGCAGGGCAATGCGCTACCTTCTTGATGTTCCAACCATTGAAGAGAGAATACAAGTTTGCAGGGCACGCGCCTACCTCAGAATTAACGCAAACACACAACATCCACTGCATAGTGAAATTAGGAAGGTGAAGGGCAGCAGGTTAAAAAGAGGACGGTCGTGGATGGGTCAAGCCGAAGACATTCTTCAACAGGTGTGTTCACTTGAAGACTTAGAACCTGGCGAGGAGTGGGTGCATGTGCCAACAGACTTCTGCACATCCTTTTCAGTTTGCATCCAACTAGATAGAAAATGCAGACAAGAAAATCCGGCTGCTGTGGAGGCTGAAGTACAAGCGTTGATTTTCGAGAATTCGCTAGACGGTGACGCGGTCATCTACACAGATGGGTCGGTCGTCCGACATGTGAGAAGCTCATGGGCCTTTACAGCTCGGGCCAGGGGGAGATTTGTGAAGGAGGACTCTGGTGCTTTCACTGAAACCACAAGTAGCCTGACCATGGAAGTCATGGCAGTAAGTAAAGCAATAACATGGCTCGAGACACAGACATTCACTAGGGCTTGTTTCCTTAGCGACTCAATGAACATGATCAAGAGGATAGAGGAGGGGTCGATCCGAAGAGAATGGTTGCTGCCTCTGGAGCGGTCTCGGCTGGCAAAGATTAGTTTCATCTTCGTGCCAGGGCATGCGGGAGTACAAGGAAATGAGCGGGCTGACAAGCTCGCAGGTGAGGCTACTGTGGAGGGCGGACGCGCCATGGACCAGGCTGACATTCTGAATGCTCTACGAGAAGTAAGACTTTTGCGAGAACCAAGTGATGACTGTGAATCTACAACAATGGCCAGACTACGAGAGCAGCAAATTAAAAGAGGGGTGGCCAAACAAGAACACTATGCAGGAAGTCAAAGAAGATTGATAAACCAACACAGAACTGGCGTCGTTGGCCGCTACACGCTGCGGGATTTGCTGAGGAGGGGATCCGAGCACTTATGGACTGAATGGTTCGATGTGCAATGAGGATGATCTGTCGACTAACTAACTAACTAACAGATTTTCTCAATGTGTATCCTCTCCAGCACCAGCGTCGTTTCCTCACCTCTTGATGGTATTTACTTAGTTTTCTCTACAAGCTCTGTATTAGTGACTCTATCATGCAGCTTAGTCATTGTATTCTGTGCAGGTGCCAGTTAGTAAATATTTGTAGTGTTTTAGTGTTTCAGTTCTCCGTGTTTCTGATCCATGCAGCAGCGCTGATTTGATGTTACTGTTAAATAATTTGGTAACAGTTTTAATTTCTTTTTGACATATGCAAATTTCCTAGTGCTATTAAAATTCCTCTGGCCTTTTATGTTCTAATTTTAATACCATATTTGTTCCAGTATACATTGCTTCCTAACTATATGTAAGATTCTACTTCTTGAAGTGAAGTTTTACCCAAGGAGATCAGATTGTTATTTGCTTGATTTATTCTGTTGATCTTTCTCTTTATCTTATTAATTTTTAGACCTAAATGTGATCACCTTTCATCAAGTTTCTTTAATTTACCTTGCATCTAATCTCTTGTTGTGGCACAGGAAAACATTGTTGTCAGCGAAGTCTAGATCACAGAGCTGCTCTGTTAAAGTCTAGCGGCAGTTATATTCTCAACATAATCCAGGCTATAGCCAGTAAGAGTTATGTGTTCTTATTTCACTGGAATTCATGGCTTTAGATATTTCCTTTATTAAGTTAATGACTTTCTGTGGGATGTCTTAGTACCTCATCATTTTCCAAAGAGATTCCCTATCAATGTTGTCAAAAGCCTTTTCTTAATCCACAAAGCCAATCATTTCAGTGCTATGCTCTGTTATTATGTGATGTGGTTATTTGGAAAGTGCAGGATCTGTGTGGTTAGAAGCCTGCCTGTTCAGTCTTTAGTTGTCAGTGATATCTCTTGATCACTCTAAAATGATCCTGCTTAATAATTTCCCAGAAACTGACAATAACATTATTCTTCTATCATTTTCACACTCATGTTGCATCTCTGGGGCTCCACCTGCTCTGAGATTCTCTTCTACTTTAGTCCAGATCCTGTGAGAGGCCATATATCCACAGTGTATCACTTGGATGAAGGCAGAAGTCATGTGTGAGGTTCTGTAAAAGCTTCTGCCACCCATTTCACCTTGTGGTTATCTGACATCCACAGTGACCTGCATGAAATACCTTCTGACATGTCACTGTGGTCTTAACTTTACCTCATGCCCGTGAACTGGTTCACCATGTCACTTACAGACGTGTGGCCTACACAGAGCTCTTTATGTACAGTTCTGACTCCCAGTAACCTCAATTCAAGATAAGCTGACAGGAGGTTTTGATGTGCTAAGAATAACATCTGAATTATATAAGAAACTTGAATCAAAGTCTTAGAAAGATGGCAAGGTGTGGAAAATGAAAATTGCTTGACCAAATGGGCGACTAGTTTTTGTGTATAAAGCACATGACTGAGAAAAGCTGAGAATAGTATAATTAGTATAATAGTATAACTTTTGTCTGGAATTCAAAGGGCAAAAGAAGTAGAGAAAGACCTAACATGACAAGATGAGTAGAGACAGAAATCAATAATATGAGGGGGACATGGGTGGAAGTAAGGGTATGACAGTTTAGAGTGAATTGGTTGAGGGACTGTGCCCCAGTGGGTGATCAAGGGTGAAAGAAGAAGAGGAATAGGGTCATTTATGCTGACTCAAATATACAGTGTGCCTACAACTATTATTTGTCTAATGCTACGCTTTTTAAAACCCTGGTAATACCATATTAATTCATTATAATTGTATTCCTATATCCAGTTACTCTGAGAATATATAACGTCTTATTAACTGATTTAATAATATTTACAGATTCCATAGAATGACATTTCTGTTTTAAAGCATCAGATTTCCGGCACTCTCTTATTTAGTAATTAAGATGTTCTTAATTTTAAGTTCTTTGGTATTTTAACTATGTGTATTAACCCCCTTGAATACATTTTGTTCATATTATTAATTTATCAAACTTTTGTTCAGTTACAGGATAGGTGTGGCGATATCAGATGGCATTTCATTGGTCACTTGCAAAGAAATAAAGTGTCTAAACTGTTAGGTGTGTTCATTTAAATGTTGTAGTTATTTAGACTCTTCTGCTGTTGAGTTATATTCAGTTGTTCTTACCATTCCAAGGGCACACATTGATTGTGATGTAAAATACTTCAATATTATTGTGTTCTGCTTGAGTGACTTAAAATGTGATATTTTAAGCTGAAAAATATATGTGTGTGTTTATGCATGGTGATTTGCGCGAATGCACTGCTAGAGAGTTAGTTATTTTATGCATTTGGCAATTGCTAGTATGTTCAGATAACATCTGTTATGTATATGTCTTATTCTTCTTTTACTCTTAAGACTCTAAGCCCACAACCACCCATGGCAAGCCTTTGTATGTCAGCTGGTTAATTATTTTCTGTAGAATGAGATAGCATCTCTTTAGCCGCCTTTAATGACATGCACAGGAGGTCTGCAGTGTTACTATTCTTTATTTTCCATTTTGTGTTCTGGTAACATACAAATGATGTAAGCATAGTCACATCGATATTTGATAGGACAGACATTTAAAGATGCATCATATATATATATATATATATATATATATATATATATATATATATATATATATATATATATATATATATATATATGAAAAGGTAATCCTAGGCAAAATATCACCGTTGGTCTGTGATATGTTAGAAATTCACATATTCTAGGTCATGGCATAATGGAATAGGGTGAACAGTGTTTCCCCTTAGCCTTTCCCAGAGAAATTTAAGAAACGTATCCAGTGCCCATGTAAAGAGATAACTGCAGATCATTACTACTTGATACAGATAATGCCTCTACTCTAGTGAATCTAAAGCACTGAATATATTAGCAAGCTCACTAACCATTATACAGTTTGGCTCCGATGTAGTTGTATACAAATCTCATTGTATATTTAGTAGTCATGAATAGCTAGTATATTTGTATGCAAATAACATCATTCAATTCTTGATCAAATGCAACTGTTTAACTGACACAAACAATGTAACGCTGTTACTAGGGAGAATGTTGAACAGGATCAGTTATGAAGCTTCAGGTATCTAGGTCAGGTATTTGGGTGAGTAATGGATACTGAGTTGTATATTCCCAGTCAAATACCAAAGTGCTGCACACTCAAATATACCCAGCAAGGTACTGACTGAGTTTTGGATGCTAATTTATGTATCTTAAACAGTGTACTAGGGTGAGTACTGGGTACTTAGTCACACATGTCCAACTAAGTACAGTGTTGAGTACTGAGTACCTAATACTTGAGTGCTAAATACTCACATATACCCAGGAAAATTACTTGAAGTGCTGGGTTCTTACTCATATATACTCTAACACTAACTTACTGCTCCATTGGTGTTAAACTGGCTACTTCATCCGTAGAAAACTTTAGCTGCAAAATCTAAACAATCCTGCAAAAGTCTAATGAAAAGGAAGGAAAGACAACTCAACCAATCCAAGACTTTGAAGTGGCCTTGACAGCATTCATTGGAAATCTTTTGAAAATGATGAGGCACTATGGGATTCTACTTATGATCATTAACTTAGTAAAGGATACATATAAAGACATGGAATGTATAGTTTTTCATGAGGACAAACTAGTATTTGTTTGAAATAAGAACAGGAGTGCAACACGGATGCCTTGTGTCACCTTTATTATTCTTACTGACTATAGACTGGATTATGAAGTTCACAATGACTGCAAGCAGAAATGAAATTGAATGGATTCTGACAGAGCAGCTTGAAAATATTGACTTCGCTGAAGGCATTGCCCTCCTGTCCCACAGACAAAACCAGATGCAAGATAGTTAAATACACTTGATGAGAGGACACAAAAATGATGTCTAAAAATTCAAAGGGGGAAAACAAAGATCATGAGAATAAATTAAATAAAATGATAACTCAGTCTTTCTTCGTGAAACCTCACTTTGAGGTGGAATATATATATATATATATATACACACCTACCTACCTAACCCACCCACCCACATACCTACCTACCCACCCACCCACCCACCTACCTACCTACCTACCTACCTCTGTGGTGAAGTGGTCAAGCCGTTTGACTCGGGCTCCGAAGGTTGTGGGTTCAATTCCAGGCCACATCCTTCGGTTCATGAATTAAATTTTCGGAGACTCCTGTGGGTCATCGCTAGAGCTACAGAGTTCGTGTTTGGTGCGACGAAAGAGACAGAGCCATATGGGATAAAACTCGGTGCAATGAAGTCGACCCTGTCAACTTTTAAGCGACTTACACACACACACACACACACACACACACATATATATATATAGGAATAATATTTGATGAAAATACAGCCAAATCTATGACTGGATACTGGTGCATTTCAGATAGAGTTATAATGGTCAAAATCAAAGGCACCAATAGATATAAATATTATACAAGTATATGCACCAACAACAAACAGTAGTGATGAAGATATACAAAACTTTTACGATGAAGTTGAAATGGCAATAGCCCAAATTGGATCACAAGAAATAAAAATAATACTGGGGGATTTTAATGCAAAAGTAGGAAAGGGAAAAGTAGAGGATATAGTGGGGAATTACGGTTTAGGTACAAGAAATGAAAGAGGAGAGAAACTAATAGAATGGGCAAATATTAATGATATGATAATTGGAAACACATGGTTTAAACACCATAAAAGACGACTATACACATGGAAAAGCCCTGATATGAAAATACGCAACCAAATTGACTACATACTTATTAATAAAAGATTTAGAAATGCATTAATTAATGTAAAGACAATGCCTGGTGCTGACGTTAACAGTGATCATGTACCACTATGTGGACAAATAAAAGTAAGATTAAAGAGAGGGGGAAAAATGGTTAAAAACTTGAGACTTAATAAAGAGGTTCTGAAAGTAGATAAAGAAATTCAAGAACAATACAGAGTGACTGTGAAAAATAGGTACAATGCAATAGCTAAAATACAGAGTATAGATGAACAATGGGAAATGTTAAGGGACTCCATTCATCAAACTAGCAAAGAAATATTACCGGAAAGAAGCCAAAAAGCTTAGAAAAAATGGATGAATGAAGAAATCTTAAGGTTGATGGACAAAAGGAAACAGAATAAAAATGACAAACAAGAGTATGCTAAGATAAATAAAGAAATAAGAGATAAATGTGTGAAGGCAAAAGAAAGTTGGTTAAATGAGCAATGCAGAAAAATTGAATTAAATTCCACTAAAGATCAAAAAAGTATGTACAGACAAATCAGCGAGCTCACAGGAAGAAAAATAAGAATAAATACAGGGTGTTTGAAATCAAAAACAGGACAGACTTTATTGGAGGAAGGTGCTATAATGAAGAGGTGGAATGAGTATATAAGAGAATTATATAATGGAGAAAGGGAAGAATTAACAGAAGAAAGTAACTTAGAAGGCCCACCTATTCTAAAAGAAGAAGTCGCTGATGCTATGAAACATATGAAGAAAGGAAAAACAGCTGGGCCAGATGAAATCACAGTAGAAGAATTAGAAGTATTGGGAGAATTTGGGGTAGATATATTAACCAAAATGCTGAATGATATTTACAACAGTGGATATTTACCGAGCGATATGCTGAAATCTGTATTTATAGCAATACCAAAGAGACCAGGAGCACTTGAATGCGAAGATTTTCGTACAATTAACCTCATAAACCATGTCACTAAGCTTCTACTCAGAATTACAATGAGAAGAACAAGAAAGAAAATAAAAATGGAAATTAGTGAAGAACAGTATGGTTTTATGGAAGGAAAGTAAAACATGATGAGCTGATTAAAATGTTGGAAGATATCAACATTGATGGGAAAGATTTAAGAATAATAAAGAATATATACTGGAACCAAGTAGCAGCAATTAAAATGGGAAATAAAGAGGGTAGTTATGAACAGATAAAGCTAGGAGTACGACAGGGGTGTGTCTTGTCACCCGATCTCTTCTCCCTGTATAGCGAAGTAATAATGAGAGAGATCAAAGAGAAGCCAGGAATACTAATCGGAGGATACAATATAAACAATATACGCTATGCAAATGACACAGTATTGGTAGCGGATAATGCAACAGACCTACAACAATTGTTGGACAGTGTAGTAACAGAGAGTGCACAGAAAGGACTGTCCTTGAATATCAAGAAAACAGTAACAATGGTGATATCAAAGAAAATGGGGATGCCAAAATGTGACATAGAAATAGAAGGGGAAATTCTCAACCAAGTGGATAATTTTAAATACCTAGGGGCACTTATAACATCAGATGGAAGATGTACAAAAGAGATTAAGAGCGGAATAGGCAAAGACAGCATTTCAGAAAATGAAGAGTATCTTATGCAATAAGTCGCTATCAATGAATGTAAGAAAGAGAGTACTAAAATGCTATATAGAACCAGTTTTGCTGTATGGCAGCGAATCTTGGAATGTAAATGAACAAATTAGGAAGAACTTAGAAGCAACAGAGATGTGGTTTTTAAGATGAATGTTGCGAATTCCTTGGACTGCCAGAGTAACTAACAACGATTGCCTGAAAGAGGCTAATGAAACTAGAACACTATATACAACAATAAGAAAGAGACAAACATCTTTCTTTGGTCATGTGATGAGAAGAGAGGCATTGGAGAACATCGTGACAACTGGAAAGATCGAGGGGAAGAGAGGCAGAGGCAGACCAAGAGAAATGATGCTGGACGGACTGAGACGGTGGCATGGAGGAATATCATCAGCAGAGTTGATCCAGAACACCAAAGACCGAGATCTGTGGAGAGCCATGAACGCCTACGCCAGCCGGCACGGCACTTGATGATGATGATGATATATATATATATATATATATATATATATATATATATATATATATATATATATATATATATATATATGATGACCTGAACCTTAACTTTCCTGAATTTAGAGATCAGGACTGAGCATGGCATGTGATCACTCCCATGGTCATTCAAAACAGTCCACTTTACATCAAGGACTGTTGACTGGGAGACAAGTGCCAAGTCAATAGCTGTGTCTGCATCGCCAGGCCTCATTGCCATTCTAGTCGGCCTATCATCATTTATGCAGACCACATCGGAGTCCACCATGGCATCCGCAAGGGCAATTCCCTGTCGGTTTTCTCCACTACTTTTTCAATCTCTGTTTCTCACATTGAAGTCTCCACATATGAGTAGCCTATCACCTGGTAATTCCTCCAGTTCCTTAAGCCAGTCCCAGTGTTCATTTCTGACAAAACAGTCCACTGTGGCATATACATTTATGATGTTCCATCTTAAACCACCAATCTCCAGTTGTATACCCTGGACCTCTCTTGCACTGTGATTCCACTGGCTCAAGTCAAGTACCACATGCTTCACTCCTTTTTTCACCAGCAGACCTTGTCCATGTCTCTTCTGCCCAGTGGGGTTTATATAACTGACGTACCCAAGGCAATGGTATTTGTCTGTATTTAACTCCTGGAGCACGAGGACATCAAAATCATCTATTAGCCTCTCCAATACAGGACCTCTCTGTCTGGCACTGCGACAATTCCAGTATCCCACTCTTACATAGTTGAAACCTAGTACTTACATGGTTGAAACCTAGTATATATATATATATATATATATATATATATAATATATATATATATATATATATATTTGTTTGTTTTGTTTGCATATCCTTTACAGGACATCGCTGTCAACACCAGCATCTTTCAGCTGTATGTTGATTTCTTGGCAAGATTACGCTCAGTAGTTTGCCATTGCTTTCTGAGCGGCCGGCTCACATACCCCGTAAGTTACCGATGCGATTCGAACCACTGCTGATTTTCACCGTCATCACGTTACCGACGAGAGTATACGAAATTACGGAGAAAAGTCATAACCTCTAAGTCACGAAGCCGGCATATATATATATATATATATATATATGTGTGTGTGATGACCATTCATTGCATCCATTGGGGTTGAAAGTATGGAGCCGTGAGTTGTAAGATGGCTGATAAGGCCTATTTTGGCTCGAAATGTTCTTTGACAATGTGGTTTTTCTGTGCAGCCTTTTCTTCACAGCTCTTGTAGTCCTGGTTGCTTCACAAGTGACTGCACCCTTGCATAATCATGTATGCCACAAATTTTGGTCTTTGGCTGCAGTCTCCCAGGTGTCAAGATTAATTCCAAAAGCTTTCAATGAGATTTTCAGTCTTTAAAGCGTTTCCTCTGGCCGCCTTGGGAGCGTTTACCACAATGCAGCTCGCTGTAAACAATTTGTTTAGGGAGCCTGTGATCTGGCATGCGAGTTAAGTGACCAGCCCAGCGAAACTGATTTTTCATTAGTAGTGTGTGGGTACCGGGCATGGACGCTCTTTCTAGAACTTCAGTGTCTGGGATCTTGTCTTGCCATTTAATCTTCAATAGCTTCCTAAAGCAGACTGTGTGGAAGTGGTTTAATTTCCTAGCATGTCGCTGATAAACAGTCCAGGTTTCACAAGCATATAGCAGTGTGGGTAATACAACTGCTTTGTAGACTTTCAGCCTTGTTTGCAGGCTTATTCTATTTCTGTCCCATACATTCTTGTAGTCTGTCAAAGGTCGCGCTGGCCTTGGAGATTCTTGCATTCACTTCATCATCAATTGAGCCAGCTTGTGACATATATATTTAGGCAGCAATGTAGACACAGATGTAAAATAGTGATATTAAATTAAGAATACAAGAGCTTTCATAACAGTATATGGATCAAAAACATGTAGAACAACTAACACAATTACTAATAAACTATAAACATCCATTAACTGGAGTCTGCACAGAATATAAGTTCTAATGTTATAATCACTAATGCAGAGCGAACTAAACAAATTCCAGAAAATCTAGAGAAAAAGATGGCGGCGCTGGATAGGACACACGTTGAGAAAACCTGTTAATTGTATAATTAGAAAGACCTTTCTTCTGGATTCAACAGTGCAAAAAACCTCCAAACACACGGAGAAGAAAATACCAGACAGAATAATAAGGGCAGGACATACAGGGATCTGCAGGAGATGGCAACAGATTTGAAGTGATTTGGTTGAGGGCCTAAGCTTCATTACAGATATACAAGGCAGAGGAAGGAAAGGATATTACATGAGTGGTGATCCTCAGTCATATATGCTCATACTGCACATGACTGAGGGACAGGTACTCAATCACACGCCTGTACCTAGTTGAGGGCTTGGTACTAAGACATCTTTGTCCACAAGATGCTTGGCTGAGTAATTTTCTTGATACTACATTCTTTGTGAACGACTGAGAAATGGATATTGAAATGACCACAGTATGTTACATAAGGTGCACCAGTATATTAATCAACATAATATGTAGAGCTATGAGCAAATTGTGTTAACTATATAATCCATTATGTACTAGAACTATGAACATTTTAATCATATAAGCCATATAATTATTATATAATATAGATAAAACAAAGATTAGTGTGTTTAATCAGTTTAAAAATGCAGTTAATTTGTACGTGTTAGGATGGTTGAGAAATTAGTATTGTATTAAAATTATTATCCCCAGAGGTACCAAATCTCTTCATGGTTGAAACAGTTGACAGTATTCGTCTTGCAAAAGCCATTAATGATACGTGGCAGAAATTGAACAGAAAAGATCCTCTTAATGTTATGGCCCAGGTGAACACAAGTGGAGAAGACAGTAAGTATTTTAATGTACTCTCTGTCGGTCCTTTCATCTATGTTGGAGTTAGTCAGCAAGCTAGCACAGGACCCCTTTACACACCTTAGGTGCATTAGACATATGGTGCTAGTGCCATATTTGTAGACCAGTTGGCGATCAGTGGGTGGTGTAGTCAGTGTCACGCCAGCTGCCTTTACTTCCCAAAACATTTCCTGGTTCCTATTTTATGCTGGGCCAATCTGGGATCCCAGCTCAATTTGTAAAATCTGCACCCTTGCCAATTCAAGCTCGTGACCACTGAGTCAGCAGGTTGGTGTCTAGCCATTATGCTACCGCAGTTCCCACATTACAGTTAATAATTTAACATTGTATTTTTTATATGAGGGGGCTTCAAATTAAAACCTTAATTTTGTGTGTGTGCGAATGTGGTGAATATAGTCTGAAAAAGTACAGAACAAATGTATCATTTTTGATGTAGTCACCACTGCGTTCAATTCAAGTCCTCCAGCACCGATAAAGTGCTTGGATTCCTGTAGAAAAAATTCTTTTGGTCACATGTGTAACTACTCTGGGGTGACTACTCAGTGTGCCTGACCTGGTCATGAACAGTCTGTCACAGAAGTCACGCCATTTTGAAACTTTCCACTCCGCTCATACACTTGCTGGACTGACAGGCATGAAACACCATACTGGACCTTTCTATAGGTTTCAACCCTTCACTGATAAAAAACAGATAACAATAACAGAACGCTGCTCCTCTGTAGTGCATGTTAACAATGGGGCGGCTATCGCTATCTTTAAACTGTCCTTGTGACGTCACTGTGTTTGTCTGCACCATGATGTCACGTCCTTAACACTCTCGACATCCTTAACAACAAAATTAACAGGTTATTACAAGACAATGGTTATTGTAATTTCTATCACACTTTTAAGGTTTTAATTTGAAGCCCCCTTTACTTTGCTAGTCTTCTTTGCCATGTGCAGTAATATAATATTAGTCGTTTTGTACCACAGTTTTCTTGGTATTACTGAAGTTTTCAGCAGTTTTGTTTAAATGTTCTTGAACTTGAATATAGCCGCTGGGCTTAGATCCACTTATTTCTTATCCTTTCTGAGAGAGAGAGAGAGAGAGAGAGAGAGAGAGAGAGAGAGAGAGAGAGAGAGAGAGAGAGAGAGAGAGAGAGAGAGAGAGAGAGAGAGAGAGAGAGAGACTCACTCACTCACACTCTCTCTCTCTCTCTGACTCATGATTCTCCCACCTATACACACACCCACTGACTCATTACCACCAACCCCATCCCACACACAAACAAATACATATTTTGATCTGAGCTCCTCCATTCTGACTGACTCATGTCCTCTCTCTCTCTCTCTCACACACATGCACAGAGAGAGAGAGAGAGAGAGAGAGAGAGAGACAGACAGACAGAGAGTGACCCATATATGTATTCATATGTGAGCATGTTTCTTCCTGCCATTCCGGTCACACACATCCTGTATTTTTATTACATGGATCATATTTTTTGTATTACTTCAAAGTGTGTCTGGACAACTTACCCCAGAAAGGCATGTTTCCAAGGATACACAACTTAATAGAGTTTAAACCAGGCAAAACAATTGATTACACACAGTGGTTTAAAAGAAATACTTGATGTTGTTCTAATTTGGGGGAAGAAAAAAGATAAACAGAATAGCTTCATGTGACAGAGACATGGCAAGTGTAAAGTGCCTCGTATGTTGACTTTTCCAGCATTACCAGCTACAGAATTGCTTTTACAACTTTTGCTTTGTTGTTTTAATATCTTGTACTCACTGAACATGTTTATTATTTCATTGCTTTAAAGCTGAAATTTATGACCATTTATTCTAAAATGAATACATTTTTTGATACATTTGACTTTCATGATTTTTCAGGCAAGAGTGGGTGTTCACCTGAAGAAGTCATACAGTTGGTGAAGTACATTAATGAAGAATGTCCCAGAATTAGCCTGGTTGGTCTGATGACTATTGGTTCCTTTGATCATAATCCAAGTACAGGTCCAAACCCAGATTTTGAGGTATGTAAAAGTGAAATGTTACCTTGTGTTACCAGACTCTTAAGGAAAGCAAATATTGGTAATACTATGACTTACTATTCATGATGTAAAAAATGACTAAGGATAGATGGTATGGGACTGGCTTACCCCCACCCCACTTCCAGTCTGCAGAATATCAGCTGTGGGAAACCATATACAGAATAAATTGATACAATTATCAAACTCCTGAAGGATGGGAAAGCTGCTGATCCAAATGGTATCCTAACAGAATCTGTTAAGCTAAATTACTATATAAATTATTTAGCAGAGTCTGGAAGACTGAAGAAATACCAGCAGACTAGCTGACATGATATTTACATTACCCATTCGAGTGCCAATTGGTCTATAAAAATATGGGGCTAGCACCATATACCCAATACACTTTAATGTGAAGAAAAGGTTCTTTGTTTATTTACTTCTAAGATTACTGCCGCAAACACTTTTAAAACATGATTAAGATGACTAATACTACAAATACTTTTTTAAAAAATAAATAAGATTACTACTGCTATGAACTCTTTCTAAAGAGTCATTAAGATTACTACTGCTACAAATACTTCTAAAAAAAGCACTAAGGTTAGATTTACCACAACAATGTTTTTAAAGTAAAGATAATCCCATGATAGATTCTGTGATAGTGATGTTAAGTGTTTAGTAGTAATGGTACAATAGTTTCAGTTGACAAGCACTTTCCCTCACTCCCGTGGCTTCCTACATAATTCCCCAGCGACTATTTTATGAAGATGGGACAACCAATGAGCTGTACTGGTTGGGAAAAACAAATCATACTGTGCTATGGCTGGAGATTTAATTCAAGGCTATTCTGTTAGTTAAGAAAGTGTTTTTAAAGTGTTTATTCATAAATATTCATATGAAATTTGTTTTCTTCATTTTGCTAAAGGCACTGTTCAGAGTTAGAGAAAATGTGGTCAAGGCATTGGACATTCGGCCACAGGATTTGGATCTTAGCATGGGCATGTCTAATGATTATGAACATGCTGTGAGTACTGCATTTTGCTAATTTAGTTAAATACTAGTTTAGACAGTTGTAATTGGATGTTTTATTTAAGTGCAGGCTATACGATGACAGTGAAGTCCTCAAGATGACAGTAATGTCCTGAAGATGACAGTGAAGTCCTCAACAAGACAGTGAAATCCTCAAGAAGACAGAGGAACTGCAAAGCTATCTTTACACCATTGGTGTACAACAGCACGTCTCAAAGCAACCAAACGGCTTATAACTGCAAATGAAGAAACTTAGTTGAACAGATGGACCAGTCAGTGGTGGCTAGTAGGAAAGTACCTCCCTCGTGAAATAACAGTATTATATATTTAAATAACGAAGACACAAACAGATTGCATGATTTATGCTTGGGATACTTCGCTACACCTTGTCAGGTATGTCCTGCAGAAATCACACAACATAAACTAAAGTAATTAGATAAATCCTTCAAACTGAAATATACAACACGCATATTCACACAGTAATTTAAATTGTCTACCGTGGTAATTTTACACTGACTACCATGTCATTTTGTTTGCACAAAGTTGATTTCTATAGATGAATGGCGATAGCTTCTGTGACAGTAGTGTATATAGTATTGTATATGTTGGTTACTGTAGCAGTGTCTAGTGAACTACAATATACTCCATGCTATTGCACTAAAACATCATCATCATTAAGTAGCAGGTCCTTTGCAGAACATCGCTCTCATCATGGTATCATGAAAAGCCTCTCTATCTCTTGCCATTTCTCCCGCCTCATGCACCCAAGGTGTCTGCAATGTCCTGTGTCATCTTCATGATGATCAACCCGTCACGTCTTCCAGGAACCAAGCCCTCTTCACTATTCTCTCCAAGCCTCTGTGATGTTTAATATAGTGAAAGTGTTTTAGTTTCTGAGACACGACACTGTTTATGAGCCACGACACTGTTTATGAGCCAGTTTTATTCGATGTTCAGATCTTGTAGAATTTCAATATTTTTCTTCTTGCTCCACGATATTCTAAGAATTCTTCTTCTTTAGTGACTACGTAATGGTCCATGTCTTACATCCATATATTGACAAAAACATTATAACTCATCTCAAAAGAAAGAACTATGATATGATTTTGACTTGGAACACAAGACATATCACTTAACTTGCACCTTAGCAGACTCCAATCACATCTTACACCATAGTTTCTGCACTCTTGACATCACCAAATAATGTTGATTTAAAGAAAAAGTGGGTATTTTAAGGAATAACCAGTAAAAGTGCGGCCATGTGCTTCCAGTAGATTGAGTTCATGAAGTTTTATTGAATTCTCGTTACGTTTTTATTTACAGAAACTACAATGCAGTTATTTCAAAACAGCTTGTTTTATGTTTTCAGATTGAAATGGGAAGCACTAGTGTCAGAGTGGGAAGTACCATCTTTGGTTCTCGAAGTGCACCAGACACCACCCATGAACACAAGGAGCCTGAATTGCCCGATTCTGCTTGAGATGGTGAATCCAGATACAATTTTTAGTGTGGATCTAAACCCAGAACATGTTGAAAATGTGACAGTTTGAAACTGTGTGACTTGTACTTCTAGCGCTATCCACATCATAGTGTATTTTGGGGTGTACTAATGTTTATCAAAGGCTGAGTCTGTATTTTCAGCATCTGCATACAAATCATGCATATAAGTGCACTGTACTGAAACACACCCATACGCCCACATATTACTGCATGGTGCAAAGAATGATTAATTCATAGATACTGACACAGAGAAAGGAAAGATATCAGATATGCCAGACAACATGTTTCTTTTTCCTTGCCTTCTATGTGTTATAATGCAGACCTCTACATTTATTCATCTTATTGTGATGGCCTCAGTGGTTCTTCATATGTTAGTTGCATGTCCTATACAGGACGTCACAGAATTGTTTGACTGTTTGGATTTATTAGGCAAGTTTCAGTAGTTTACCATTGATTTCTGAGCGACGGCCACTTATATCATTGTATGAAAATCACCCAAGGCAGTCTGCTTCCAAATCACCCACAACTATGTTTCAAATGCTGTTTACAAGATAGTGAATCATGTTTGTAACCCCTTCGCCACAAATGCCAATGGTTTTTCATATGCAGCATGTAATAAGTTAAAATATTGTTATTAAGGTACACTGAGTATTGATCCATCCATCCATCCATAATGTGCCATGCCGATAAGCGTGGGAGGTCGTGATTCACCATTTCACTCGATCACCAGTCATGGAAAGTATGGGTGGCAGTAGATAAATTCCATTATTAGTTGCTGTATTTGAGAGCTTGTTGAGACTTGCTATTGCTGAAAAATAAGCATGAAAGTAAGAGTCACAGTAGATGATCCATATTAGTTGCTGCGACTGAGAGCAGATTGAGATTCCCAAATAGCTTTGTGTGGATGTATGTCTGTGGGGATCAGTGCTCAAAGGTATGCATGAAAGTATGGGTAGTAGTAGATGGATTATTTAAATTTCTTGTTCTGCCTCTGATCTCAAAATGTAGCAGAGGCCGTCAACCAACTCATGCCAAGCCCTATCTTTTGCTGTCTTCTGCAACTCCTTTATGTCCTCTCCACATTATTCATCTCTAATTCTCATCTCTCTAGTAGTTAGGTCTCTCTCTGTTTCTTTTGCCCTGCGTTCCAGAGAAAGGGCTTTCTAGTTATGCCATTAGCAGGTTTTCTCATTGTGTGTTATACCCAGCATAAATTTTTCACGTCTTGATTCACAAGGATTTGTTTAGTTCGCTCCATAAGATCCACATTGGTGATTCTGTCATTTGATTTATTTCAACACTGCAGATGATCTTTACGTGTAATCAGTAATGTTAATTTTACAGAAATTATATTTTCAGTTTATGTAATTTGTTTTTGTTTTGCTTGTGTCTTTACAATTTAAAGTTAAACTTCTTCCTCTATATGCATGCATTAACATTTAGAAAAACTGCATGCTTTGTGTATTCAATATGTCACTTTCAGGCAAAATGCATTGTAAAAATAAACAAGAACAATGTTATATTGATAAATAATTCCAAATTGTTTCGTTCATTTCTCTGTCCATGCCATTTGGGATTGATTGTCATGTTTGTCCACAGCCTCCTGTCCTATGTTTAAAAAAGTTAGTTGTGTATCCTTTACAGGATGTCGCGATCAACCCCAGCAAGTTTTGGCTGTTTGTGATCTCTAAGCAAGTTTACATTCAGTTGTTTGCCATTGCTTTCTTAACAACTGGCACCCATACTATTTTATTAAAAACCCAACGCAAGGTAGTCTGCTGCCAAATCGCCCGCAGCTGTGTTTCGAACATGGTATGCAGAACTACGAATTGTGTCCATGCCCATAACCCCTTCACCACAGATCCGGCCTTGTCCTACATGTTGCCAATAATTTCCAGTACAGCTGTTTCCCCTTGCCACAATGTCAAGTATCTTCTCTCAAGGTATTCCCCACTTGCCCAGGCATCATGAACAGTCAAAACATTTTGGGGTTAACTGCTACTTCTGTTAAGGATATGCAAGTAACTTTAACTTAACTAAACACACAGCTCTGCTGTCACTAACAAGACCCTATATTGTACATGACAAAGCGGGCCACTGAAAATGCCTTATATTGTAGTAATACGAGGGAGAAGTCAATAAGTAAGTCACAAATGGCTGTAGAAAAATAACTAAATATAACAATTTGAAACCAGTTTATTTTTATACGTTTATTGTCCCTTTATTTCTCAACATAATTTACACCAACATTGATGAACTTATCCCATCATTTTATCAGTCCTACCAAACCAGCTGCATAGAACTGTGTGCTCTGTTTTCTAAACCACATTTTCACTTCACATTCAACTTCAGCGTCATCCGCGAAATGTCTGAACCAAAAGTGTGGAAATCGTTAGGGGCTAAGTTGGGGCTATAAGGTGAATGTTCCAGAACTTCCCACCTTAGTTGATTATTTTCTCCTGAGTTAATCGAGCCGTATGTGGTCTGGCATTTTCATGAAGAAGCAACACTCCTCTAGTCAGCAGTCCTGGAAATTTCAATCGATCATGCATTATGCTGTATGCTGAACCATGTGAGCACCATATTGCAGATGCTACAGTCTATCGTTACTTGACTGTCACCTCTAATCATCTCCTCCACCCGCTGCACGGATGCTTTTGTTGCAATCTCAACAGGACGACCAGATCGGATTTCATCAACAAGTTTAGATCATCCTTAAGAAAATCTTTTCTACCCAGCTATGCACCACTTTACGGGACAAACATTTGTCAGCATAAACAGGAAGCATTTCCTTATGAATGTCCTTTGCAGACAGTCCTTTTGCCCACAAAAAATGCACAACAATACGTTGCTCTTTAGTTGTACACTCCATAAGTACAGTCGCCATTTTTTTTATGCGCTGCGCATCCGAATGAGACACCTAGTGCCACCTGACAAACGGGAATATAAAGTTTGTTGTTGTCACCTAATGACACCTGTAGAACATACCAACTACATTTACTTGCCATGCCACAGAACTGTGTGACTTACTTATTGACTCACCCTTGTATATGTCATAGAACGTCTTTTACCGTCAAACAAGCTTCTAAAGCAGAAACTCTAAACTCAACATTTTAAACATGTATTTCGTTTAATGTTTATTACACAAACTACCAGATACAAAAGCAAAAGTTACGTACAACAAAATTATATACAAGAAAATATAACATTGTAATACTCGTGCTGGTGACTTGATATAGTGTCTCCCTCTTGATATCCAGTTGATATCCCATCCATCAATCCTTTTCTTTCACACTGCTTCTGGTTTCATTAGATTTACATGATGTGATAAAACTAAATGCAAGTCTCAGACATATAATTTCATGTTTTAGTTGCGGTATATCAAAAAGTGCTGATTACAAAAGGTCCATAACTGTTCCATTACATGTAAATTGTAGAAAGTGGCAGTTACTTAATTATGACAAAATATGTTAGAATTCTGCTATATTCATATCAATCAATTTCCTCCAGCTGGGAAAGCAGAACATTAGTATGTTTGCAGAGATTAAAAATAAGAGCAAGATATATTAATAGCATTTCGTTAAAGAAATAAAATGTCTTGAGAAAAGTGATTCTATTTGCTTTATCCAACAGCAATTTTTTTCTTGACTTGCAATAATCTTTTAGTTACATTAACACTTCCCTACTTACAAAACATCTGAGTTATTTAACACTTTTCATCCCCTAGACCACAACTGTGAAATGCATGTTAAATGTGTTACCTCACCTTCGTAATACCAGAAACAGAAGCTTACTACACTGCTGACAAATTGACATCAGAATTCCTAAAAGAATTGAAAACAATGAAGGACCCACTGACAAACTGCATATTTCTTTTGTAAAATGGTATATATCAAACGTTTTAGTCAGTGTCAATCATTATCTTCTAGTGACTTGTTCTGTGCAGAACTTTTTCCTGTTAGAAGAACTTTTTCCCATTAGAAGAACTTGTTCCCATTAACAATCTCTTGAAATTTCTATCACAAACCTCTGTTGCTGTTATGTGTAAATTATCCACATCTTGAACCCATCTATATTGTGTTCTTTCTCTTCTATGCTTCTCTGGTACGCCTATCTCCATAATTATCTTTCCAGACATTCATGTAATTTTACATGCCCAAAACATTTGATTTTTCTTAACTGTATGCGTCTTAATAATCAGCCTTTTTCAATACTTAGTTCTTGTTGAAACTATTTTGGCTTATGCTAGCTCAATTTAAAGACAAAACTCTACAGCGATGTCAATAGGCTAAAGTTGATTGCCTATTTATTTGCATTTATTCATACTGACATCTGAGGGTGTACAAAGAAGAAGAGTATTTATTGGATAGATCTGTTTCTTCTTTTCAACATTGAATTTGTAATACTCTTGTGTTAACACTTTTGTTCAAAGGCATGTGTGTGCTTCGAAGATTTCTTAAATATCCATGTGTCACACTCATATGTTGTCACAATAAATATGCATGCACTCTGTGCTCATACTTTTGCTGCTCCAGTCTACAAAAAGGTTTTACCTGCTTGGGTTTTAGCACGGCAATGTTTGTCCTTTTAGTTTCTGTCATATTACCAAGGGGCTTCAAATGAAAACCTTAAAAGTGTGATAGAAATTACAAAAACAATGCCATTGTCTTGTAACTTGTTATTATTGTCAAGAGTTTTAAGCACGTGACATCACGGTGCAAAGAACATGGTGGCGTCATAAGGACAGTTTAAGGATGGCCACCCCACTTTTGATATGCATCAAAGAGCAGCAGCGTTCTCTGGTTATCGTTATCAGGTTTTTGATCAGTGAAGGGGTGAAATCTATAGAAACTCATCGGCAAATGAAGGTCTAGTATGATGATGCATGCCTGTCAGTCCAGCAAGTGTATGAGTGGAGTAGGAAATTTCAAAACAGCGTCATAGAGATAAAGCAGGTGGTGCATAAGTTGTTACGCACACGACCAAGAGAATTTTTTTACAGGAATGCAAGCATTTTATCGGCACTGCTGGATTTGCATTGAACACAGTGGCGACTACATTGAAAAGTGATACATTTGTTCTTTACTTTTTCAGAATATATTCACCAAAAAAAAAAAAAAAAAAAAATTTCAGGTTTTTATTTGAAGCCCCCTCGCTTATGTCAATACAGCACACAAAAAGCTAGACCACCAATGTAAGTACAATGTACATTAAATAAAATTGCTTCATTACAAAAATAATGGCACGGGTCAAGACAGCAGGGACATTCTTGTAATTCTTTTTAATTTTCTCTTCTTCTTCACTCAACTGGTGTTTTACAAAATTGTTTTACAAAATTATTGGACAACATTTGCTGTTGTGTCTGTTCTTAGCAACGCTGTGCCTTTTGGCCTACTTCTTTCCAGCATATGCTAACCAGGTTAGCCTTCCCAGGTTTTCCTTCCATTCTCTCTAGCAACATTTCAGTGTTCTGTTTATAAAAATCTATTCTATTTTGTGAACACAGGCAAACCCAAGATGTTATCCTCTTTTTTATTTTATCTTGAGCCTCTTTCTTATTTTATCTTGAGCATAAACCTTTAGGAACTCTAAATTTGTGTGTGTGTGCGTTCGCTCACTATGAATTCAAGCATAGTCATTACACATCTTACTACTTCTAGTGCACTGGACTGATTTTTGTGTATGGATTAGCTTTCCTTATTACCAGTGTCCCTCACCATCAGGCAAACCCACTCCAACTTCTGAGATATTTGTAATTTACATCCCAAAATCAAGGACGAGAAGTCAACATTTTTTGTCCAACTGACCAGTGTAGAGATTGAACCTGCCACCTCGGCATTAGCCCATTGGAAGTTTTAAAGCGAGTGCTCATATCCTGTCAGCCCTGCTGACCTACAGCAATTATAATATAAACTGTTGTTAAAACACAATATTCAACTGTAGATGCCTGATCATACTTTATACATCAATAATTAATCGTAGAGCTTTAGAAGATTACAATAGAAGGATTGTACCCAACATTATCTATGGCACAACAAAAATTGCAGCATGGTTGATACATACAGTTCAATGTAGCCAAATGACAGCAATAAATGAAATGCAAATTGTATGATATTTACTAAAAACAAAATAATTTTTTCGGTGATTTAGGTTTGTTCCCTCATCATCTGTAATAGAGTATTTTTCATTTTCATGTAAAGAACACATGCACACGTTAACAGTACTTAACCACTTAATGTTTGCTTCTCTTTTATCATCTGCAAAATGTTTCACGTTAGATAAAGAATAAAGAATGATCCTCTCTCTCATATAAAAAGAAGTAAAGGAACCTTTTCTTTGCCAAAAAGGGTATATGATGCCAGCCCCATCATTTGTATAGACCAATCATCATTCAGTGGTTGATGAAGGTCAATAAAAAATCACCCGCCTTTGCTTCCAAGAACGTTTTCTAGTACCCATTTTAAGCTGGGTGAAATTGGCAGTCCAGATCAATTAAAAAAAACAAAAACCTTGGCCTCAATGGAGAATCGAATACTCGACCTCCGGGCTGGTAGGTTAAGTTTCTAGCTACTGTGCTGCTGAGGCTCCTGTATCATGTATATTAATTTTATTCTTTTCTTATTTTATATCAAGAGTGTTGCAGTGCTACATAGAATCTATACTTTTGTATGGATGTGAAGTGTGGACAATAAGCAGTCAAGCTGAAAAACAGCTGATGGCTGTGGAAATGTGGTTTCTGAGGAAAATGCAAAGAATACTATGGACAGACAGAAAACCAATGAACAAGTCCTTCAAAAAACAAATGAAGATTGTAAATTGATTAGAGATATTAGACGTAGACAGTCAACATATTTTGGGCATGTTATGAGAAGAAATGAATTGGAGAACTTGGTGACGACTGGCAAGATCGAAGGGAAGAGACCAAAGGGAAGACCGAGAAGTAAATACTTGGATGGCTTAGCTACGTGGCATCGTCAAAACAGGAACACAGAACTGATCCATGACTCTGGTGATCGAGTGAGATGGCAGAACATGACTGCCCATGCTTATCGGCATGGCACATGATGGATAGATTTTATATCCATTGCCGGTCTATTCTCTTCACTGATAAATTTAAGAGTCATTCGTAATCTAGTAGGGGGTGAGTGGTCTCGAGGCATGGTGTCCACCAGGAGTGCTGGAGGTCCTGGGTTCAAGCCCCGGTGAGGGCCGGGATTTTTTCACATGGACGTCTAGTAACAAAAATTTCCCCTGATCTCTGGGTAGTGCAATTGGACACTCATGTGTATTGTGCATGTAAAAAATCCCTTGGCAGTTGGAAATAAAAAAAGAGTAGCCTAACAGCGCTGCATGGGCAAAATTTGAGTTAAAAATCTACCCAAAGTATTTCAGGATCCTCACCGGTACTACAGAGTTCGTGCACTAAGCTGAGTTTCGCTGGACTCAGGCTTGAGTTAGGAGTAGAACGGAGCACTTATGGGTTACACCAGTGTGCCGTGATGTTGATCCGTTGGCTAAACTAACTAAACAGAAAACAGCATAACAATATATGATATCTACTGGGCGATACTAGACACCAGTGAGTTTGTCTATAGTGTTGTAATGTCATTAGTCAATCACAAATCCATAATGTCTCAATACCTGACTTTGTTGCAAAACCTCAAAATGCCATTTTGACCTCAACTGTTACAATAACTACTACCATTATGCAGTTATATTTCTTAAAAAGTAAATAGATGAATTATATTTTGGCTAAAATATATCACACACATATAGACACTGTTATTGGTCAAATGTGAAGCATTTGTTATCCTCACGGTAATCAGAGTCACAATGAAGTATATCTGTCTGCATAACCCTGACTGTGTGTTATGTATTTCAGCAGAAATATGGTTCATTTATTCACTTCATATGATACATAACTGCAGTATGCATCTGACATGATGTAGCGAAATATGCCAGGCAATAAACTGTGCAATCTATTGTTTGTGGTTTCTGTGTTTAAATTCACTAAGTTAATACATTGTACTGAACTACCATTTCTGTTATACAGGATGTTTGTAAAGTCTAACTACAGATTGTATGTAGAACAATTTTGAAAAATTAAGTACATGACGTCAAAGGTACGTACACCGTGGCTGTGTCTAGTATGTCTCGTCTGTTCGCAGGAGCTAAATATACCTCATTGTTTGCAATTCATATCAAAAAATGTGCTAAACATTCATTAAATTACTGACAATAGTCACTGCTATGGTCTAATGCTGTTTTAGGGAAGCTGGAAAGTACCAATGAAGTATTCATTGTAACTTATACAACAAATTTCTAACAGTAATGTGATGAGGAGGTTGTTTATTAGGAAATCTTGCTATAAATCTTTGAACAACCATCCATGTATATCGACCACCATTTCGAAACACTTGCTCAAAAAAAAAAAAAATGATTTCTTCCATTGATAAAACCGCTCTGTTTGAAGTGGAAAAAATTACTACAGCAGATGACAGCCATTCGCTGCATATTGCTTCACGATGGACTGTGGAGCAAATTTTTTGATGATGTCATGTACTTCATTTTTCAAATTTTTTCTACATACAAAGCGTAATGATTCTTTACAAACACCTTGTATTACTTAAAACAGGCACACCGAGCAAGAAATGGTCTATCTTCATAAATATTGAGCAGGAATAAAGCAGCAGTTTGCCACAAATCTCAGTGTTATACTACTGTATATGGATACTTACAAGAATGATGTTTTATGAATATACTTTAATAAATTGGAAACAGACCAATCAAATTGGGCACAACAGATATGATAAAGATATGTTACAAAGGCCACATAATGAAGAGCTGAAACCATTCCAGCATAAATGCAGCCACACAAAAAGTGAAATTAGATTGGTACAGAAAAACAGTCAAGTTGCTGGACAGGATATCAATAAACACCAGCAGATATATCTGTGCTTCTCCTTGCCTGGACAGTGGTTACAAAATAGATGACAGTTATACTTTGAACTGAAGCAAACAACTGGCCACCCCATTTCATTATACCAAGGTCTGGAATATGGGCAGACCTAACACACCTCAATGGCAGTATCTGCCACATGGCTATCTCTGTGTTTGTCTATACTTTGAACAAGAAACCTGCACACTGTAACTCATGCCCCAGATAGGTATTAAAATTTTCTGGACAAATATACTTGTACTTAAATTCTACAGCCCCTGGGATAGAGTCAACTTTTGTCTGTTTCTAGGGGGCTGAGTGTTAAAGAGTTAACTTCTGTCTCAGACAGCTCATCATCATGTGCCATTCCGATAAGCGTAGGTGGTAATGTTTCGCCATCTCCAGAGTCGCGGATCAGCTCAGTGTTCTTGTTTCGACCATACCACATGGCTAAGCCATCCAGGTATTTACTTCTCTGCCTTCCCCTTGTTCTCTTCCCCTCAATCCTCAGACAGCTACTAATTTCAAATACAAAAGTACCTAGGACAAAAAGGTTTAAACAAGACTAATGTTGTAGTAAAATAAAAGTGGTGTGTACAAAAACTACAAACTTCATACACAGAAAAGTGCACAAAAATTAATAGTGTGTAATAACAAAATGTTTCACAATATTTAAAATGAATGTCATATTTTGCAGTTGGCGCTGTGGGTTAGGGGATTGGTGGATAGTTTCATAATGTCCCATCACATCGTGTCACGGGTTAGAAATCAGCTGCAGACGATTTGAAGCAGACCACTTTGTGTAACTTCGAAGATATGAAGCATCGGCAGCCTCAGAAAGCAATGGCAAACTTCTGAACTAACATTGCCTAATAAACCACAAACAGTCAATACATGCTGGGGTTAATTGCAACATCCTGTAAAGGACATACAACTAACCTTTGCTTTTCATAATTTGCAATAATGCAATTTACCATTATTTGAAGCTGTAACTTATACACCATGATATAAATTAGGCTCCCTATCACAAATAATGAAAGTTATCCAAAGAGCTACTATTAAAGGAGACATAGATTATCTGTATGCCATTCAAAACAGGAACATAAGATTCATATGCGAAGTTTCATTCAATGGACAGGAATAGACTTAAGATCATCTTCACTGGTCTGTGAAATTATCCTTCACATCGTACAAGCAGGTTCTCAACTCAGTGACTTCACAGTAGTAATAACAATATTTTTCCAACATATTTTACTGCCATTAACTGCATGGTCCACCCTGATGGATGTTGCTCTCAAGTTTGCCAAAAGTCAAGGAAAATGAATGCCTTCAACATAGAGAAATATATAGACACTAGAGCTATAAGATGATCATTCCATCATTGCTTTCAGTGGAACACTGGACTCAACATAGAGAAATACATAGACACTAGTGCTATAAGATGATCATTCCATCATTGCTTTCAGTGGAACACTGGACTGTCCCACTTGCTGTTTATGGATTTCTGTTCCTGACTCTTCTCTCAGTTATACCCATGTTTCTACTGTCTCTTTGGCCTTATCTTCACTCTCTTCTTTAGTGAGTGTTTCTAGATGTTTCTTGTCATGCTCTCTTGTTCTTGTGAGAACACAAGTACTATATATTTCTGCAAACTCACTTTTATTTCAAACTTGTTAACTAAGATGAAAGTGTATGTTTTCCAATGTTCCTGACTTTATGGTGAGACAAATGCAAGACAATATAATACACACAACTGGCAAAGGATATTAATTAATGGGATATGTAAACCTGAGAGTGTTTAAGCAAACATACATATATATAACTGACACTAACAGAAACAACTCCAACATTTGTTTAAAACGCCTTCACTGAGTCTCACAGAAAACATTCATTATATCCCAGTATCCTACTAACAGAACAAACAGTAGAAAATAACAATATATTTATTACTGACTGTTGTGAACACTTTAAAGGGATAAGGTGTAAACAAAAAGTATTGGGAACTAATGAAGCAAAACATACACAATCAATGTGAAGCTTATAAATGATGTTAAAAATCATTACACTCTTGTCCTCAAACAAACCTCTAAAGCAAATTTACCAACATCAAAGCTTGGGAAAGTAATACAGACACAAAATACAAGTGAATTAAGAACAGATTTTTCATGTACAATACATGATTATTCTTAAATAAATGATGGCATGGTGTTTATGATAATGAACAATAAATGATTATTCAAAAATGAAAGCTTAACAATTTAGTATTTAAAGTAACCAAAGTGTAACTGTTTGTTCCAAGTTGTACCACTTCATGAAAACTATAAATGAATAAAATGGTTTAAGTTATTTTACCAACTCAAAACTGGAATTTTCACTTCAGATCTGCGAGGGAATTCATGTATTTCTTCTCACATTTTCTGAATGCTGCATGATTTTTAACTCATTCTATACCAATCAAATGTTCATCAATTACTCCCTACATAACCAATACACTTAGTCTTTTAAGGGAATGTATATGATATATGATGGAGTAAAAGAATGGGTGTATGTAAAGTCTGGCTTGATATATAGAACACGTGAAGAAAATGAAACTATTTTCTCACAGACAGTGTTAGGGTATAATAAGTTGCTGATATAGAAAACAGGTTAATAAGTTGCTGGTATAGAAAACAGGTTAAGAAAATGCACTCCGGTCAGTCAGTGCTACAGTATGATAGGTTCTTTGTATAGAGAATGAGTTAAATACACAAACTATATCTGGTCACATCGGTGCTAACACATAAATAGTTGCATGTAATGAGAAAGGGTTCAGAAAATGACAAATGTTTAACATATTAACATATTATATATATATTAACATATATATTAACATATGAAGAGTTGTTTGTTTAGAAAATGGGTTCAGAAAATTAAAAGTATTTTATGAGTTGCGTGTATTGAGAACGGGTTAAGAAAATGACAAATGGCAGGCTAAGAAAATGAAAAATGACATTTAAAAAAAGGAAAAAAAAACCTGAGGGTGTATTTGGTATATGATGTTATCCACATACTTTAATAGACCAATTGGCTCTTTACTTCTCAGAATGTTCTCTGGTATCCATTTTAGGCTGGTCCAACCTGGGAATCTAGGTCAATTACAAATAAAAAGGAAAAAAAAAAAAAAAACTCGGCCTCAATGGAGATTCGAACACATGAATAACAGGCTGGCAGGTGAGCATGCTAGCCACTGTGCTACCACAGTTTCAGTCTGAAATAGAGCTAATGTATAATGAGTGGCTTGGTATAGAAACGGGGGCTAAAACATATGCTTGGTCATGATCCATTTTAACATGGTCAGCTTCTTGGTATAGAAATGAGTCAAAAAGAATAAACAAAAGCACACAAAACCAGTTATGCTTTCTGTCAGCTGTCTTCATTTGTGATGAAGTAAACACACGCAGTTGTCAAAATTCCTAGCATCAAAATCATCACTGTGATGAAGTAAACACATACAGATGTCAATATTCCTGGCGTCAAAATTGTCGCTGTGATGAAGTAAACACATACAGTTGTCAATATTCCTGGTGTCAAAATCATCGCTGTGGCGTTTCTATACTAGAGATGTTAATTTCAAGCTGAATCTGTGTTAAGAGAAAGTCAATCTTGCAAATGATTTCTGACATAATTGAAATTTACTAATTAAATATCAGCATGAATGTCTGTATTCTTGTACATAGACAGTTTTAACTACTTAGTGCTTGGATAACTGTTAGCATAGAAATGCACTGGTCAGATAATGTTGAGAATTGAACTGGAAAAAACCATTGTGGAAAGTGAAGTGTTTGCAAGACAGACATGCAGATGTCTCATGTGAAGTGCACCTGGAGGGGGGTTGGGGGAATGAGAAAGAGCTCCAACCGTCCTCTAGGATGTAGGAGAATGCAAAGAGATTGAGGTGCATGAACAAGCAGGCGTGCACACTTACATATGCCCACTCACGTAGTCTTGGTCTGTCAGTTAGTTACATATCCTTTACAGGATGTCGCAGTCAACACCAGTATTTTTTGGCTGTTTGTGATTCCTTGGCAAGTTTACGTTCAGTAGTTTGGCAATGGTTTCTGAACGACCACCACTCATACCATTATATGAAAACTAACGCAATTTGGCCTGTAAACTCTTCGCCACTGTACCGGTAGTCTGTTAGATCAGGCCTGGTGGCTGAATGGTCATAGATTCGAATTTGCATTGAGGGGGAATTAGTAAAATTGACAAGGGTTCTGAGACTAAAATGGTTACCAGCAAATGTCTTGGGACGTAAAGGTGGCAGACTTAGTTTTTACCACATCTCCCCTCGAGCACCGAATGGTCTATAAAAAAAAATAATAGGGCTAGCACCATTTGTCCAATGTGCCTCAAGGTGTGTGTAAGTCCTTTACTTACTTACTGTAAGAGAAAAAGAAGAACTATCGTCACATTGACTTATATACTGTAAGAGGAAAAGAAGAACTATCATCACATTAACTAAGGTTCAAAATCAATATACAAGGATACAATTCGTAGCCCACGTTCTGCAGGATCTATGAGCATAACTCCTCGTGACATGTAAATATTCTGATTTTGCTCCTCAATGTAATGCCGCACATTTTTCAGAGTCTTTAAGATAAAATAAGTGAAATAATTATTACAACAACGAAAACATGAAAAAATACATGATAGAAACATAGTGGATTCTACGACAATATAAAATACCTTAATGACAGATGTTTTAGAGTTGATAAGAAACATGATGAAGTAATAGATCTTAGTAACAATAAACACAGACCCTGGCATACCGGCACCTCTGCATCCAAATGGAAATTAGAAGAAGCAATTTTAATCAATTTTCAAAATGGAAAATACCACTGTTGAAATAAAAAATGGTATTTTCGTAATATAAACAAAACATGGGGAAGTCATGGTTTTGCTGTGGCCAGCCCACTGTCTGCCTGTCTACCTGGTGGCCATGTGTTCAACCCTCATCACAATGCATTAAAAAAATTGACCTTGGTTGCCAGGTTGACCTAGCCTAAAATGAGTACCAGGAAATGTTGTGCGAAGTAAGGGCACCTGGCATGACACTGACTAGATCACTCACTGATTGCTGATTGGTCCATACAATACAGAGCTAGCACCATGCACCCAATACACCTCAAGGCATGTAAAAAGGTCCTACCCTAACAACAACAAAATCATGGACAGTGTAGTGAAATTAACAATGAAGGATAAATCTGAACATAAATTCATAAAATGAAGGCCTTCTCAACGTGCACAACACATCCGCACAAGAACTTACTTTTTCATAAAGAGTATCCATACACATCAAAGAAATATAAGCAGTTAAACAGGCAAAGCAGCTCTCACAACAAGTCCGTGATCCAAGGCTCTCAGCTTCAGCAAACATTTCATTGATCTTGTTGATTGTTGTCTCATAAATAGTTCTCTCAATCTAAACAAGGACATAACGAGCATTGAACATAACTATATAACTGCAGCTACATAAGCAAAATGTCTCTCTCTTCCTCCTGCTCCCCCCTTCTGTTATCTCTCACACACAAACACACACCCACCTCCAAACTATAAGAGTGAGATGCCAGTGACGTACTGCTATTGAACCATCACTAGTTATACATCTCATGTTATCTGATATACCAGGAATGTTTTGTGTACAATGGTATGATGTAATGGTACAGTTTCCACTTCTAACTTGAGAAGTATCAGCTGCCGACTAAATTTTATCTTTTTACAAACTGAGCAGTCTGATGATGTCATACGCCTCGCCTCACCTCGGATCTCTGGTAGTGGATCAGAAATCTGACTGCCAGTACTTGGACACTACAGACTGAACCTGGCAACCAGTGGATATCGTCTCACTGTGGAGTGCTAAACTTTAAGTATCACTGAGTGAAAAAAAAAGAAGACAATGCAATGTTTACAACAGACTGCAGACGTAGACAACGTATTTCAAGTGAACAAAAGAAGAGTGCAATTTTTACAAGAGACAACATTGCAGATATAGACAATGTATTTAAAGTGAACAAAAGAAGGCAATGCAATTTTTACAAGAGACAACATTGCAGATGTAGACAATGTATTTAAAGTGAACAAAAACTACTGCAATTTTTACAAAAGACAACATTGCAGATACAAAGTATTTCAAGTGAACAAAAGAAGTAGTAGTCTAGATTTTTCAGGCATGGGTGGAAAAAAAAAAAGAAGTCCTGTGATAATAAAGTTAAAAATCCCTTAGCATAAAGAAATCATAAAGAACAAAGACTGAATAAGCCTAGTTAATTTCAAAATGAGAAAATCTACCCACCACAAGAATATTTACAGCATGAGTGATTATGGTGTAGATACAAACACTGGGATCATCATTAAATTTAAAAACACCTGGAGGAGATGAAACCACTAATGGACAATTTCAAGTGTGATGAAAACAGTCATTAATCTGTTGTTTTTGAAAACAAAGTATTCTAAAAACAGAGTCAGGGAAAGTAAAGAGGAAGATAACAGATTATTTCACATCATAAATTTATAACCTACTATATTTGATATAAATACTTTCCACTCCCACATCAGCATTGGCCACACAACTGTAAGTAGTAATATTGTAAAGGACCATTTTACATGTCTCAAGGTGCATTGAGCACACGGTGTTAGACTCATATATGTATAGACAAAGTGACACGCTGTAAATCGTGTGGTCAATATCATGCAGGCCACCCTAGAGGTCAGTATGGCCGAATGGATAAGAACGCATGTTCTTAAACATCTGGTGTGCTGATGCCGAGGTCAGGGGTTCAACCCCTACACCGGACAGTTGGATTAAAATGTTGACCTCTCGTTCTTGACTTGGGGACGTAAATTACAAGTACCTCTGAAGTTGGAGCGGGTTCGCCTGATGACAAGGGACACTGTTAATAGGGAAAGCTAATCCACACACAAAATTCAGTCCAACACTACTAGAAGTGCTGGTCTCCCTGGCCTAGGGGTTAGCGACCTCCTCCGTAATCCCATTTATCCAAATGAGCAAACGCAGCTGCACAAGAATTGGTAGCGGTTCTTGCCGTGCCCATTACTTACGAGATGTGTGAGCCGGCCACTCAGAAAGCAATGGCAAAAGTGTAATCTTGCCAAGAAATCAACAACAGCTGTAAATTCTGGTGTTGATAGTGATGTCCTGTAATAGGATATGCAAGAAAATTTAAAAAAAAAAAAAAAAAAAAAGACGACTAGAAGTAGTGTGTATGGACTGCGCTTGAGTTCAAAGCGAGTGAGCACCAAAAAACAAAATGTTGGCCACCTTGACCTGACAAGACATTTCCTGGTACCAGTTTTAGACCAGGTCAACCTGGGAGCCCAGAGCAACTTTAAACATCTGCCCCGATACTGATTTGAACCCATAACCACCAAACTGGCAAACTAAGATCTATTCACTAAGTTACCAAGCTTCCAGCCACACAACTGCCTGTGCATAATTGTTTATGACAAAGTGATGCATTCAAAACAATGTATTCCCTTCAAATAAGTCATTTATTTATGGCTTGCTTACACATTTTCCTCATGTTGGATTGGTAGTACATGGTTCCATCGCCCAGCTACTCGGTTAAGTGCTTGGAGCGACACTGTGAGCTGTGAATTTTGTGTGGAGTACTTTTACATCTGTCCGCGGTTGTTTGTATTTGAGTGGCTAGTTCAGAAAATGGCAGTTGGCTGGTTCCTGAACCAACTACTTTTGCATTATGCAGTAATGTCTGTGAAGCTGCTGCTTTTCTAGTGACTACCGCTTCCATCGATGGTGAACTGTAATTTTCGTGGCGGACTGTTGTGTTGGCATTCTGGCAGCGGCCTTATGCATGTACTTGCCTGATGCGTGCTGTTGGTTTGTCGATACTGCTGTTTGTTCCACTTATCACAGGGGCAGTGAGGAGCATTTTGTGTGATATTCACTAGCACAGGAACGGAGCATTATGAAGTGGGGGGGGGGGGGGGGGGGGGAAGGAGAGATGTTGACCCTGTGCCATGAAGTTGAAACCGCAACTAACTAAATCATTTATTAACTTCATATGATATATAATTCTGCAGTAATCACCTGTCAAGAAGCAGTAAAATATGCCAGGCAATAAATTGTGCAATGTAATGTTTGTGGCTTCTGTGTTTAAAAGTGATGTATATTATTAACAGGAGTACATTCATGAAAGTGAATACACTACACACAGATTTCCCTACCCTTCCTTCCAATTCTGGCGGGTACCTTGTCTGAAACTTCACTGATATTCCATCTGAAAAATCTCTCTGAACGAACACTTTCGTGTGGGGTGACCGTGGAGTGTCCATGCTGCCGGTAGCTTAGAAAATCTAAGACAGACCTATCTGCTGAAGTCACTGAAAAGACAAAAAATTCAAATGTATTACATTTACGCTGCAATAAACTCAACTCGATGACCTGACTTGACTTCTCTGGGAAAAAAAACTTTGTGACCTTGTTCAACTGGCTGTTATTGTCAAAGTTATATTTGAAGTCAGTTGTTTTTGCGGTTGACTTGATAACTTATAAGGATAAGTGTCAATGAATTTTCTCTTTGTTGTAGCAGATTTAGTGCTTGTGTCGTCAGCTTGAGGTTTGGCTGGGCTGGATATATTTGTGTTTTTCCATTTTGCAATAAACTGCAGTGTCACACATTTATTACCCCCTTTCAGATCATCAGACATTAATTAGCCTCAAGTGAAGCTTTGGTTCTCATTGCTAGACAACAGAACAATGCTGACACTTAACAATGACGCCAAATTAGCTCAGAGGAAAGGCCAGACAGACACATAATAGACAAATACTGGTACTGCTGGTATTAGGACTCTTTGCTGGTTGTTGAAGATGAGGACGGAGCACATACAGGAAAGTCCTGAGTGCTGTGATGTCAGTTCTTGACTCAACTACACCAATAATTTTGCTGTCATCAATCTAATTTTTGGCCATATATTCATGCATACATGGCTATATTTTCACCTTCACAGCACACAGATATCTGCATAAGAGCTCCAGTCTTCTTCCACAGTGCATGAATTCTGTAGCACCAGTGAGGCTCAACTGTGTGTACACCAAATTACACAAGACTTAAATATTCCTTTGGTTGATTTTCTAACCTTGAAACTTAGCCCTGGCAGCAACCTATTCAACCTGTGCTTTTTGACTTCCAAATGCTGAGGGAATTTTGTGTGTAAAGCATGCACAGGGGTCCTCCATATTTTTCGCCCTTGTCCAAGAAAGTTAGACATCTGACCAATACGCCAGGATCAAAGGGAAGCAAACATTCATTTTCTTATTTTGTAAAAATTCACACCAAGACCTGAACCAAGTCTGTTCGAGTCAGAGATAGATGTAACATCGAAACCACTTCACCCTTATTCAATAACAAAAGTAATAAAATAAAAATAAAAAAACCAAATCAAATCAACCCATGACCCCACGGGTCACCATGATACAAGCATCCACATTCAGTGCTGGCTAACCATCATATATTTCAAGACATCCACCTAGTGGGTTCATCTCTCTCCCTTCTGCTTATTCTGCATTTTACCTCCTAATGGAGCAAAGGACATCAAGTCCTTCTATCTTTTGCCATCTCCTGCAGCTTCCTTCATGTCTTCCTCATATTATTTTATTCATTTGTCTCTTGATCCCTCCTCCATTTGTTTTAGGTTTCTGTATGTCTTTTGCCCTGTGAGCTGCAGAGAAAGAATTTTTAAATGATACTATTAACAGGTTTTTGTCTTTTTGTGTTGAGTTGAGCTAAGACCTGACATCACTGCACTCAGGACATTCACATACGTGCTCCGTCCCCTCGTTCAAAAGCCAGCAAAAGAGTCATACTACTAATTGTACTAATTGTTCCCACCGCTGTATGACTGAAAGTTCTCCTGGTCTTCCCTCTGTTTTGAGATTCCCCCAGAACCCCTGCTGATGCCCCGCAATTCTTTCCACATAAGGGTTCTCAGCCTGTTCCCCCGCCTTCTCCACCTGGTCCCACAGGCGATTAACCATCTCTCCCTTGGTGAGGTTTTTGTCTATGTGTATCTATCGAGTGCTAGTATATTTTCCACCTCTTGATTCACTGGAATTTGTTTAATTCTCTTCATTAGCTTTATTATTATGTTATTATTAATGATGCTGTCATACCATGTTAGTCCCTCTATTCTGCACAAAGAACAGTGATAGAAGGCATGGCTCCTGAAAGAGGCAGGGGTCAGATAGTTTGTTAGTCGACAAATCATCCTCACTGCACATCAAACCATTCAGTCAATAAGTGCATGGATCCCCTCCTCAGTAAATCCTGCAGCGTGTAGCGGCTCATGGCACCAGTTCTGTGTTGGTTTATTAATCTTCTTTGGCTTTCTGCATAGGGCTCTTGTCTGGCCACACCTCTTGTAACTTGCTGTTCTTGCAGTCTGACCATGGCTGTAGATTCACAGTCATCACTTGGTTTTGCAAATGTCTTACGTCTTGTAGAGCATTCAGTATATCAGCCTAGTCCATGGCTCGTCCGCCCTCGCAAGCCTGCCAGCCTGCTCATTTCCTTGTACATCCACATGCCCTGGCATGAAAATGAAACTAATCTTGCCAGCCATGACCGCCCCGCAGACACCAACCAATGTCTTCGGATTCAACCCATCTCTACCTTCCTGAGTGAAGGTCTGTGTCTCGAGCCATGTTATTGCTATACTTACTGCCATGACTTCCATAGTCAGACAACTTGTGGTCAAGGCAAAAGCACCAGTCTTCCTTCGCAATTCTTCCTACAGCCTGAGCCGTAAAAGCTCACAAACTTCTCACGTGTCGAATGACTGACCCATCTGTGTAAATGACAGCATCACCCTCTAAAAAATTCTTGAAGATCAAAACCTGTACTTCTGCCTCCTCAGCAGCCAATTTTCTTGTCTGCATTTTCTATCTGGTTGGATGCAACTAATAATGATGTACAGAACTCTGTTGGCACTTGTACCCACTCCTCGCCAGGTTCTAAGTCCTAAAGTGAAGGGTCAGTTAGCATGAAGGTAAACACAGGACACCAAAGACATCTTCTTCATGAAAATGCATGCAACAAATCAAGAATCTGTTCAGTGGGCCATGTCGTTTGGTTGCCCCTTACAACATGCATGGTTACAGTGTTTCTTTGCTTCTGTTATAAGGCCTGATAACATAAAGGCACAACCTAAAATGGGTACCACAAAATATTCCGGTAGTAAATTTGGCTGGTGTGAAACTGTAATGACCGCATCACCCATTGGTCTATACAAATATGGGCCAGCACCATATACCGAATGAATGTTTCAAGGCACAGAATATGGTCCTAAGTAATCTAGTTACTGACTTCTTATCCATGCCATACTATTATTAAGAAATGTGCAAATATATTTCTCTACTTAAATCAATGTAAAAGGAGGCTTTAACAGAGTATAAATATCAATAAGTATTAGTAGTATCATGATTTGATTTGATAATTTTTATTAGGATTTTCGATCGTACAGCGACCCAAACTGAAAATGGAAGTGATATACAGCGCCACCCCGGCCTGACTCATTGTGTCATCAAAATGGCTGCTGTAAAGACCATTCATGCTTATGATGTCTTTCATTCATTCAGTTATAATCACATTGAGCCGGGAGTGCAGGGAGTGGCCAGAAGGGGCCACGGAAGTGGAAATCCAGCAACTAATTTAGAATAATGCTCGCCCGGGTGATGTGATTATCTACACAGATGGTTCAGTGTTGAGAGGTAGTAGAAGTGCCTGGGATTTCTTGGCAAAGGCTAATGGTCGACGTTTGGTGCAGGAGAGCCTGGCATATGATACCACAACATCTAGCTTAAGAATGGAGGTGGAGGCAGTCAGTGCAGCTTTCCGCTGGATGGAGAATACGATACACACACACATCATGATTGTAACTGACTCAGAAAGCATGCTGAGTAGGGTGAGGACTGGCAAGCTTCGTGCCGAGTGGCTTGCTTCGCTTCGGAAGTCACGGGTGGCAAGCATCGTCTGGATATTTTCTCCGGGGCATGCTGGTGTGTTGGGGAATGAACAGGCAGACAGATTGGCTGGCTCTGCAAAACTTGGTGGAATATTGATGCATGATAAGGCAGACGTGGTTGCGGCCTTGTGGGAGCATGTGTACACCATGGAGGAGCAAATGGATCACCATGGTCTGGCAAGAATGCGACAGCGTGGAGTGACGAGGGGACCTGGCCGATGCTTGACGCTTAGAGGAAAGGCGAGACGCACATATAATCAGATTGCTACTGGTACTATTGGGGTTGGAACTCTTCGCTGGCTTCTGAGAATGGGGACGGAGCGCTTATGGGAATGCCCCGAATGCTGTGATGTCGGTTCCTAAATCAATCAATCAATCATTCATTCAAATATCATGTGACAATAACAGATGCCATCTTAGGTTAAGTTCAAATTTTAATTAAATTAAGTTGCATGTCCTTCACAGGACATAGCAGTCAACCCCAGCATTTTCACTGTTCATGATTCCTGGGCAAATTTTACGCTCAGTAGTTTGCCATTGCTTTCTGAACGACCGGCTCCTATACCTTTTTCGAAAAAACCAGCACCGCTGTGTTTCGAACCAGGGTATACGGGCTCACAAACCGCGTTTGCAAGCCCTTAGCCACAGAGACTGGCTGTTAGTCTAATATTCCGCGCACAGCGATTGGTTGAAATTACCTTTGTCATTTATATATATATATATATATATATATATATATATATATATATATATATATATATATATATATATATATATATATATATATATATATATATATATAATACTGTACTTAATTGTATTTTCTATGCTGTTCTCATAAGTCCTCAGATATTTTGAGATGTATATTTGAATTCTGCACCCATTTTTACATTTATGTGGAAAGTTTCATCGATGATCATCAATGATTGGTGGTAGAAAAAAATTATTTCTGCAGACGTGTGTCGTCTTTGTGAATGGAAAGCCAAGATGGTGGCCGACGTGAATTATCGATCAGGCTGGCTCAAGACGGGCAATTTGAACTACTAAATTTAACGAGAATACAAGTTTAACGATTATTAATAATTTATTTGTACACTTGTACTTTAAAAAAAATGATGGAACATATTTTTAAAGTTAGTTTTCATATCTGTCTATGACCAGCTTGAGACAATCAAGCATGGACCGGAAGTGGATATAAATGGGGCACACTTTTTTTTCCTGAAATTAGGGAAATCATATCACATTTTTATACAGATTTACCGATACTCAAATGTGAATATCTCCATGTAGAGTAGAATTGACACACAGGCATCATTGAGGTAACATTAGATTTGGTTTTTCAAGGCCAATCTATCTGTGGTGGTCTCAGTAAATACTCAATCTGAAAATCTGATAAAAAATACTAAGATCTATTGAAAAACTCAAATTATTTATAATTTTACAACTAGTTCTAGTTTACTTGTTTTTATCAATGCAGTTTCTGAGTTTAGTGATTAGTCAATCGGTTGAAATACTTGAATATGAAGTGAGGTTTCGATCTTAGTGCAGTCAAAGAGAATCAAAATAAATTCTTCTCATTCCTTCCACTTGCAGTGAGCTTTAGCTTTAGGTTAGGATAGGACTTACTACTTACTCAACCATATCGGCCGTCCTATCACTCACTCAATCAGGCATATTTAATAATTAACTGCGGTTTCATGTAAACAAACAAATAGCACAAAATAATAAATAAAATACAAATATTTTTTAGCGTGTTCCATCGTGCCATTACCCGAAGTAAAAACAAAAGTCATGTACGGAGTCAGATCGCCATTGAAAATCTCGTCCTGGAAATCGATGTCTAATTTACCATGCATTCTTTCGACGTCATTCATTCATTCAAATCTCACGTGACAATAACACACGTCATCCTATGTTTTCCAGGAAAGGTTGGCTTAATATTCCGTGCATGGCGATAGGTTGAAAGCATGGTGAACTTTTATATAAACAAAGAATATATTTTATATTTACCGTAATAAATTTTTTTTTTTTGCATAGATAATAGATATACTTAAATATTAGATGGATTTTCAAATTCCCCATCCAAATTTACATACATTTGGAAAGTTTTATCTCATTATATGCATTATTTGTTGATGAAAACAAACTTTTCTGCGAGGATGTGTTTTTGTTCTTTAGGCATATTGATCGGACGGGCATATTGATCGGACGGGCATGTCCACTTTGTAACATTATTCTGGCGACGTTAATAGATATGCGTACATTTTGGATGGATTTTCAAACTTTCCATCCAAATTTACATACATTTGGAAAGTTTCATCTCAATATATGCATTATTTGTGGATGAAAAAGAACATTTTCGGCGAAGCATGTTTTTGTGAATGGGTAAACACATGGCTCTGTGCCATGGTGACTGCGCATGCGCGTATCAACTGGACTGGCATGTACACTTTCGCTTTTCAACACTCAAAACGTGCAATTTGACCTACAACAGTTAAAGAGAACACAAGTTTAAAGATCATTAATAATTTATTTGTATACTTGTACTATCTTTTAATCATTTAACATGACGGAACATATTTTTGAAGTCAATTTTCATACGACCATTTGAGACAATCTCGCACACACACACATGAACACCCGCTGGTGGAAGAATTGGACACATTAGAGAGTTCCACCTACGGGTGAATAGTATGAAAAATCGCAACTCGTCCAACCTTCACAAAAATGTGAATATCTTCACTTATAAGTGACATACAGGCATAATTGAGGTACCATTAGATTTTGAATTTCAAGGCCAATCTTCTGTGGCGGATTCATTAGTAAATTCTCAAATTTATAATCGTGATAGGACTTGCTATATTTTTAATATTAATAATATTAGCGAGTCCCATCGTGCCATTACCGGAAATGAAAAAAAAAGTGATATACGGAGTCACCTAGCGGTGACTCACCTTGTCCCGGAAAACGCTATCTAATTTACCATGCATTCTTTCGACGTCATTCATTCATTCACATCTCACGTGACAATAACACACGTCATCCGGGGTTTTCCAGGAAAGGTATGGCTAATATTCCGCGCACAGCGATTGGTTGATATCATCGTGACCTTTGATAAAAATAACATTATATTTCATACTTACCGTAATTAATTGTTTTTTTGGTGTTCTAAGTCAAATTAAATCAATTATAGATGTATTTTTTAATTCTGCATATAATTTAAAATATATCTGGAAAGTTTCATCGCTTTATAATCTTTGCCGGGTGATGTAAACAACATTTCTGCGAAGATGTGTTTTTTTGCTCTTTGCGCATATATATCGGAATGGCATGTGCACTTTGTAACACTATTCTGGTGTTCTAAGTTGAATTAAATCAATTATAGATGTATTTTTGAATTCTGCATACAATTTAAAATATATCTGGAAAGTTTCATCGCTGTTATAGCTTCAGCTGTGGATGAAAAACAACATTTTATGCGAAGCATGTCTTTGTGAATGGAGAAACGCAAATGGCATGCTCCATGGCGACTGCGCATATCGATCGAAGTGGCATGTATTTTATACTTACTATAATTAATTTTTTTTTTGAGTTTCTGATAGAATTAATTCAATTATAGATGTATTTTTGAATTCTGCATCCAATTTATAATATATTTCTGGAAAGCTTTAATCGCTGCCGAGTGGATGTAAACAGCATTTTCTGCGACGATGTTTTTGGTTCTTTGTGCCTATATGTCGGACTGGCATGTGCACTTTGTAACACTATTCTGGTGTTCCATATAGGATTAATTCAATTATAGAAGTAATTTTGAATTCTGCATACAATTTTAAATATATTTGGAAAGTTTCATCGCTGGTTTAGCTTCAGCTGTGGATGAAAAAGAACATTTTCGGCGAAGCGTGTTTTTGTGAATGGGTAAACGCATGGCCATGGGCCATGGCGACTGCGCATGCGCGTATCGATCGCTATGGCATTTTACACTTTCACTTTTCAACACTCAAAATGTGCAATTTGAACTACTAAAATTAAAGAGAACACAAGTTTAATGATTATTAATGATTTATTTGTATACTTGTGCTATCTTTTAATCATTTAGCATGACGGAACATATTTTTGAAGTCAGTTTTCATAATCCGTCTATGACCCGTTTGGTTGAGATCAACCTTGTGTGCGGAGAAAAATGAAAACGGCAAGCTGAACCGTAAATAATGTTTTTCTGACGCTTTCAATTGAAAACCATCACTTGTAGATGGATCTTCGAATTCTGCATCAGATTTTTCAGAAATTTGGAAAGGTTCATCGCTAACTTGCTAGAAT
Source organism: Cepaea nemoralis (assembly GCA_014155875.1). NCBI lineage: Eukaryota > Metazoa > Mollusca > Gastropoda > Stylommatophora > Helicidae > Cepaea > Cepaea nemoralis. The sequence goes on from JACEFZ010020959.1 coordinate 517,715, forward strand.
TGTGGTTGAAAAAACAGGCGAAAATGTTATGATCATAAAACCCAAACCGGCGGCTTTACTATATAAATATCTTTGCAGAACAATCATTGTCTTCTCGCTAGCGTAAGTTGTAAGCAGCCCACCTGTCACGCGGGAGATCAGGGTTCTGTTCCCGGATGGGCATATTAATTTTTTTTTTTAAATTTTTCACAAAATTATTAGGTGATATAATAGAAACTATTAAACATTACGAACTAAAATATTATACAGAACGAAGAAACTGGAAGTTTGTGAATAAAGTGTGCTCTATGGATCTGTGCAAGCTGCCGACTGCCGGGGAGCAAGCAGCGGAATTATCGCGTATCGGAATTGATGAATCCAATAGATGTCTTTGTTTAATGTGAATTTTAATTGCCATATAAAATAAAGCCCCTGAATCAGCAAAGTTTCATCGCTAAACTTGCTCGAATTGTGGTTGAAGAACAGATTTTCTGCGAAGATGTGACTTTGTGAATTGTAAATCCACGGGTCATGACGGCCGCCGCATATCGATTGCGCTACACTTTTCAACACATAAAACGTGCGATTTGACCTACTAAAGTTAAATAGAACACAAGTTTAAAGATTATTAATAATTTATTTGTATACTTGTAGTATGTACTATTTTGTAATCATTTAACATGACAGAACATATTTTTGAAGTCAGTTTTCATATGACCGTTTGAAACAATCTCGCACGCATAGACGCGCACACACCAGCGGGTGTCGCTGGTTGGAGGAAAGGGACACATTAGAGAGCTCCACTTAGGGGTGAATAGGATGAAAAATCGCAACTCGTCTCAGCTTCACAAAGATGTGAATATCTTCGGTACTTCAATTTTAATTCACCGCAACAGACGTCACGAGGCTATATATCCCTTAGAGCCTCATTTGCATCGGTCCTGCAACCACTTTCCGGTTAAGTGTTTGGTGGACTGCTGGACCGATCGATGGATGTTTTGTTAGTTTTGGGCCCGTAGGGCCCTCACTGTCGGCGACAGTGAGGGCCCGTAAGCGACAGTGAGGGCCCTACGGGCCCAAAAACTTAAAAAACATCCATCGATCGGTCCAGCAGTCCACCGAACACTAAACCGGAAGTGATTGCAGGACCGATGCAAATGAGGCTCGAAAGGATTTGGGTATGTTCCGGTGAATAACAATTGAAGTACCATATCTTCACTTAGAAGTGACATACAGGCATTATTGAGGTACCATTAGATTTTGAATTTCAAGGCCTATCTACTGTGGCAGTCTCATTTGTAAATACTCAAAATTAAATTGATGATGGGACTCGCTAATATTAAATACTAATATTAATATTAATAATATTAAAAATAATATTTGTATTTAATATTTTATTTATTATTTTGTGCTAATTTGTTTGTTTACATGAAACCGCAGTTAATTATTATTTTAATATCTACAATAAGCTCACCTTAAATGCAACCTACGAAGTCCAAATGTAACCATTCATGAAAACACTGAACAAATGTAGATTAACACTTTGAGTGTGTAAATGTTCCTGCTTTGCTTCCGTTATTCTCTCTTTCGTTTACATCGCCATCTTGAATAAAGTAAGACGTTCATTGGCCAGTCACTAAAGATGTCGCTAAAGCACAAAGTTGACAGAAACTGACTAGAAAGAACCTAGACCAGGCTGTTTTTTTTTTAATTTTTAAAGAAGAAAGAAAATTGACAGATGGGGGGTAAACTACCATCAGAGTCAAGACAGAACAAAATGAAGTCCATGTAGGTCAAGAAATACACTCATGGTCTCCAAGTCATACAAGGGCATTCACAAAAGTGGACATATGACAGCATTGACGTGAAGCTTGTGAATTATTAATTATTATAATTATTCTGTGTGAGGACAGGAGTCACAGTACTCACAGCTTCACTCAGTAAAATGGCAGATATATCATATAGCTGGGGGTAGCATCATTCAAGAAACGGCGGGGAACAGCAAATCAGAATCACGAATAGTTGAGAACAGTTGTAAGGCATCAGTAAATCATGAAAATTGTCAAATGTCAGTCAAAATGTGTCTTCTTTTGCTGGAACTGGCAGTCTGAAGAAACATAAGACATAAGAGAACACATTTAGGAGAGAAACCTTACATGTGTGATGATTGTGGTGTTTTGTTTTAACTCAAGCTAGCAGTTTGAAATACCATAAGTGAACACATACAGGAGAGAAACCTCACAAGTGTGATGATTGTGGTGTTTCTTTTACTCAAGCTGGCGGTTTGAAGTACCATATGGGAATACACACAGGAGAGAAACCTTACAAGTGTGACATTTGTGGTGTTTCCTGTACTAAACCTAGCTATCTGAAGGCCCATAGGAGAATGCTAACAGGAGAGCAACCTTACAAGTGTGGTGATTGTGATGCTTCTTTTAAGGGTGCTAGCCATCTGAAGAACCATAAGAGAATACATACAGGAGTAAAACCTTACAAGTGTGATGATTGTGGTGCTTCTTTTAAGCATGCTAGCAGCCTGAAGTACCATATGCGGATACATATAGGAGAGAAGCCTTACAAGTGTGATTATTGTGGTGCTGCTTTTGCTTGTGCTAGCAATCTGAAGTACCATAGGAAAACACATACAGGAGAGAAACTTCACAAGTGTGATGATTGTGGTGCTTCTTTTTTTTGAAATTAGCTCTTTGAAGCGTCATATGCTGAGACATACAGGAGAGAAACCTTACCAGTGTGATGATTGTGGTGATTCCTTTACTAACATTAGCATTCTGAAGGTCCATAGGAGAACTGTAACAGTAAGGGAGGAGTACTGGGGTATTATTAGAATCTAGTGGGAAACAGATACAGCACGATTGAGCATCGAGAGTGAAAGGGAGGGAGATGCTCAATCGTGACGTATTGGGTTGGCAAGGGAAGTTAAGATCCGGCCTTTGTATTGAGTGGAGGAGAACATCGAACCTTTGTCATCTTATACCAATAAACGATATACGATCAACTAGAACCTGACTTGCGTGTCCTTATACACTGGTATAGGATGCAAAATGCTGCCGTATAACCAGGATACTGAATTGGGCCGTCCCGGCTACCACGCGAAGTACTAAGAAACTTTCAAAGAATGCATAAAACAGAAGGTATTTAACGTTTTCTCAGCTCGGTTTTATCAAGGTCGGGAGACGCTGGTTGTTGTTTCAGGGAAAGGATGTCCAGTAAAATGCTGTAGTCAGTTCAGTAATCAGCAAATAAAGAGGCTCGAAGGCTGTGATAACCCTGAGCAAATAATTTCTCAATCATGTAAAATTATGGAACTTTAACCTCATCAAAGGGCCTCCTAGAGCCGTGGCTGAACTTTAACCTCATCAAAGGGCTTTCCTAGAGCCGTGGCTGAACATTAACCTCATCAAAGGGCTTTCCTAGAGCCGTGGCTGAACATTTAACCTCATCAAAGGGCTTTCCTAGAGCCGTGGCTGAACTTTAACCTCATCAAAGGGCTTTCCTAGAGCCGTGGCTGAACTTTAACCTCATCAAAGGGCTTTCCTAGAGCCGTGGCTGAACATTAACCTCATCAAAGGGCTTTCCTAGAGCCGTGGCTGAACTTTAACCTCATCAAAGGGCTTTCCAGAGCCGTGGCTGAACTTTAACCTCATCAAAGGGCTTTCCAGAGCCGTAGGCTGAACTTTAATGTTACCAAAGAGTTTTCCGGAGACCTTGTCGGAACTTTAACATTATCCACGGGTTGGTCCTAGTCGTTGTCTGAACTTCAGCCTTCAGCGTTATCAAAAAGGGCTTCCCATGACAGCGATCTGAACTCTGGAGTTTCAAAAAGTTACCATAACCTAACTTTTGCTAATTTAAAATCGCCAGCCACTTACGTTATCGCTATCTCAAAACGTCGATGATGTACCCCACCCGGGGTGAAAACAAAGATTACAAGATTCAGATGGGACCCAACCAGGGGTTGAAGATAATCCCGGCATCCCTAGAGAAGTGACGTAATTACCTGAGAGAAGAGACAGACTACCTGAACTCCGCGACTGATTTTTCAGCTGAGATGGGCTCCTGGCGATCGAGCGAAATTTGAGGCTGAGGCGAGGAAGGTACGGGCTTGAGCCAGAAACTAACTGTGCATTTCTATAATAAGTGAGTGTATTACTTAAATTGAGAAGTTAAAATTGTGTGGTACTCAAACCCAGAAAATAACTGTGATTGTCTATAATAAGTGAGAGTATTCCTTAAATTAAGAAGTTGAAATTGTGTGGTTCTTTGCTTGCTTTGTTTCAGTATTTTTTCAGCATGGCGGAACAGGACACCTTAGCACAGGTTTAGCTCTGTTTAGGAATATTTCAGCAGGGCAGATTCATCACGACACAGTTGAGAATTATTTCGGCTGAGATAGCATAAAGAGTAAAAATGTACTTGAGCAGAGACTTAGGACACGTGACTGCATGGTTAGGAGAATTAAAGGTGGCAGTCAGCGAGGTAGAATGTTTTGTACACTGGTTACAGAGTAATGTAAGAGGTAATGAGATAAAAAGGAACAACAAGAATAGCCGAGGACAGCCACTAGTTGATGAAAATAGAGGGCAGTATGGAAGCATTTATGTTAGTCCAAGGATGACTAGGGTTAGGAGCTGGTACAATGATCAGAGATACAGAAATGGGCATGAGAGAGATTGTTCTAGGAGTTGGCCATCCTATACTGTAAGCGCTAGAAAAGAACGTGACGAATGGTTTGAAAAAAGACAAAGACAATATCTAAACTCAGGTGTAAGAGACAGAGTTGAACCTGTAAATAAAATACAGACTAGTCCTAAAATGGTTGCGAATGTGACTAGTAGACAGGAAAAGAAGACGACGGTATTGGTAAAGAAAAGAAACCGAGAGACACAGACGCAGACAAGTAATACGGTAGAAAGTAGTACGCAGACTCAGGTACAACCAGTCAGCAAGATAACAAAGGGAACTCAAACTGACTTCATAGAGAATCAGTCAAAACCAACTCAATTGACTAAGAGAGACAAGGTTGAAGTTAGGAAAGATGGACAGACGAGGACCAAGAACGACAGAAAGATAAAGAGGAGAAGTATTGACGAAAGAAATAGTATGGTTGTAAATAGAGGTAGTGCCGTGTCAAATTCTTCAGCTATAGACAGGAAACTAATTCCCAAATGGTGTAGGAATATTAGCTGTCAGAGTTCAAGTTACGGAGAAGATATTCCTACAGCCGAATATTATAGTGATGCTGAAACAGATATAATTACTGAGGATTCGGAGAATGAGAGTGCTGCACTACGAGCAGATCCTGAATTGAGGAGTGTTGTTCCCTCATACGGAATAGTGACTGGTGGACAGACGGACAGAGTTTTAGTTAGTGACTATATTGGGAAGGCTAAGGGACGAAGACCGAGAAAGAGAAAGAAAGTCAGACGTTTTAAAGATGACTATGAGAATAAGGCCGACGTGTTTGCAGTAAACTATAATGAGTCTGATGTAGGGACTATTATTAGTGTGTCATCTGAGGATGAGATGGGAAGGTATAAACGTTACGTAAGGTATACAGGAAACAGTGAACAGACTGACGCAAATAGAGGAAATAGAAAGAACGCATTTAAGAAAAAGAATAGTGGTAGACAGTTAGCGGGAGTTTATTCAACGACAGAAAGTGACTTAAGTAAAATAGAAGACCTTAGGACCTTAAGACCTGAATACTTTAACAGGTTGACAACAGATAGTGATGATGACATTATAAGTGAAAGACAGGTTAGTGTATTGAAAGACAGTGAAGTGTTTAATTTGGACACACTATATAACGGTTAAAATTCCTTGGGTGAAGAAGGAAAATGAAATAGTTTTGGCTTATGAGAAGAACTCCGGTTTGAGAGTATAGGTGTATGAGCTGTCTAAAATAGACAGATGAAATTTTTGGGGTAGAATGGTACAGGGTAGGTGATAGTGGTGTTGAGGATAAGGAAGTACGGCAAATGATATTCCACGTGGATTACGTAATACAGGATATCATATCTTCTGTTTGGTTAAAATGTAGAGAGAGTATATTAAGTAAAATAGGGTGGATTCAGCACTTAGTAGAGAGAATTAGTAGAGGGTGAGAGATAAATTAAGTATGAATGTTCGTATTAGAAGTGGGTTGACTCAGAGCTATGACGTGATGTCCGAGATAGTTTTGCTTGTTGGTTGGAGAAGAAAGAATAGTATTGTTGACAGGTGAACCGAGAGTGTCTGGTGAGGAGATATAGATTGAGGAGGTACTGAGTATCCTGTGTGTAAAATAGCCAGTTGAACGTGAGAATAAAAGTAATAGACTGTAGAAGTGGATGCTTGAAAAATACGAGTTACGTCGTGCTTGCGGAGAAAGAAGAAACTTGTTGTGTCTGGAGAAGTATAGAATAATAGTTACGAGATTTGTGACATGTTGGAATGAAGTTTGTTTTGAAGAGACAGTAGATAGGGCTGTGAAAGCAATATAAGTTGCGAGATGTCATGTATAGGGTTTGACCTTCGTATAGAACTAGAGATATAAGAAAGCAGTGAATTGAGAAAGTCCTCTGGAATAATTCGTCTGGTTGTGCGTTGTTCATACGTGAGTATAACTGTCAGACAGGTGTTCGGCGTGATGAAGGAAGTAGGAGAGAGGTGTGATGAAGTGAAATACGTAGATAAAATGTAAGAGTGGCGTTAATATGTCATGTGTCAATGTGTTTAGAGGAGATCAATACGTGTTTATATGTGGTGAATGTGGAGGTGACAGTCTGAAGTGCTTTTTATAGTAATGATAGAGACACGTTAGATTGTCGAGATGCAAGAGTAGTCGGGAGATGAGAGCGAAGTTGTGTATCATTGTCCGTGTGAATATGAGAAGAGCGGTTGATAAGTAACGTTGATAAATCGTGGAACATAGAGCATGCGAAAATCGAGAGATAGAAAGAAAATTGTAATGTCTTTTCGTAGAATATCTGACCTTGGAAGGAAATTATGGAAGTTATATTCTGAATTAACATTCTGAATGTTTAGTATTCTTGACAGGAAAATGGCGAAGCAAGAGTGCCTAAGACTGAGAAACGAGGAAAGAGAGGTCTGCTGTGGGTTATAAGTGGCGTGGGTTGCAGTTCTGAAAGAGTTCCGAGAAATAATAAGAAGAGTGAAAGATGAGGAGGTAAACATGGTTCAGTATAATGAATGTTGGAGAACGTGTTACGAGGAGGGTGACCGATTTGACTTATCGTCACGATGCAAGAAGTGATAGGTGAGACGTGAAGATAGCTTAGAGTAGTGCTGCTGAGACGTTATGAGTACTGATGCAGTAGAATGAAATATTAATTGCGTCGGGTAGACGAGAAACTAGCGAGTAGAATTAGTTGTTTTGGTGAGAGGTCTATAGTAAATAGACAAGTTCTTTTGATGGGAGTAGCGTAGTGGAGATACTGTAGTTAACAGTAGTGATGTTTGGTGACAAAGCCATGGGAAACAATTGGTGTGCCGAGCCACAGGTTAAGTTATAAGTACAAGATGGCTGGTGCATTGAAAAGACGTTGAAATAATCGCCACATTGGCAATAGATAAAGTGAGTGACCTGTAGTTCACAGAGCTTGCTTAAGGTATTTGTGATGTGTAGGATTTAGTTTTGAAAAAGATAGAAAATTGTGAGGGGAGATAATCAAAGTTTGACTTCCAGAAAAAGGAACGGTCAGTTGTTGAGTAGTGATTTTGGTTGTTCAGCGTTATGATGATCTGTAGATAACAGAAATAGATATATATGTATATGTATATAAGTGTTTTGGCATTAATGCTTGACATTGAATTGTTTTGGTTTTATAACAAAATAGGTATGAATTGTAGGAAGAAATATGTGTTACAGTGATTAATATGGGAGGCCAAGGTTGATGGGCCACTGTACGTAGTAATTTGAAGGGAGTTGTATTTTTTTTGAAAACCTTCTCTTTAGCGAGAAGACAATTGTTTTATTGCCTCATGTATAATGTTTTTTTGCTTGATTTGGTAAAATGATTGTTATTATTTTAGAATAGGGTTATTGTGTTCGTAGACTTTTATGTGTAAACTACTGGTCCGTAAAAGAGACCAGTAGTAGTAGGTAAAAATAGATTAGGATGTATGTTGTATTATTTTAATCATCGTCACCATCATCATCACTATCATCATCATACTTTTAGTTGAGTTGCGGGGAAACATAAATGATTGTTACAAAAATTTGGGGGGGATTTGATGTCCTGTTGTGATTTTATTTCGCTGTTTTGTGTGTTAAATAGTAGTTATGTTTAATTTACAAGGTTTTTGTCTAGAATAAAGACAATACAGGGGGCTTTAATTATGACCCTTCGTTCAGAAAAGAGTTAATAAAACTACGGAGAACTAATAGAGAGACACATTCTCTTTGTGAAGAAGAAGTTCATGGATATTTTGATGCTGTGATAATCAGCGTAGAAAGGTTAAAATGGCTATGAACTGTAGACGGGGTTACTACACAAGTAAAATAGTTGTGGGAAACTTTAGAGATACACTAAAGTAAGCATTCATTAGAAATATATGGGATTAGAAGCCACATGGGAGGAGAAAAGATTAATGAATATAGCAGTAGAAAAAAAGAGGGGAAAGTTTTGAACATGGTTTCCGGGGGGGGGGGGGGGTCAGAAGAGCCATGATATACACGAGATTGCTGGGTTATAGAAGAATAAGAAAATTACCCCAGATGAAGAGTAAACATGAATTGGATCCATGTTTGACTAGACACTGTGGATAACAGTACAATAATAAAGGGGTGTAAGTGGGGGAGACATGGTGACATGGGGTGTTTGTGGGTCCGTAATAAAGGGACTGAGATTAAAGTTGATTACAAGCAGTCACAGACATGAGTGGTTATTTTTGCTGCTGTAGATTACGGCATGAATTATGAATTGAGAGGTGGAAGATTTTAGAGAGACATTGGGTTACATGGCCTGGGCAGGATGTAAATGTTTATAAGTGGGTCAGATTACAATGTTGTGTTTGATGGTTAATATTTAAGGGGAGATTTCAAGGTTACTAGGTTGCTGTTGATAACGGCATAAGTGGAGCATTTTAGTAGATATGCCCATAAGAAATGGACATTAAGAGAGAACCTGAGGTATTGGAGAAGATTAGTTATACGAGGTGATGAGGTTATGTGAGGTGTTGTGTTGGAGGAGGTCTTAAGGGATAATAGACCTTTTTAATTGTGTCTTCGGGATGTGTTTTGTGGTTTACATTACAATGTGAGGTAGTGTCTGACACTTAGAAGTGAAGAGTATTTTTGGGATGATGGTTGGATAGCAGCGTAAACGGTTACCATAATGAGTGGTACTGGGGGAGATATAATGGTTTAGAATTTATTGCATAAAATCTCAAAGAACATAGGGGTGTAAAGGGGTGTGTGATTTAGGTGAATGTTGTTTTTTTTGAAAGAGTTCTATTTCTTCTTTTAAATCCGGTGGCCACCGATTCTTTGTCTTCCTATCGTGTGAAAGTAATTTCAGGTTAGTTGAAAGTGGGGGATTAGTAGCGTTGGTGATAAAAATAAGGAGTTGGTGTTAGCGTTTGAAATTTTAAGCAGGTTACTTATGAAGAGAAGAAGGAGTATTTAAGAAGACGTGTTATGATGTTATGATGTATTATATAAAGTTGAATTTGAAATGTTATTAAAGATATGTAAATATGTTATGTTTGGGTGAAGGGCCAGGAACGAAGAAGAAGTGGGTTGACTATATAGCAGGGGAAAGAGTTAAAGAAATAGAGTGTTTAATTAAATTGGAGTTGGTTTGGGGAAGATTTGAGGAACTGTGAGAAGTAAGGAAAAAGAGGGAATAGAGTGTGGGGATTAGGAGTAAAGATTTTTCCTTTATAAGGAAAATTCTTTATTCAACATGGGGAGGTGTAACAGTAAGGGAGGAGTACTGGGGTATTATTAGAATCTAGTGGGAAACAGATACAGCACGATTGAGCATCGAGAGTGAAAGGGAGGGAGATGCTCAATCGTGACGTATTGGGTTGGCAAGAAAAGTTAAGATCCGGCCTTTGTATTGAGTGGAGGAGAACATCGAACCTTTGTCATCTTATACCAATAAACGATATACGATCAACTAGAACCTGACTTGCGTGTCCTTATACACTGGTATAGAACACATACCGGAGAGAAACTTTACAAGTGTGATGATTGTGGTGCTTCTTTTACTCAACTTGGCCATCTGAAGTACCATAATAGAATACATACAGGAGAGAAACCTTACAAGTGTGATAAATGTGGTGTTTCTTATACTCAACTTGGCCATCTGAAGTACCATAATAGAACACATACAGGAGTAAAACCTTACAAGTGTGATGATTGTGGCACTTCTTTTAAGCGTGCTAGCAGCCTGAAGTACCATATGAGGATACATACAGGAGAAAAACCTTACAAGTGTGATTATTGTGGTACTGCTTTTGCTTGTGCTAGCAATCTGAACAGCCATAAGCGAAGACATACAGAAGAGAAACCTTACATGTGTGATGATTGTGGTGCTTCTTTTATTGAAATTAGCACTTTGAAGCATCATATGCGAAGGCATACAGGAGAGAAACCTTACAAGTGTGACGTTTGTGGTAATTTCTTTGCTAATACTAGCATTCTGAAGGTCCATAGGAGAACACATACAGGAGAGAAACCTTACAAATGTAATGATTGTGGTGCTTCATTTATTCAGTCTGGCACTCTGAAGGCCCATAAGAGAACACATACTGGAGAAAAACCCTACAAGTGTGATGATTGTGGTGCTTCTTTTACTCAACTTGGCCATCTGAAGGCCCATATTAGAACACATACAGGAGAAAAACCTTACATGAAGATTGTAGTGCAACTTTTACTAAATTCTGCAGTCTGAATAAACATATGGGAATACATCATCATCATGTGCCCTGTCAGCTGGCTTATACGTTCATGTCTCTTCACAATACCAAAGAATGCTATTATTTGTCTCTGTCTTATAGTTGTGTGTAATGTTCTAGTGTCATTGGCCTCTTCCAGGCAATCTTGCTAGTTACTCTGGCTGTCCAAGGTATTCGCAACATTTGTCGCGAGAGTCACATCTTCATTGCTTCCAACCGGTTCTTCATTAGATAGTAATCCGTAATTTACTGCCATACAGTAAGGCAGGTTCTAAATCGCATTTCAGCACGTTTTATGACACAATGATAGGGAATTACCGCATAAGATATTTTTTCATTTTCTGAAATGCAACTTTAATTTGACCTATTCTACTCTTAATCTCTATTACATATCTTCAATCTGGTGTTATAATTGCCCCTGGGTATTTAAACGTATCAACTTGGTTAAGCATTTCCTTTTCTATTGTTGTATCATATTTTGGTGTCATCTTTTTCTTTGATATAAACATTGTGTCTGTTTTCTAAATATTCAAGGAAAGTCCTCTATTGCTCTCTGTATTACTGCAATGTCCAAAAGTTGTAGATCTGTTGCATTCTCAGCTTTCAATGCTGTGTTAGAGAATACATGCAGGAGAAAAGACTTGCAAATATGGTTTTGTGATTCTTTGTTAACTTGATGGGAGTCTGAAATTTCACAATAGAACTCATTCTGGAGTGCCATGCCAATGCTGTTTTTACACGTATTTTAATATTCTCATGTAACACAAGAAAACACAAAAGAGAGAACTCTTAGAAATGTAATGTCTGTGGTGTGTTTCACTTATTTTAATGTTCTCATGTAATACAAGAAAACACATGAGAGAGAAGTCTTACAAATGTGATGTCCGTGGTGTTTTTACACCTAATTTTAATGTATGCCGGCGGAGGTAGATATGTAGCTTGAGAACAGTTTGTGGCTGCCATTGGAAGAGAAAAGCGACAATAACGTTGCCATCTGGACTTTCTTTATGCACTATCATCACAGTGTTGTGTAGTGACTTTAACTATGCATTATGTACTATTTGATTGATATTGTGTGACTTTGGTTTTGTACCCCGTATACATGTATCTACTGTGTTCGCCAGAAATGAAGCGCTAGAACCTTTTGCCCGCGGGTAGATTGGGCCCGTTAGCTATTTTATAGCGGCCAATCTAGGAGATGGAAAGCTCCGATTATAAACCCCCAAGTTTAAGGTGGACCGACGTGCTGAGTACTGAATGGCCATGGATGAGCTGGTCGTGAACGTGGAACGTCTGGTATGCGGACGGGGCGGCACCAGGCGTATGGATTCCTGAGGGACATCCCCTGCCCTTTCCCTAGCAGGCAGGCTCTACTAGGGTGACCGATTATATCCTGTCTTCATATCAAACTAACTATGGAAAATAAAACGAATTGTTGCTTTGTGTTCGATACCTTTGACAACAGCCAGCGGGGAGAGAATGAAGCGGAGGAGAAGAGGTAGGGGAGAGGGGACGGAAAAGGAAGAAGAGGGCTGGAGCCAGAAGAGGTAAAAGAAAAACGGATCGTTTGGGACTCAGAAGATGCTGTACAGGCCCTTTCAGCAGTTAATAATTTCTGTCATTGAGTATGGTTTGGGGCTGCTGGCAGTATCAAAGAGCCAGCTTGAAAGGTTGGAGCGCATACACAATGCTGCCATGCGGGTAATCCTGGGGTGCCTATTCCGATTCCAATTCTGGTACGAGTACCCCCCTTTCAGCCTTCGATTTCCGACTTAGCTATGTACGGTGCTTATGGTGCAGCTTGTAGTTTGTCTTTCGTACTTTGGACTGCTTGTTACCAGCTTCCCGGCTTCTGATGGGTTAATTGCGTTCGTCTCTTTCTTGATGAGGTTTTTCATGTCTGGTCAGATTTGCGCGCTTGTTGAGGCCCGGCGTGATTGTGGTCCCACCCCGTCATATGGTGCTGTTTCCTTCAGGGAGCTTTACCAGTTGTCGTCTCTCCTGGTATTCCTCCTATTTCCCCGTCTTGACTTGTCATCGAATCTTCTCGGTGTATGCCAGTCTGGTCTTGGTGGTGAGCGATATCGTACTTCCTCTGTTGCTTCTTCTTCTGTTTGTGCCCTTGTATCCTCTGGTTCGGGTGTGGCTGGCTGGGTCTTGGTCTGGAGCAGGTCGAGCATCTCATGAAAAGTGTCTTGTATTTTGAGTAGCTGTTTATCCGTCTCAGCCTTTATAGTAGCCATTCGAGCGACATCCTGAGCTATATTCTGCTGAACTTGCTTCATTTCGTCGAGGATACGCTGAGTGGTCGTTTACTGTGTTTCTTGCTTCTTGTCTTTTTCTGTCTCCCTGCTTGATAGCCTTTCTTCTGTCTCAGCCTGTATAACAGCCATTCCTGCGACATCCTGCTCAATCTTCTGCTGAACTTGCTTCGCTTCGTCCAGGATGCGCTGAGCGGCTGTTATCTGTGTTTCTTGCGTTTTGTCTTTTTCTTCCTCCATGCTGGTGAACTTTGATCGCAGGTCCTTCAGTTGGCCTTCCAGTTGCGCTTTGTCACTTTTGGTGAGTCGATTGGTGGCCTCGTACTGCCTCCTAGCTTCTTTGTAGGGCAGATTAGTCTTGATGGCGATCTTCATGACTTCCTTGCTGTCTTGGTGGCAGGGGCAGCCGGGGTACCTGGCGCCGTGGTTGCCGAGGCAGTTGGCGCATTTTCTGTTATTGTTAGGCCTCCTAAGTCCTTGTCGATCTTTGCGTGCTGGCACTGGCTGTATGGATGAGGTCCAGAGCAGTATCTGCAAACCTCAACCTCACTCTTGCAGGTGGCACGGGTGTGCCAAAACTTCTGGCACTTAGAGCACTGCAGCACTCTGGGTATGTAGTGCTCTGGAACTTGGTCTCTCTTGTCCCATCTGATGTATTGACCGATCAGTCGGTCCTCTGATATTACGACGACGACAGTAGAGGGGATGTTGTTCTTTCCGATGATCCTCTCGGCACTGGTGATCTTGAGTTTGTGGTTTTCCCTTGTCAGCAACTCCCTGATCTGGTCGTTGGTGAGATGGGTCTTGACTCGTTTGATGACCCATCGTTTCATCATGTTGTGTCGGCTGGCTTCCAATAAGATGCCGTGGTGAAGCTTGATGTCGGCTTTCTCATCTTGTGTTATCTTCTTCATAAGTGCTGTGGTCTTTGGGTTGTTGTTGAGGGAGACCACTACTCCCTCAGTGTGTCTTGCGCAGCTGGTTGATGCTGTGTCTTCCCAGCTCGTTTTCCAACAGACTGATTATCTTGTCTGTTGGTAGCGCCGACAGTTTAGCTTCACCCACGCTTATCTGTTTGAGCAGTATTCTGCCGGTGAAGTCCTCAGATGTTGCTGTTTCCTCCTGTGTGGAGGTCACTGGTAGATTGGGCTGCATCGTCTTGGAGCTGGTTGGAACTTCCCGGCTGCTGCTGGCTTGAGATATGGTTTCTTCATCAACTGGGACGGCTTCAGCTGATGTAGGAGCCGGACTGCTGTTCGTAGATACAGCGTCAGCAGTCGTAGCGGCCTTCCTCGCCCTACCTTCTTCTTCCCGGCTATATATAGCGCGTGTCTCTGCGCGGCATTTTTAACGCGAGGCATCCTCTGCGTTAACCGATAAGGCGACTTGATCTCGATAGCGCGTCGAGTCGACTGATGCCTGGGGTGCACAAAGGACACACCAATTTATCAATTTATATGCATGAGGCATATCCTGGCGCTACCAACAATGACGGATAGGCATAGGGTTCTTCAGGCCAAATGGTACCTGAGAGTTGCCGCAGACAGGGATCACCCGCTGCATGCAGCCTTGGATATAGTCAAGGGTCATAGATTAAGACGAGGCAGGTCCTGGATGGCACAGGCGGAACTTTCAATACGTCAGGTATGTGATCAAGAGACCATCAATCGTGAAATAAAGTGGGTTGAAGGTCCGGAAGACATGACGGACTGGCACAAGATAATAATAACACTGGGTCGTGAGTGCAGGTAATGGGCAGCGGACCGCACTGGGTTTGAAGTGTAACAGCTGATTCAGAGTAACACACATCAAGGCGACATAGTCATCTACACCGATGGGTCAGTGGTGAGAAACAGACGTAGTGATTGGGGTTTTATTGCAAAGGCTAATGGACGTCTTGAAAAAGGAGTCTGGCATATGAGACTACGACCTCCAGCATGAGAATGGAGGTGGAGGCAGTAACAGCGGCGTTCCGTTGGCTGGAGGAGACTACTGCAACACACATTGTATTAATTACGGATTCAAAGATTATGCTTAGTAAGGTGGAGAAAGGAATGTTTCGTGTGGAATGGCTATCGTCGCTTCAGAGGTTACAGATTGTGAGAATTGTATGGATAGTTTGCCCTGGCTATGCGGGGGGGGGGGGGGGGGGGGGGGAAGGAGGAATGAACAGGCTGATAGGCTAGCAGGGAATACACCTCTTGGCGGGAGATTGCCCATGAACAAGGTGGAGGTGGTCGTGCGCTTGTGGGACCAGGTGGATAAGGTAGAGGAACAGATTAAGAACCCATGTGTGGAAAGAATGAGATTGCGGGAGATCGGCAGGGGTTCTGGAAGAATCTCAGGTACTTTTGCCTTAATTCACCCCAAACAAACGGAATCCCAGGGTATGACGTCACATCCAGGGGTTCCCTGTGTTGCGTCCTAGCTCGGTGCGCAATTTTATCGGGGTGCAACAGTTGCTCTCGGCGACATTCTCCCCCCCCCCCCCCCCCAACTGTAACTGGGAAAATGAAATGCTTGTCAACTCTTGAGACCAGCAGTATACGAAAAGAATGATGATGATCTGTCTGTAAGGGAGACGCGAGGCCCTGCAGCCATGTGCGCCTTGTCTCAGCGAAAGGATGTCCTGCCGACATACATGGTGAATATCGTCGTCGACATCTCCCATCTGTCCTGACGCTCAGTCAGCGATAGCACCATGATGACATGATTATGAGAACAGTGTCTAGCAGAATGTCAGATGTCATGATGCTGCTGCAGAAAAGCAACGCTACTCTGCTTGTCGTGGACAGTTGCTGCTGCTGCTGCTGCCAGTTCCAGAAAACTCATGATGAGAGAGAGAGAGAGAGAGAGAGAGAGAGAGAGAGAGAGAGAGAGAGAGAGAGAGAGAGAGAGAGAGAGAGAGAGAGAGAGAGAGAGAGAGAGAGAGAGACACACACACACACAAACGGTTGCCAAAGAAGCAATTTGGGGCAATTGAAACGCACTGACCCGCACTGTACCCGAACACAGAGATCACCGTTAGTGCTAAATATAGCTGGTGACCCTAAATATAGCGGTGACGTTGTTAGGGGTGAATTAAGGCAAAAATACCGAATCTCAAAACTGAGAGTGAAGACCAGGAGAACTTTTAATCAGATAGCGGTGGGAAGGATTAGTAGTATGACTCTTCGCTGGCTGTTGAACAAGGGGACGGAGCACGTATGGAAATTTCCTGACTGCAGTGATGTCGGTTCTTAACTCAACTTAACTCAACTTTTAAAAATAGTTTCTGAATGCCAAGATGACGTTGTGTCGGTCAGTATAGGACCCTTTTATACTCCTTAAATCACAGTGGGTATATGGTGCTAGACCCATATATTTATAGACCTATCGATGATCAGTGGGTTGTGTGGTCAGTATCAGGGGTAAAGTTATCCCTAGATCAAGAAATCAACATCAGGATGAGTAAGGCAGCAACAACAATGAACAGGCTAACAAAAAGAATCTGGCAGAACAGGAAGCTTACTGCCAAAACAAAAGTACTTGTCTATTAAGCCTGTGTCCTTAGTACTCTTTATGGCAGTGAAGCCTGGTCAACTTACTCACACCAAGCGTAAAAATATGAATAAAATTTGGTGGAACTGCGGTAAAGCTGTGAAAATGTAAACAATATAAAATGACACAAAGTAGTACAGCTTTACATAACAGAATTACGACACATACAGGACGTTGCGGCGATTAGCCTTCATCAGCAAACAAACACATTCACAAAACACAGCATATAGTTACGGAGATCTTCTGTGACTACATTAAAACGTGACGATAGGACGAGAAGAATAAAATGATGAAATAAAAAATGAAAGCAATGAAGAAAAACTGGAAGTTGGAAAACATGTTCCTACTTACCTCAGAATTCCGAGTTGTGTATGCACAGCTCGGAATTCTGAGGTAAGTAGGACAATTTTTTACAACTTTCATTTTCTCTTCATTGCTTTAATTTTTTCATCATTTTATTTTTCTCACACAAAGAGAAACGTTTAAACAGCTTTCATATGCGGTGTCTGCGAAGAATACTTGGTATTAAGTGGCATGACACAATCACAAATACTGAAGTATTGGGAAGATCAGGTTGTGTGACGGTTTGTTCCATGCCCAGTCTTCGTAGACTTAGATGGATAGGGCATGTTAGGAGAATGGATATGGTAGAATACCAAAGGACATCTTTGTTTGGCGAATTAAGGATGGGTAAAATATCTTATGGTCGGCGTCTACTACAATACAAAGATGTGTGAAAGGGGGACAGATTGATACAGGCATTGATAATGCACATTGGGAGCAAGTCGCCGCTGAACGTGATGCGTGGAGGGCAAATACCAGAAGTGGAATAAAGACAAAGGAGATAATGACTGCAGATAAGTCACACACCGAGCGTGTGAGACGTACAATGGTGCATGATGGTGGAAATGACCACGTGTCCACATGCATCCACTGTGGACGAACATTTACAGCGCGAATTGGCCTTATCAGTCACATTCGCTACCGCCATGGGTTTTAGTTATTATGCCTTTGTGAAGCACAATGTAACAACCTATCGTCTGTCAAGACGGCAAGGTGCCAATGATTGGAGTACAGTTATAGCGTAGGCCAGTCACCTTTTATTTCCCGAGTCATTTTTCTGGTATTCTTATTTTTAAGCTGGGTTGATCTGGGAGCTCAGGTCATTAAAAACAATATTAATCTGTCCCGATGCGAATCGAACACAAAACATTGTACAGTCACACGAAATGAAACTATCTAGTGCCACTCATTGGGCGCTGTAACGTTAACTTTTGTCTGCACGACGCTTGACGACAAAAGTGGAAGCTGATGGTAATGATGCTGGAGGACAATCAGCACGCACATCTTTCACTCACAACTAGGGAAGCCCATGAACTTGCTCAGAATGAATGTGTTCCTTGCCTACAGGTATGGACCTAAATTATCAAGTTCCCAATTCATCAGATCGTAAAAGAGTGGACAACTTGATTCAACGAGTCTCGTACAGCATTAACAATATCATACTCCCAAAATAGAATGTCACATTACGGCAACCATTTGCTTGTTTTATTTCACGCCGTTTCAATGTGTCATCGTCACAATGTGCAATACCGATAAGCTAGAGTGGTCATCGTTCGCCATCTTGCATGATCACCAGACTCTTGGATCACGTCTGCTGTTCGTATCTCCATTATGCAGTGTGGCTAAGTCATCCAGGTATTTGTCTCTTTGTCTTCCCCTTGCTCTTTTCCCTTCAGTTTTCCAGCTATTACGTTTGCATTCCCTCCAGAAACCATATTTCCACTGCCATTAGATGTTTCTCAGCTCGTCTACTTATTGTCCATGTTTCACACGCATAAAACAGTACAGGCTCTTTATAGAGCCTTTAATACTTTTTTGTCGCTGCAGTTATGTTTTATTGGTGAGTATGTTTTCATCTGGCCGGCTCCATGGCCGAGGGGTTAGCAGCTTTCTCCGGTAACCCCGAATATTCTCGTCACGTGACGCGACGAGAATTAGCAGTGGTTCGAATCGCAAAAGTGACTTATGAGAGTATGGAGCCGGTCGCTCAGAAAGTCGTGGCGTGCTGAGCTGATGAGCGTAATCTAGCCTAGGAATCAACATACAGCTGAAAGATGCTGGTGTTGACCGCAATATCCTGAAACAGGATGGTAACGCGGAAAAAAAAAAAAAAAAATGTTTTCATCTGGCAAAAGGCTACATTTTCCTAAACTATTCATATTCTAATCTTTGCCAGGCATCTCCCGTAAGATGCTATGACAGTTCGGAGATAATTGTACCGATTTACCTTTTAAAGATATTGCCCCATTTATTTAGATGGTACATTGTGATGTGAATTTATTCTTGGTCACGACCATAATTTCTGTTTTCTGACAATTTAATTCTAACCCTTGTCGCTCACTTTGTACGTTTCCTAACTCTTGTGAAGTACAGAATTTCAATGTGTATATACTCCAGCCAGTTGTAGTCACTTGTCGTTTCTCAATACATAAGACAGAATGCTCACCAGTAAGTTGGAAATAACCAAACGGCAAAACTCAAATTACTGACCACTGACACTGGCAGTGGGCCTTTGTGGACCACTATGACCCGAAAGGCACATGGTGGGACTAAAGGGCGTGCGCGCACACACACACGCACACGCACGGACACACATACACACACACACACGCGCGCGCGAGCGAGGAGAACGTGGGTACCTCTTCGGGCGGTTCTGTCCCCTTGGGGCACATAAAGCGTAATACTGCAATTGACAATGTAAACAGAAGCCCGTTTGCTAACAACATCATGTTAGCTATGATATCATCTTGTCTCAGTTTCTCTTGTACCTTGCAGTGTCGAAGTGAAGCATCAACAGCGAGAGAGTGCTGTGTTTGGGCTTCATGAGTGGTCTCGAGGTATGGTGTCCCTCGAGCGCTGGAGGTCCCGGGTTCAAGCCCCGGTTAGGGCCGGGATATTTTCACGTGGACTCCTAGTAACACAATTTTCCCTGGTCTCTGGCTAGTGAGATCGAACACCCGTGCGTGTTGTTGAGCACGTAAAAAAATCCAACTTGGCAGTCGGAAATCGAAAAAGAGTAGCCTAACAGCGCTGCCCGGGCAAAGTTTCGAGTTAAAAATCTACTCAAAAGTATTTCAGGATCCTCGCTGGTGCTACGGAGTTCGCGCACTGAGCTGAGATGCTCCGGACTCAGTCTTGAGTTAGGAGTAGAACAGATCACTCATGGGTTACACCCGTGTGCCGTGATGTTGATCCGTCGACTAAACTAAACTAAACTATATCAAGATTCATATATCAGCTATGATCAATCCCACCAAAAATTACACAAAAGCATGTTCTTCTAAGTGACTTTTTATTCTCACTTATGTTTCCATCAGTAAATCTCCGTACATACGTGCACAGAGTAATCAAAATGCCTTTACGAATTGTGTGTGGTGACTGTTTTATTGTAAGCTAATTTATACAAAACAATTTAATGGACGTTGAAGAATGTTGCCACCAAACAAATACTCTAATTTACTCGAGATATTCTATACGGTATTCGAAACGCTCTTGTGTTACTTGAGCTCGAAAGGGAAAGTAAACAATAACATTGTAGACCTGTGCATATTGTAAAAGGCGACCACAGAGGGTAGGTCTGAGATTGACTATGTCACTGGAGAAAAAGATAAATCAACCAATATGCAACTAACCATAATCTGGAAAACAAGGGCATATACTCACTCCACAAGGAGTCCCAAGGACAAAAGAAACAGAAAGAAGAAGAGTTCGATATCAAGTCTATACCAAGCTATTCAGCAGACGATAAACAAGGATGGCGAGTAAATACTTAATTTGGTCGACTTATTTTATAGCAAAGTATTCAGCAGACGTTGATAAATGACTGCGGCTAAATACTTTAATCTGCTCGACTGCTTCTATACTGGGGCGTCTGAGCTCAAATGTTCGAGAGAACAATGATGGGATATTCTATACTGGGGCGTCTGAGCTCATATGTTAGAGAGGACAATGATGGAATATTCTATACTGGGGCAGTCTGAGCTCAAATGTTGGAGATAACAATGATGGAAGATTCTATACTGGGGCGTCTGAGCTCAAATGTTGGAAGTGATGGTTTCTGGAATGACAGGCAGTGCACGAAGATGGACACATGACATTGCACCTTAGGCATGAGAGGGCATGAGGCGGGAGAAATTACAAAATCTATTTCGCGCACAGTGATGAGAGCGACGTTCTGCAAGCGACCTGCTACTTGGTATTCTATACCAAGCAATTCAATATGTGTTTATCGTTAACGCCACACATTTAATACTTTTCTGAAAATAAATAAATAAATAAGCTATCAATTTATTAAATCATGGAGAGTAACTGACCGACACATAGGGGATCTGCTTGGTATAAAGTGTGTTAGTGAGTTAATTTTATCATTAACACAAGAGCAGCGTTAATTAGATTTTTTAATCATCTACCGATTAGAAGAGTTACATAATTAAATAGATCATTAACACAAGAGCAGAGGTGATGTGTTAAATTTATTGTTAACCTAAGAGAAGAGTAACTGAGTAACTTTAATTATTAACCCAAGAGCAGAGTTAGTGAGTTAACTTTATTATTACCCAGGAACAGCGTTTGTTGTTAACTTTATTATTAACCTAAGAACAGAGTAGTGAGTTATCTTAGCCATCTACCGAAAATAAAAGTTAGAGAGTTAAATCGATCAAAAGAGTTGATGAGTTAACGTCATTATTAACCCAAGAGCAAAGGTAGTGAATTAATTTTATTAATACCCTTAGAGCAGAGTAAGCAATAGTGGGTTAATCTGATCATGATATGAAGAAAAATATTAGCGTCAATGCGGACGTTAGATCATTAATTGATCTTATCTGGTAAACGTCTGGAATCTGTAAAACAAAGGAAGACTTGTGTTCGTTATTGTTGAAGAAAACTGCAAGTTTGCGCATCTCCAGTAAGCACTCCCTTGTCTGCACAAAACTGTCACTGCTCAGTGTGATATTCTTCATTGTGATAATCCATCTGTCCGAGATGTGTACCTAGATGAAATATCCAAAAGGGGATGAAGAAACGAGGGCGAAAATATACCAGAGTGAACAGCAGTAGCGCAAGTACAGCCATGATTTCGTCTGCCTTGGAAACGTGCACCGATGCTATCTGGATGATTATTAAAAACAGAATAAAGAAGAACATGAACACACCGGCGTTGAAAACCACCCACAGGGTAACAATGGGCTTCTCGAGCTCTTGCTTCACGACCACCATCTTGTCCTGGCCTATCTGCTTCTTGTAGGTGACAACATTGACGTTTGGTTCTGTGTGACGCTTGTGCTGTCCGGGAGAGGCGAAGATGGTCTTGCCACATTTACAATGGTACAGCTCCCCGGCGTCGCCGTTGTTGGAGTTGATCACTTTAACGGAAGGCCCCTGAAGGCAGCCCTGCAACAGAATCAAGAGGACGGCGTCATTCACGGTAATTCAGATGTGCCTCATAAAGCGCATATCGTGTTCTGATATTCATTACAGTCAATCTCGTCTTATACTGTACGGTTTCGCATCGACCAGGGGACACCCACACATACTCATGCTCGCGCGCGCGCGCGCGCACACACACACACACATATGGACACATAAGCACACGGCCACACACGCACACACATACACGGACACACATCCACACACACATACAAGTACACACATATAGGGCACACCCACATCCAGGCACACACACACACACACATATCCACACACATGGTTGATTGTTGGCTGGTTGTGAATGGTCACGAAGGTATGCATTTTACCCTTAAGTCCAATGCCACGACGCTTCGGTTGTCTAGGCCAGGAGTCACCAAACTACGGCCCGCGGGCCGGATCCGGCCCGCGATGTCATTTCATCCGGCCCGCCGACGGTACTCGAACTTGCTTGATATAACGTATGGAACACGAGGGGTTGTGATATAATTTAAATGTAAATATTATGTTTAGAATAATGGGAGATTTTCACACGTGCGCAGACCTCCTGGCTGCTATGTGTCTTAAATTTACTATTGTCAGTTATAAATTATTGTATCTAGATTTTCTTGTTTATTTTAATGTTTGCTTATTTCGCGCCATCCCAAAGTCTTCCCCGGCTCGTGGTAGCGCTGCCTATGCTCTGATGTTACCATGGTTTCCATGGCAACACACACACACACATACACACACACACACACACAAACATCTTTCCCTTCCCCAGATGCGTCCAGCTGTCAACACAGGTCCAATGCTCCAGAAATATTTACTTCTGTTTGCCAGTCATCCATTTTATAGGTGTGTAACAAGGATTTCTTTGTTTGACAGTGATACCTAAGTGAACTTTAAGTGTGAATAGAGGCAATAAAGTAGAAAACATAGAATAAAAATGCCATAGAAACCTCGTGTTATTACGAAAATATTATTTCCATCTCAGAAGAATTCCCCGGTCAAGGTGTTAATCGAGCTGGTCTCTAGGCCAGTGCTTTTCATCCTTTCTGTTGGAGCAGATCCTTATGCAAATGTTTACGTTGCTCGGGGAACTCAGTGTGATGATCCAAGTGTCTGTCCTACTTTATGTAATAAACCAGATGGGCATAAATGTTGCATTTAGGCTATTTCGGTCTGTTTCGCTGCGACTCGCGGAACCCTGGTTGAAAAACTCTGCTCTAGGCTGCTTATTTAGGCCGGCCCAATATTTATAGTTTGCAAACCTTATTATGAGATAAATTCTCACCTTCCCCTGTGCTGTGGAGTCAAGGCACAGAGGAGTAGGTTAAGAGCTATTGACCAAACACCCCGGACACTCAACATACTACAATGGAATGCAGAAGGAGTTTATAACAAGAAAGCCTCCCTAACACAGCGTCTTCATAAAAATAGAATAGATGTGGCATGCATTCAAGAGACACACCTCAACGCCAATCGCACATTTTCAGTCGAGGGATATCAGGCCACACGTTTCGACCGCGAAGGACACAAAGGAGGAGTTGTAATACTTACACGAAATACAATACCTTGCAGCGAAGTATCTGTGATCTCTGGCAACCAAACGGAAATTATAGGTGTTGATATAATGATAAAAGACGTGAAAATAAGAATTTACAATCTATATAGCCCGGCAGATAAGGATCTTACACTCTCAAACATGGAAATAACTGACACAAATTGCATTGTTGTCGGAGACTTTAATAGCCGTTCAGAAAGATGGGGATACCCAGATACTGACAAAAGAGGAGATGAAGTGGAGGACTGGGAAATAGACTCAAATCTCCATCTACTTAACAAAGCGGATGACACACCGAGCTTCTACTCCAGAAGATGGATTACCACTTCTACTCCAGACTTAGCTTTCTGCACAGGAGACATCCTCCACAAAATCGATCGCCATGTGCTGGACCAATTAGCAGGTAGTGACCACAGACCAATCAAGCTTGTAGTAAATATGGAGTATGTTCCACAGGAGCAAAAGCCTTTGCCCCGTTGGAATTACAAACGAGCAGATTGGGACAGATTTGCCATACTAACAGACAAATATTGTGAAAACGTAAATACACGATATGGCAACATGAAGCAAATGGTGGAAAGTCTAAACAGAGCAATAATACAGGCGGCCACTGAGTCTATTCCAAGAGGAGCAAGGAAAAATTACAAACCATACTGGACTGAAGAACTACAATTTTTGGAGGACAAAGTTGAAGATGCTAGGAAGACCGCAGAGAGAGAACAAACAACTGAAGCGAACATCTCTCTCAAAGCTATCTCAGCAAAATATAAAAGAACAGTAAATCAAACAACAAGAGATTGTTGGAGGAAAAAAACAGAAAACCTGAATTTTGACAGGGATGGAAACAAACTATGGAAACTAGTGAAAGCCATGAACAATGAAGGACCTAGAAACAAACAAATAACAATTAAACAAGGAAATGCCTTGCTTACAGGAAAAAAGGCTGCAAATGCACTAATGGAACACTATGCCAGTGCAAACCACATTGATATTACAACCGAACAGAAGAAAGCAATCAAAGATAAACAGATACATCATACATATACAGAGACAGCAGCAGAATATATGATGGCAAATCTAACAATGGAAGAAATGGAACAGGCAATGAATACCCTAAAAAAGAAGACATCACCAGGAAAGGATGGAATCACAAATGAAATGCTAATAGGACTAGGCACTAAGGCAAAAAAGAAACTACTAGCAGTCCTAAATTACAGCTGGAAGAGGGGAATAGTCCCACAGGCATGGAAGGAAGCTATACTAATACCAATCCCAAAGAAAGGAAAAGACCTGGAAGAACCAAATGGCTATCGACCTATCAGTCTACTTAGCTGTGTAGGAAAATTAATGGAACGCATTATCAATGGCAGGCTAACATGGCATCTGGAAGAAAACAAACTCTTAACACCACACCAAGCAGGATTCAGAAAGTACAGATCCACTGAAGATCAAATAACCTATATAGCTCAGGAAATAGAGGATGCCTTCCAAGAGAAAAAGCACACACTAGCGGTCTGGATAGATTTAGAAAAAGCATTTGATAAAGTATGGAAGGAAGGACTGAAAGTAAAACTGCAAAAAATGCATGTTTGTGGGAAAATGTACAAATGGATCAGCCACTACCTTGAGAACAGAACTGCCAGGACAAAAGTACAAGGACAAACCAGCAAAATGATGCTGTTGGAGCAAGGTGTCCCCCAAGGAGGAGTTCTTTCACCAACATTATTCCTAGCATATATAAACGACATCACAGAAAATTTTCCAGCCAGAGTACACACATCATCCTTTGCAGATGACCTAGCCATATGGACATCTGAAGAATATATTAGTACAGCTAACAGCAGAATACAGCAAGCCTTATTAGCACTAGAGGACTGGTCAAAATCATGGCTAGTGAAGATAAGTGAGGAGAAAACAACATGCACAGTGTTCTCCCTCTCAAATAAAACTCAACAACCTAAGCTGGTATTGAATGGAAAAATATTGCGCCATGAAGAAAATCCAATCTATCTCGGAGTCACCTTTGATCGTCGCCTGACATGGAAAACACAGGTTGAGAAAAATCGAACAAGAGCAAGGCAAAGAATGGCAATCATGAAAAAGCTTGCTGGTACAACGTGGGGAGCAGATGAGAAAGTTCTCAAGAACTCAAGTTCTCAGCATTTCTGCTGCAGTTTTCAGAGCCTCTACCTCCGCTTTGAAGTTACTTGAAAATTTTCCAGTTGCCACTGAATGTGTTTTTTTCACTCCATTTTTTAAATTTAGGAGAATTCCTCCTCCTCCATTCTCTATTGAATTTTTGGCTGATCCATCTGTATATGCATGGGTCCAATTCCTGCTTGGGTAATGTTCTTTTATGTAGTTTAGGGTTATTTCTCTTCTTTCGGTTTCATGCTGAGTGTTCTTTTTCTCAATACCAGGACGGGTGAGGCCAGTACTGGAATATGGCATTGCAGCTTGGGCAACAGCAGCTAAGTCAAACTTTAACAAAATAAGTAGAGTCCAAAATCAAGGAATGCGAATAATAACTGGAAGCCTGAAGACAACGCCTATTAATGAACTTGAAAAGATCACTTGTTTACAACCAATGCAGGATAGAAGAGATAGCAGAGCCCAGCAACAAGCAGAAAAATTTAGAAGATTGACAGACCACCCTATGTATAAAAGGTTTAGTGGTTTTGGAAAGGGACGACTGAAGCGTAGCAACTTTGTAGAAACTGCAAAACGAAAGATTAGGGCAGATCCCATACTTAACATATCAACAGTCAAACCTATTTACAATGCAGACAAGTTCCCAGCTTGGAGACAGCAGCAACTGCCTGAGATGATAGAAAACATTCCTGGTATTGAGAAAAAGAACTCAGCATGAAACCGAAAGAAGAGAAATAACCCTAAACTACATAAAAGAACATTACCCAAGCAGGAATTGGACCCATGCATATACAGATGGATCAGCCAAAAATTCAATAGAGAATGGAGGAGGAGGAATTCTCCTAAATTTAAAAAATGGAGTGAAAAAAACACATTCAGTGGCAACTGGAAAATTTTCAAGTAACTTCAAAGCGGAGGTAGAGGCTCTGAAAACTGCAGCAGAAATGCTCTTGATGGAGGAAAATAAAGAGAAGCAAATAGCTATCTTCACAGATGCAAAGTCAGCTGTCTCAATACTGAAGAGCAATAACAGCACAGAAATAGCTGACCTAAGAGCAGCACTCCATGGTCTATGCCAGAAATCCAAAAAAGTTGTAATACAGTGGATCCCATCACATTGCAGTATACCTGGAAATGAAGAGGCTGACAGACTGGCAAAAGAGGGTGGACGACTACCACAGCCTGACATAGACATAACCTATAATGAGGCAAAGAGGTTGATAAAAAGCACCTATAGAACCAAATGGGAATCAGAGCATCCAGGTCACCAGAAGGATGATGCATATTACAAACTCGACAGAAGAGAACAAGTAGCAATCTTCAGACTCCGCACAGGACATAACAGGCTGAAATACCACTTGTTCAATAAACTAAAGATAGGAGATACCGATGAATGTAATTGTCGAACTGGAAAAATGACAGCAAAACATTTGCTTCAGGATTGCCCAATATATGCAGAACAGAGAAAGATATTTTGCCCCACACCTGCTTCATTTGAGGACAAGCTCTATGGAGATATCAACAAGCTCAAGTTGACCGTAGCTTACTTTAACTACATACAGGTTGACATTTAAAGGTGTATGAAGAAGTATTCAGACTGCCACACTTCATACCACAAGTATGTCGGTTAAAAAAGCCTCCCAGAGTCATGAAATGGAATGTTGTTTGGATAGCAAATCCATTACGTGGAAAGTCCGAATCAAAAGCTCACTGTGTGGGCTTCAAAAAAGGTGGAAAAGTGTCCTAGTGGCATGAAATGGAATATTGCTTGGATAGCAAATCCATTATGTGGAAAGTCCGAATCAAAAGCTCACTGTGTGGGCTTTCAAAAAAGGTGGAAAAAGTGTCCTAGTGGCACGAAATGGAATATTGCTCGGATAGCAAATCCATTGTGCGGAAAGTCCGAATCGAAAGCTCACTGTGTGGATGTCATCTACACACTGCATTCTTCTGGTTTCCGGAAGAACAGCCTATGGTGAACGGAAGGCCCAATATACGGAAGTGAGGCTAAGCAGCCATGTGCAGGACGTGACGATTCCTTGGGTGAGCCCAGTACCAGAGCGCTGTGTGTTGGCTCTGCAAGTATGGAAGCCTCCTTGGATGGCGGGGTTTGCCCATGGTCTGCTCCTGCCTTCCCTTGAGGGCTGACCAGGATGTCTTTGGCTGTTCTATATGGGCCAGCTAGGATGGGAGATAACACCACAACAGTGAGAGTCAAACGTCCTAAGAAACCCCCGGGAAGGTTAACCCGGTCAACAAATGCCCGCAGAAGTCGGATGTGTCGGCCTAACGGCGCAAGAACGCAGCTGTGCTGTAAACAGGCACAACGCAATCACATCCAAAAAAAAAAAAACTCCGGATGAACGAAGAAGAGGAAGAAGATAAATTCTATTACCAAAGGTACCTATAAACTTTATATGTACCTTTGGTTAGCCGTAGCTTCACCAGTGACAGCTAGTCCTCTGCGTTTCCTGTGTTTCAATAGGATTTTAATTATGTTTCGAATTCAATGTCTTCTTCATTTTCAGATCCCGTGTACTTCACTCTTCATTATAGCTACTAAGAAAACCGAGTGTTGCATTTTCAATTAAAAATTGGGAGCAAAATACTTCTTTGTGAAAACAAAGAACCAGAAAACCAGTTGCGTAATATGCAGCGAAAATATTGCTGTTTTAGAAGAGTACAATCTTCGGCGTCACTACGAAACAAAACATTTATCAACATATTCAAAGTTTTCTAGAAAGTCACGCTCTGAGAAATATGAGTCCATGAAACGTGGTTTAGAAACACAAAGAGATCTCTTCATGAGAAAGTTTGCTGAAAATGAACCTGTCACTCGTACATGTTACAAAATAGTGCATAAGATGGCAGAACGAGGAAAACCTTTTACTAATGGCAACTTCATCAAAGAGTGTATGATGGAAGCAGCAAATGGCTTGTGTCCTGAGAAAGCCGATTTGTTTGGAACTATCAGCCTTTCGGCAAGTTCAGCTGTGCGAAGAACAGAAGAACTTGGAGAGAACATAGTGCTACAGATACGCGAGAAAACTAGAACTGTTTGTGGTATTCTCTGGTGCTTGATGATTCTACTGATTTCTCGAGTACGTCACAACTTCTCGTGTTTATTCGTGGTATCACTTTGGACTTTCAGATAACGAAAAAGTTGGCATCCGTTTGCAGCATGCATGGAACAACAATTGGAAAAGACATTTTCATGGAAGTGCAAAATGTTTTGCAAGACTATAACCTTTGGAACAACTTATGTATGTGAGCAAACATTTTCAAAAATGAAGTATGCGAAGTCAACACATCGAACGAGATTCATTGATGAATATTTGAAAGCAATTCTCTTGATTGGATGCAGCAGTTCCAAACCGCACATTGATGATATCTTGAAAGCCAAATATCAGTTTCACAAATCTCACTAACCTTTTCTGCTGCTTAGTTTGTGAGATTCGGATATGTGCACACTAGGTCTGATGTAACTATCTTTTTGCTAACGTCGCATTCTTTGATAACTTTTTAAGTAAATAAATATGTTGGTTGTCTTTGTGTGTGTGTGTGTGTGTGTGTGTGTGTGTGTGTGTGTGTGTGTGTGTGTGTGTGCTTGCGCGCGCACTGCGTGCATTGCACGCCACTCACCCATGATTAACTTAGTTTTTCGTCTTTTTTTTTACCAGAGCTTTCTTTTTTGCTTGCAAATATTGTTAAAGTTAGTTGCATATTCTTTACAGGAAGTTTACAGTCAACACCAGCATATTTTGCTATTGTTGATGTCTTGGCAAGTTTACGTTCAGTAGTTTGCCATTGCTTTCTGAACGAGCGGCACTCATACGATTGCGTAAATAACCAGTGCAACGCGGTTTGCTGCCAAATCCCGCGCAGCTGTGTTTCGAAGGCGGGTATACGGGATTACAAACCGCGTCCGTAAGACCTTCGCCATGGAGTTTGGCGCAAGTATTCTACATAATGAGTATCCGGCACGCGCTTGTCATTTTGTCAGTTATCCGGCCCGCCGTGAAAAAAGTTTGGTGACCCCTGTCTAGGCCATGAAAAAATAATGCTTGCGTCTATCGAAATGAGGTTGGTGTAGAGACTTTTCTCCCGATCTGGTACCGAAGTACCATTGTCACAATGGCTGTGTTACAAGGCTCTCCTCCCCCCGTCCAAGCTCAGAAATCGACGGTGCTGAAACTTCTACGGAGAGACATATTAGCATGTAACCAGGCTAGGATTCATCAGAGCGCATACGGACTGGCTGCAATTTGTCCAAGATTGGTTGTTCCTTGCGTCGTTTTTATGTATCGTATTGTCAATAGACAACCGCCCACCCCTACCAAGTCAATACTCTGATGAACACACACACACGCACGCACACAGATATATATATATATATATATAATTCAGATGTACAGCGTAGGTGTGACATCGCACAAACACATGCGCGAGTGAACAACAGTCAACAATGTTTTTTGACGCGTTATGAGAAGAAATAAAATAGAGAACTTGGTGACAAGTTTCAAGAATGAGGGGAACAGAACAAAGGGAAGGCAGAAAAGAAAATATCTGGATGGCTTGGCCACATGGCATGGTCGCGAAACGAATACAGAGCTGATGTACGAATCCGGTGATCGTGTGAGATGGCGAAACATGACCACCAACTCATATCGGCACGGCAAACGATGATGATGATGATGATGCCAATTAAACGCATACAACATGTACGATTAATTAACCCACCCGGAGGTAGCGTCTGCCGCTAAAACGATGCAGATCTTCATCGGAGTTGTTTTGTGTGACATTTAACTGTCTATTGTAGTCCATTGTTAAGATTTGTACACTCTTAACGCAGCGCAGAAAATGAAGTTGCGATAATCAGACAGCAAATAGTATACTTCCGTTATTGGGTATCCAAGATGCCAAGAGTTCACGATGTCACTAATGGTATAGGCAGACAACTTGTATTATTTTCAGAAGTAGACATATATGTGTCCTTCATAGTGATTTCCGGTATAAACATTATTTTGCAGAACATGGAATTCCCTATAAAATTTCGGCGTGTGCAACACGTTTAGTAGTGTTATTTCTTGCGTTGATTAACAGAAATGAATATATTCATATACATTAATGCGCCAACAAAGGCGATAGGAGACAATAGGGGAAAGCAGTAGATAACAAAGGACACATTAAACAATAAACACGCTGGAAGTTATGGCCACACATAATACCAGCCATGGTACTGTGAGGTTTATTTCTAGGGGTTACATCTGTTAGAATGTAACACCCACTTAAGAGGAATTTAATTGTCTGAGGAATATTATCAGGGTAAGCCCAAAGGGGATGGGTTCCTATCCTCTATCAAGATCACCTTCTGGAAGCTAAATTTTATTGGCTCGTGCCCCCACGTGAAGATACTAAGGATGTTTTGTATCTACACGAATTAATGAAGAAAAAAATATATAGATATAAGTTTAAGCTTCTTGGAAAGGTGTGGAGACCACGGACTGTTGCCACTACCCCAAAATTGGATGCCCTTTTCTATCACTGGGGAAAAGGTGCTAGTGTGCAGGTGTCCGCCCTCATATGGTCTAAATTAATATGGTCACATATGATTTATAATTCACAAGTATTTGATAGACCAGACCAACAATATCATGACAAAACATTCACAGTATAAACAGGACATACAGTGACATCACATAATATTTGTGTTTACAAACAATATGTAAGAATCAATCACCAAATGGTCTGGTAACATAAAGTGTAATAAATCAAAAAAATATGACAACCAAATATATTCTTCACATTGATTACATCTCTGGAGAAAACATTGTCAGGTTCACATGGAATATCAGCTGAGGTAAATGCATAATTGTGGAAACACAAATAGTGAAATCATCCAAAATACATTAAAATATCATAATGTATAACAAAGTACTACCAAAAGTAATAAAAAGGATATTTATATATTTGATGCAGTTGATATCTGCCGGTAGGTACTTCGGTGGGTTTAAGATTCACATGGATGCAGGTCTCTTCCTGGGAACCAGTTTTCTCTCAAGGGGTCATCATCAAAGTGAGTGAGGAATGGTAAGGTCTTCAATTTGGATCTAACATCAGGAATTCTCACTGGGTTCATGGGTTACATGGGTGAGATCTTGGTAGGATGGGGGTGGTGGATGATGCAAGGAAATGGGCTGTACTATTTGGGCTGGCAAAAGATGGACATGACATACAAGTTTACCGCCCTCAGCAACCAAGACCGCATCTTCACAACCGTAGGCTCTCAGTTAAGCGCCCCATCTGATGGTCCAAACAAAATACAACTTCATAAGCATTTGCCTACAATTTACATATCAGTAAATCATAAAACCTGTCACGAAACAATAAAAACAAAATACCAAAATAAAGACCAAAAAAAAAAAAGAATAAGACAATAAGAGAGGGAAGCATGTGTCTCCTCAATAGTGAGAGCTCCCTCTTATCTGTATAGATGGCATTCAATCCATCATATCATGCTGTATGGTCCTGATGGGATCACCTATTGGTGCACCCAGGACAATGAAATAAAATAGTGACACTTTAAGACCAGGGAGTCTGATTGTGATCAGGTTCTCTGGTTATATTAAATTAAGTTGATTCAAAGTTATCAGGATGTAACAGACATGTTTGTAAATAGATTGTGGTAGAGGCATGATGGGATTAAGGTAAAGGTATATTGTGATGAAAGTGGGTGGAACTAGATGCCTATTATGGTAGATGCATGGGAAAGGTGCATGTAGTGACACTTCCTATTAAGCCAGAGATAGGTTGAGACTGTTGCTAGATAAGACAGGGTGTGTTGAGATGGATGTAAGTTGAGTTAATGGTCAACCTTATAAAATCATCATCATCACTGTCATCATCCGGTGCCTGTAATTAAGCTCATACTATTTTCTCTGGGTTCAGCTTAGATCTCCAATGCCTATCATCATCATCATCATCATCATCATCATCATCATCATCATCATCATCATCATCATCATCATCATCATCATCATCATGTATTGATATAACTGCCTTTATACGCGTTATGTATTTAGCATAATCACTGATTTAAACAAATAGGTCTGGTCTTTCTCCGTGGTCTCTTCTAAGCAAAGGCCCGGAGGACGACATTGTTAAACCACCCAAGATTGCAGGTTATCTCATGCACATAGACAGAAATGGGCTGTTTTCCAATCCTATTTCCGAACATAAATGGCATGCCCTTGACCGTAAGAACCACCTAATCATCATATGACTACGTAAGGTTGTCGGTGTGTGCAACGTCCGGCTAACATTTGGGTATATGGTGCAACTCTTATTAATGAGCATTTATTCTAAGAACAAACATGACAATTTCACAAAACATATTCAGGGGGAAAATGTGAATAAAAGAATAACAAGATATATATATGTGAGTCAGTGTAAATGGTTTTAAAGAGATAGACTCTTAATCTACATTCCTCGGTGAAAGCATCAATGTTCAGCAAGTACATTTGAAAAGCACATTATTCATATATTGAGAAAAGTAAATATATACATTGTAAAAGAATAGAAGGGAATCTTCTTCCTTGGCATATTGTCACAAAATATACAGAAATCTTCTTTTAGTCGCATATGTAACCGACTATAAAGAGATATAGTGATATACTTTAGTAGCACGTGTTAACAAAATAGAAATATTCTTTTGCCACACATGGCAACAGAATGAAACACCAATACTCTTTAGCCACATATGTGAAAGAGTATAAAGAAATATTACTTTAGCCGCATATCGTGAAAGAATTAAGAAATATTCTTTACTAGTAGATTGCCACAAAATGTAAGGAAATATTCTTTAGTAGTCAATGACAACAGAGTGTCTAGCTGAAGTTTCTACTAACAAGTGCAGTAAACAGAAACATGGCGCTTGTTTTCAATCCCACAAGAACACAAAGTTAGACTATGATCATTTGTAAACATTTTAAACAGTACATCAGTATTATAATAAATATAACCATTGTATTACCTTACTTTAAGAATTGGTTGGTCACACCATGAAGTTTTGCCTGCTTGAAGGACCCAGAACACCTGCTAGGCTTGCACTCAACATGTGAACTCACAATCTAAAGTCAGAGTCATCATTTCCTGTCCCCCCCCCCCCACCATTGCGACTACAGCATCTCCGCTCGCTGTTTCCGGCTGTAAGCCCCTGCCTGCATCATGTTTATTCTGTCTGTATCGGCTGCTAGGCGATGTGGGTGTATGGAGTTCCGTTTTGGTCAGAACTATGAAGTCGAAGGCTGTGAGTTGGCTGGGAATATCTCACAGGTACACAACCTTTGGTGATATTGACAGATGCAAAATCCGTAATAGAGGCGCTCCTGCCTGGGAAATTGCCAGTTCTAAGGACACTACTTTCTGAACTTAGCAGTCAGCATAAGTCAAAGTGGATACCATCCCATTGTGGAGTCCCCGGGAACGACAGAGCTGAGCGATTGGCTAAGGAAGGAGTAAAAGAAGAACAACCTGATGTGCCCATTACATACCACCAAAAGAAAAGAATGATCAAATCAGTCAGAAGACCACCAAACCCTACTCAAGACGACTACCACGTTATGGACAGACCAGAACAGGTCATTCTTCTGCGCCTCAGAACAGGACACAATAGATTACGCAACCACATGTATACAAAATTCAAGATTGGTGACTCAGCCATGTGCACATGTGGTTTGACGTCGCAGACAGCAGAGCACATACTCCAGGATTGCCCAAACTACAACATATCCAGGTGAACCTTCTGGCCTAGAGAGACAACAGTGGAAGATAAACTCTATGGGCCGCTGAGTGAACTAAAAAAGACTGTTAGATTCATACAAGAGACAACATTGCAGTTATAAAAATATTTCAGGCGAACGAAAGAAGAAGAATGGCCACACAAATTGAGACTTCGTTAGCTCCAAATTATAGGCGCTGCCGCGTTGGAGAGGGAAATGCACGCACTACAGTGATTGAGATGCTAAACACTGGTACATCTCTGGGACATGCGGAAGTTGAGGGAAATGAGCAAGCTGATACACTTACTTGTTGGCTCTGCATCTCCTGCAGATGGCCAGCCCATGGATCGTGCCGATATTATTAACGTCCCTATAGAGATGTCGAGAGTGGACGAAGTTTACGTCAGTGAATCCCCGTCGTTGCCCAAAACTAGAGACTCGGGAGTAAGAATTTGCACGGCCAGACATGACAAGCACATATCGGGAGAACGAGGGGTCTCGTCAACCAACACAGAACTGATACTATCAGCCGCCGGACGCTGATGCATATTTTGGGGATGGGGTGGGAGGAAGAGGATCTGAGTACCTATGGATTTGTCCGAAGTGCAAGGATGATATCCCAACAGATAACAGCCAATATCTCTGACACTGTTTTCCGTGTATCTGGTATCGGTCGCTTGAAACGTCATGAAAGTTTGGATTGAACAATAATGGAGGAGTATATGCCTGGGACAAACTACTGAGCGTAATCTTGCCAAGAAATCAACAATCAGCTGAAAGATGCTGATGTTGACAACGATGTCCTGTAAAGGATATGCGAAAAAAATATGTCTGGGAAGAGAGGAAGAGGCAAGCCAAAGAGAAGATGGGCGCAGGATGTGGCGGATGATCTCCAGATGGATGTATCGGACGCGGGACTTCTTGCTTGTGAACGAGAGGTTGTTATGGGAGCGAGGTCCAGCAAAGGACATGCTACTGAATGAATGAATGGTATCGATTTTCTGATATCTAGTATATTCTCTAGTGTTCATTAAAGTGCACGAGGCATAAGAACTATCAAAGAAATGGTTAATCTTTCAGGAAGGTTGGGCAGCATCACGGCTCTTTATCTTTGTTATTTGATCTATACTTGGTTAATTTACAATTATCAGACCTATGGTGCTATCTCAATGGTTAGGTTAGAATTAAGTCATGGTTAGGTTAGAATTAAGTCAACTTTCCATAGTTGCTTGTTCAGGTTTATGTTAGACCTGGCTATGGTGCTATCTCAATGGTTAGGTTAGAATTAAGTCAACTTTCCATAGTTGCTTGTTCAGGTTTATGTCAGACCTGGCTATGGTGCTACTTCAATGGTTAGGTTAGAATTAAGTCAACTTTCCATAGTTGTTTGTTCAGGTTTATGTCAGACTTGGCTATGGTGCTACTTCAATGGTTAGGTTAGAATTAAGTCAACTTTCCATAGTTGTTTGTTCAGGTTTATGTCAGACTTGGTGTCAGGGTCTTAAACTTGGCTCGCTAACCTAACACATGTAAGACAGTACAAGCACAACGTGATTTGACTTGAGACTCAACGACACAACGTTCAACGGATTTATTTACAGATCATATACAGTACGATGATCACTACAAGATATACATGATACTTCAAGACACTTACATACACAATACAGCTCACAGTCTTTCTCTCAAGATGTCCAGACACTCGACGTTCATGCACAGAAACCACACAACGCCTTTCTCTCATCATGCGTTCAGTCGAGTCGACGTCCCAGAGCTGTCTGCCTATAGCTCGCAACTTGCCTCCCACCTGAAGTGGCTTCACGAGGCATGCGTGCGTCTTGCGTCGTCCTTGCCTGACCGCTGGCCGTCTCGTCAGCCAGAAACCTGCAGGCAGGTAACTACTACTCGCCTGGCGGCGTAACGAAGTTACGGCATCCCTGCTGGGGACTAAGTCGCCTGGCGGGCGTAACGATGTCACTGCATCACTGCACTGTTCTAGACTCTGACATGCTCCCCTGGCAACTTCATGAAAGATGTCATCTTTCATGTTTCATATATGTACACACTGGGTTAATATTTTAACCTTGTCAGAGTCAACCCTTATGTTGTTATATACATTGGTAATAGAATACATAGAAATACACATCTGCTATAGAAACATATAAGAAATGAAAGTTGTATTCAACGACATGTGGTGTTCAACCTTTAACACTAGTCAGGCGTCATCCTCTCGATGGCTGAAGACCTCAATTGCATTAATGACCCAGTCAGATCGGTAGTACCAGCTTCACGCATCTACCTCGCAGCCTCCAAAAAAAAAACACGTAATAATATGGTTCTTGAAACAAAAACCATCTGGCTAGACCGAAATACGGCTTTTACATAAGTCGCATTAAACGCTCAAACCCTGACCTCATTTGGCCAGGAGCTCTTGTGTTGGTCTGCAATGTCGGTAACACTCTGCCATGCCCAGTAGATGGCTACCTGGTGTGTTAACAATCTGGCAACAACATGGCTATTTATATACAACACATTACAGTATACATTTAAAATTATGGCCCTTTGTGTAATGATGTAATAACAAATAAATGAAAGGGGAATAATTTCAAAATTTATGAAATATAATAATTTACAATAATTATCCTATTTCTTAGCGTCATCGCTTGACGTTTCTTCATACTAACGAGAAAAAAATCGGTAGTATGAATACATTAATCAAGATATGATTCTAAGATTACACTACATAAATATATAAACACACAATTCGTGTATTCAAACTTGTTGATTCCTAAAGATTTTAGAATCGTCATAGCTTTTTAAACTTTTATTTGTCGTCTGCTAATTTTGCTCTAAATTTCTAACTAATCCGGAAGTACACACGAACACTAAACAGCTGATGTTGAAGCTTGTAGAACACACTTGTTCCGGTCTGATGTAGTTACGGAAAGTACAATGTTCTAATCGTTCATGTGTTGGATGTTTCACTGTAAAACCTTCTGGATTACGATTGACTGCAGTGGTGTAGCTGTCAATGTTTAGGTCACACGTTCACACACGTATTTAAAATATCCCTGGAATGTTCCACACGCAGATGCCACTGTCAAATTGGATAGTTCGCTTACGGTAAGTTTTTGAGCGAATGTGGCACTGTTCTTGTTCGTAATATATACAATTAATAAAGTTCGCTTTCTACCACACACTACACAATTATACACGACAATCACTACATTAATTAGTAAAATAAGAACACTATATATATTGGGAGTAATCCCTATCACATGACATAGTAGACTTTACACAGCTTTTTGTGAATGGAAAAAAAATATTCACTGATGGATGGCTGTGTTAATCTGAGTGTATTTTCTCATACTGCACTCAGACATTGGTGCTTACTGGGTCGGTCGGACAACGGGACAACAGATCGGCGATCGTGTTGGTTCTGCCTGGAATATGTCGAACCTCGAAGCTGTAATCTTGGAGTTTAAGAGACCAGCGCGCTACCATCTGGTTTGAAAGTACACCTGAATTTATAAATCGCAACGGGCTGCTGTCAGATTCCACGATGAAATGGCGTCCTAGAAGAAATCTGGACAATTTAGTTATACCCACCACTAAAGCTAGGGCTTCCAATTGAGGTATTGACCAAGCCCGTTCTCTGGGTTTCAGTTTCCTGGATACGAAGTACACGGGATGAAGGATGTTATTGTGCTCTTGCAACAAGACTGCTCCAATCGCCACGGAGCTCGCGTCTGTACGCAATCTGAAAGGTAAATGGAGATTGGGCAATTTCAGGATGGGACTATGTAAGCTATTATCAGAAAAACAAGATAATACTTTACGGAATGCAAATTTTAGGCATTCATTGCTTACAATTTTCTCAGGTTTATCTTTTGTTAGTAAGTTAGTAAATACTTCGGTCAGTTCGGCAAAATCAGGAATGAACTGCCGGTAATAATTTATCAGTCCCAACAAACTTCTGACTTGTTTTTTCGTAGTCGGAAGTGAGAGTTTTAGTATCTTGGACACAATGTTATCGTCTGTCGTGACAAAGCCATTGGATATTTTGTACCCCAAGAAGGATATTTCCTGGTAGGCTATGTCTACTTTCGCAGGCTTTACCGTCAGCCCGTGCTGTCTAATACGTTCAAATGTCTGTTCTAATGTCTTTATGTGCTCTGTCATCGTCTCTGTGTGAACACAGATGTCGTCTATATAGCAAATTATGTTAGGAATATCTACCAGTAAAAGTCGTGTCATACGTACGAATGTGGCTGGGGCATTGACAAGCCCAAATGGAAGTTTGCACCATTCGTACAGTCCCCAAGGTGTGGCAAATGCTGTCAGATGTCTGCTCTGTTCGTCTACCGCTATTTGCCAATATCCTTTAGTCATGTCTACCTTCGTAAAGAACCTAGCGTCTGTCAGTTCTGTCAGTAGATCGTCAGAGTTAGCCATTGGCTCAAGATCTAGAAGAGTTATTTTATTGAGCTTTCTATAGTCGACACACAGTCTTATCGTGTTGTCCTTTTTGCGTACTATGACCATTGGAGATGAGAAGTCTGATTGGGATCGTCTTATGATGTTGTTTTTCTCTAAGTTGATGATCTCCTGATGTAGGTGTTCTTTGTAATGTAATGGAATGGTGTATGGTCTGCATCTTATGGGTGTGTTTGACGTGAGTGTGATGTGATGCTGTACTAATTCTGTTTGGCCTGGATTGTTGGAGAAGATGGTGTTGTACTGTTGTATTAGCTGTTTGCAACTGTCTGTCTCTGCTTGAGTTAACTTTGGGTTGATTTTAATCTCCTTCAAGCAGTTTGTCGTGTCTAATGCAGGTGTTGGAATTTCGTCACTAGCCTCGTCATCTTCATGATCTATTATCACTGTACAAGCTGTTGTATCGTCTTGTTCATTGTCTCTGTTGTAGTATGGTCTTAGCATATTTATGTGGAATATTTTGTGTTTGTCTTTTATTTGGATCTCGTAGTCTACCGGTGAAATCTGTCTCGTCACTTTAAAAGGTCCCTGCCAAGAATCAGTCAATAAGTGTCTGTCACTAGGTAATAGAAGAAGAACGTCCTGTCCAGGTGTCAACGTTATTGTCCTGTTACCTTTGTCAGCATACTGTCTATAAGTAGCACCAGATAATTTTAGTGCATTCTTTGCAATTATACAAGATTTGATGATTCTTTCACGCAATGATGTAACATATACGTATGATGATATGGGTTTAAGTACTGGAGTGGAGTCAGTTAACATTTGATGATAAATAGTTAATGGGCCACGTGGTTTGGCACCATAGATAAGTTCAAAAGGAGAGAAACCGGTACTAGAATGTGGTACCTCGCGATAAGCAAAAAGAATAGCTGGTAGATATACATCCCAGTTATTGGGGTGCTCTTGCGTGATTTTTGCAAGCATGTGCTTTAAATCGCCGTTAAATTTTTCTATAATTCCACTAGAGTGAGGATGGTACGGGGAATTGAAACATTGCTTCACTCCCAACATTTTGGTGAAAGCTTGGGTAGATGCGGCGATAAACTGAGTGCCCCTATCTGATTGGATAGTGTCTGGAAATCCTATCCGAGAAAAAATATGGAAGAAAACTTCCATTATATCATTGGCAGTTATGTTCTTTAGCGGAATAGCTTCCGGCCAGCGGCTACATTGATCAATGACAGTTAGAATATATTTATTCCCTCTAGTTGTTGTATGATTGAGAGGGCCCACTATGTCGACAGATAATTTTTCAAAAGGTCGACTGGCTAAGTCAGTGACTTGTAACTTTGCCTGTGGGTGTTTACCTTTTTTCACCAGTTTCTGGCAGGTGTCACAACTTCTGCAATATTGTTTAATGTCATTGCAAAATTTGGGCCAATGAAACTGTGTTAATAATCTTGATCTGGTCTTAGCGTATGCTATATGCCCTGCAAGAGGTATATCATGGGCAAGATGTAAGGCTTGCTTACGATAATTAGTTGGCAAAACAGTTTGCTCTGTTGTGTTCTCACCTCTGGTATAATACCTAGTGAGGATATCATTTTTCACAGCAAAATGCCATTTTGCATTCTTGGTTACCTTTGGCTTTTGGCCGATCAGATTAAAATATTTTGACAATGAAGGGTCAGCCTTTTGAGCTGTTACAAACGTTTCCGTCATGGTGTTAGTAGGTAGTGATACTGGGCTGAGCATTTGTATAGCCTCAGTTTGATTACTTTCATCTTGCACTCTAGCAGTAGATCTAGTTACTGCGTTCACACATTCAATGATATCAGATGGTGATGAAACAATGTTATCAATGATGTCATGAGATCTTAGTGCTACATTAGCTACCATACATTCAATAGGTGGTGTAACATTATCAATGATGACATTGGATGGTGATGTTATGCTATCATCAATACACAGAGATGTTATGTCATGAGGTTTATCATTCACCTCTGGTAAATTTCCAATTATTATATCACTCACTGGGTGTGTTAATGCAGCGCACTTTACTTTCCCAGTGAGGAAAGGTGTTTCAATATATGCCCATGCTAGTGGGTACTTTTCAATATTGCCTGAGAATGTTCTGCATGTTACGTGCCTGCCTGTATAGTCTGTAGGCATTATGAACGTTCTCTTCAGACCAATAAGTGAGCTGCCCGTGTCCCGAAGGACTGTAGCAGACTTGCCATTCACGTATCCGTGATGGATGTTTATCCTGCCTTTAGAATCTACTACCAAATTAGCTTCTTCATTGGCAATAGGAATGGAGTGGCCGCATGTCAAAATGCCATCTTCATAAAAGGTGTTACAAACAGTACATTTATTTGCGTTAAACATGTCAAAAGCCTGTGCTGAGTTCACAGGATGTTTCTCTGATTGTTCTTCATCTGACGATGAACTGTCAAACAAGGCGGCATTTGCTTTGTTGGTCATTTGCCTACCTTTACAATCCTGGCGATAGTGTCCGTACGCCTTACAGAGGAAACATTTACGCAAATTTCTGAAGGATCTACGTTCCT
The DNA here is from genome assembly GCA_014155875.1 of Cepaea nemoralis. Lineage (NCBI taxonomy): Eukaryota > Metazoa > Mollusca > Gastropoda > Stylommatophora > Helicidae > Cepaea > Cepaea nemoralis. Next base: position 559,392 of record JACEFZ010020959.1, read on the forward strand.
TATCTTGTCTGTTTACCATGTTTTATAGATAAGTATGATATGCGGGGTTCTTGTCGCACATCTCACCTTGATGATGTGAAATTTTACAATATTTACAGTGATTATACTTCTCAGAAGTAGGCTTATGAGGTTTCTGCCTACTATAGGGCTTGTCATAGTTAGCCGATGCTACAAAATTTATGTCAGTAGCTTCACTGGCAAAACAATGTTTGTTGGCTGTGTAATACGCCGAACCACGTCTCTCAATCTCATCTACACTAGTGCATTCATTCTCCTGCAAAAATTTTGAAAATGCTGATGGAATGGATGAAATGACTTTATCTCTAATGATCAGATCTTCTAATCTTTGATAATTTTTGTCAATTTTAGCTGCTGAAGTCCATTTGGTAAATATATCTCGGACTAAGCAGAGGTAATCAGAGAACGTCTGAGTCGGTTTTGGATTCAACTCGCTGAATTGTTCTCTGTAACCTGCCTCATCTAACATAAAATGTGCCATAATCTTTGATTTCAGATAATGGTAGTCTTTTCTGAGGTCTTTGGGGATGGTCTCAATGACTTTAAGAGGCTCCCCTGATAAACTCCTCATATAAACAATATTCCATTCAGACAGTGGAACCTGGTAATGTTCCATTAAAGTTTCAAAATTTTGGGTAAAGGCTGCGATGCAGTCACCCGAGGTATAATTACGTACAATACCTTGATATTTCTTGTACTGGTTTTCTTTCTCCAGTCTCTCAGATTTCTTAGACTCTTTGTTAATGGCCGTCTCAGTATCCAGTTGTTTCATCTTTAACTGTAACTCCAGTTCTTCTCTCTTACTCTGAGCTGTTATTTCTGCCTTCTTTAATTCTGTTTCTCGTTCCATTTCTGCTTTCTTAAGTTCAATATCTAATTCAGCTTGCTTTGTCTTCGCAGCCCTTTCAGCTGCTCTTTCATCGCGTTCATTAGCTTTCTCCTGTACTATTAAGTATTCAGAGTATTTCTTCTCACTCCACTTTGTTAACTCATCACCTGTTAACTGTAACTTTAACCCCATATCGATGAAATCATTTAATGAAGACATGATGAAAATGCCAATGAAATACAAGCCACACAATTTGTTATAAGTGGTTAGTATAGTAAACAATTTACAATTGTGTGCTATTGACAATACGTGCCTAAATTTGCATCCTTAAAGTAAATGAAACGAGAAAATATACTCAAGTGCCCTGGATGCGGTGAAGAACGGTTGGAAATCGGGCTAGGAACTGTAGGGTCGCTACTTCGAAACACAAATGACCTCTATGCGCAAGGTTTCAGATGGTACGGAAAACCTGCTTTGTTTTTGGAGGAAATAAATTAGCGTCTATTTGATGGTGTGTGCCTGCTTGTCACTAAGTGTTGATTAGGTTTGTATGGCGTTGAGTGTAATTGTAGGTCGTAATTTTGTCAGTCAACAATTTTTTTTAAAAACACAAGTCACTTTCTTTCCAAAACTTTCTGCGTTCCACAACTCAATTCACAAAGACAATCTACATATATCTCAACACTCTACAACATTGATGACACATCACTTACATCAAGGTGACATTCAGTAAGGACATAGACATCAAGTTTACAAGATGGCGACAAGGTCACAATGGCGACAAGATCACAATGTCGACAAGGTCAAAACGGTGATAAATTCAACAATCACAAATGTTCTACACGTTTACAAGCTCGAACAATATGTATGCACTGTACGTTTACAACTAGTCTCCATGTTTAAACAATGTAGTAATATATCAAAATGAGCCTTCCACGATCACATTTACTTATACTATAAAGTTTGCCAAAAATTCTAAGTTCACAAACTCTAGTTTTAAATGTTAATCACATAAACACGTTCATTTCAAAGCCGGACGAATGCCACCACGTCCACACATGTTAGGGTCTTAAACTTGGCTCGCTAACCTAACACATGTGAGACAGTACAAGTACAACGTGATTTGACTTGAGACTCAACGACACAACGTTCAACGGATTTATTTACAGATCATATACAGTACGATGATCACTACAAGATATACATGATACTTCAAGACACTTACATACACAATACAGCTCACAGTCTTTCTCTCAAGATGTCCAGACACTCGACGTTCATGCACAGAAACCACACAACGCCTTTCTCTCATCATGCGTCCAGTCGAGTCGACGTCCCAGAGCTGTCTGCCTATAGCTCGCAACTTGCCTCCCACCTGAAGTGGCTTCACGAGGCATGCGTGCGTCTTGCGTCGTCCTTGCCTGACCGCTGGCCGTCTCGTCAGCCAGCAACCTGCAGGCAGGTAACTACTACTCGCCTGGCGGCGTAACGAAGTTACGGCATCCCTGCTGGGGACTAAGTCGCCTGGCGGGCGTAACGATGTCACTGCATCACTGCACTGTTCTAGACTCTGACACTTGGCTATGGTGCTACTTCAATGGTTAGGTTAGAATTAAGTCAACTTTCCATAGTTGCTTGTTCAGGTTTATGTCAGACCTGGCTATGGTGTTACTTCAATGGTTAGGTTAGAATTAAGTCAACTTTCCATAGTTGTTTGTTCAGGTTTATGTCAGACCTGGCTATGGTGCTACTTCAATGGTTAGGTTAGAATTAAGTCAACTTTCCATAGTTGCTTGTTCAGGTTTATGTCAGACCTGGCTATGGTGTTACTTCAATGGTTAGGTTAGAATTAAGTCAACTTTCCATAGTTGCTTGTTCAGGTTTATGTCAGACCTGGCTATGGTGCTACTTCAATGGTTAGGTTAGAATTAAGTCAACTTTCCATAGTTGTTTGTTCAGGTTTATGTCACACCTGGCTATGGTGTTACTTCAATGGTTAGGTTAGAATTATGTCAACTTTCCGTAGTTGTTTGTTCAGGTTTATGTCAGACCTGGCTATGGTGCTACTTCAATGGTTAGGTTAGAATTATGTCAACTTTCCATAGTTGTTTGTTCAGGTTTATGTCAGACTTGGCTATGGTGCTACTTCAATGGTTAGGTTAGAATTATGTCAACTTTCCGTAGTTGTTTGTTCAGGTTTATGTCAGACCTGGCTATGGTGCTACTTCAATGGTTAGGTTAGAATTATGTCAACTTTCCATAGTTGTTTGTTCAGGTTTATGTCAGACTTGGCTATGGTGCTACTTCAATGGTTAGGTTAGAATTATGTCAACTTTCCATAGTTGTTTGTTCAGGTTTATGTCAGACCTGGCTATGGTGCTACTTCAATGGTTAGGTTAGAATTATGTCAACTTTCCATAGTTGTTTGTTCAGGTTTATGTCAGACTTGGCTATGGTGCTACTTCAATGGTTAGGTTAGAATTATGTCAACTTTCCATTGTTGTTTGTTCAGGTTTATGTCAGACTTGGCTATGGTGTTACTTCAATGGTTAGGTTAGAATTATGTCAACTTTCCATTGTTGTTTGTTCAGGTTTATGTCAGACTTGGCTATGGTGCTACTTCAATGGTTAGGTTAGAATTATGTCAACTTTCCATTGTTGTTTGTTCAGGTTTATCTCAGACTTGGCTATGGTGCTACTTCAATGGTTAGGTTAGAATTATGTCAACTTTCCATTGTTGTTTGTTCAGGTTTATGTCAGACTTGGCTATGGTGCTACTTCAATGGTTAGGTTAGAATTATGTCAACTTTCCATTGTTGTTTGTTCAGGTTTATGTCAGACTTGGCTATGGTGCTACTTCAATGGTTAGGTTAGAATTAAGTCAACTTTCCATAGTTGTTTGTTCAGGTTTATGTCAGACCTGGCTAATGATGACACCTTTTTAAGGGGGTGTCATGTTGACTATGCGTCGAAGTACACTTGTTCCTGCAGAGATGAGCTGTCGCTATTTAGAGGCAGCGGGTTCAATTCCTGGCATAGTGACTGAAACTTTAAATTCTTATGTTGCCTAGTGTATTCTATCATCTCTATTTCTATGAGCACAGAGCAATACTTGTGAATTTGCTCACGTGCTGTCTCAATAGTTCCTCAACAAATGATACTGCGTCGGGTTGTGATGACTGCGACGTTCTGGAAAGGACTCATTACATGATGATGACGATGAGTATGCTCTCTGGTATCTACGTCACTTCCTGTCTCTTAAATGTGCAGGAGCCGGGTTATCATAGCGGTTAGTGCTGTTGCCTTCCAAGAAAGTGGTCCACATTCAATCCATGTAAATTGCTGGCCTGGTGTATTTGTTACGAGGTTACGGTCCTGCGGTCGAGCCAACCTTATAAATTGGCACCAGATAATTTCACAATTTCTGGGCATTAACTGGGGAAGAAAGGCTGCGATGAAGAGAACTTGGCAATTAACGCACCAAACCGTGTCCTAGAATGTTTAGAGCCGTGCACTTCCCAGCCTAAAGGCTCTATCGGCCATGCGACTACACGCACTGTTTTTCTGTTTCGTTTGCCAGTCATAATCTAACAATGTGTTGTCCTCGTATCTGTGATGGTATGGGATATCTTCCGTCGCTCATTCGTCTGTGGATCCAGCCACGTCTAGCTTCGGTCCAAATGTACGGACGGATGTTCTGGTTGTTCATGGATTACTACTGGCGTAAAGCAGTAAAGGAGTATTTTCCACGCCTCAGTGCTCAGTGGGCATATGGACACACATCTGTATAGACCACACGACACTCGGTGGCTGATGTGGACAGTATCACACCGGTCGCCTTTACTTTCTATGACATTTCCTGGTACCCAATTTAAGGCTCAAGGTCAATTAAAAAGAAAAGGAAACCAAAAAAAAAAAAAAAATGCGAATTCGAACCCATCACCAGCCGTCCGGTAGGCGAGCGGCCAGTCATTACGCTATCGCGGTTACCTCATTTATGGCTATTTAAAATCTTGCATGCGCTTTGTAGGACGTTGCATTTACATCCACCCCCTAATGGATGTTTGTGATTTACGAGACAACTTTAGGTTCAGTTTGCAATTGCTTTCTAAACGAGAAGTCAACATGTAAGTCCCAATGACCGGGATCTGGAGCAAATCAACTATGCCGCCATCAGAGTAGACCAGTGTTTCCCAACCCTTTTTTGTGCTATGCCCCACCTAAGCCTGTCTAAAATTCTTATGCCCCCCTCCCCCCTCACCCTTAACAGATACATAATTTGTAATATTCAAAAATTGAAATGTTCACTAAATAAACTTGAATTATAGGTTTTACGAAGAATTCACTATGAAATTATTGAACAAACACAGTAAGTAAATTTTCAAAAAATATAATGGAAAAATTAAATTCAAGTATAAAATAATTTTAATGAAAGATTTTTCTATATTATTTTAATTATTAGTAATTATTTATTATTTAAATTTATGAGATCCTTGTCATAGCAACCACTTCCTCGTTATGGCAAAATTTAAAATAAAATCTGAAAGAGCTTTCTATACTAAACTACAGAGGTTACACCCAACACATAATAGAGAAAAACTACAAGAAATTACAGTCAAAGAGAAATTTGCAGATGAAATCAAATGTAAACTTGAAACTCTACAAAACCCATTAGAGGAAAGCGTTGACCAAACTTGGTTGAACATCAAGAATACAATTCAAACCACCGCAGAAGAATGTCACAGTGTGTTAACCATGCATAGAAAGAACAGATGGTTCAATCAAAAATGTAAAGAAGCAGTCATTAGGAAAAAGAGTGCCTTCAGTTATGGTTAAATGATATCAATAACATTCAAAATGAAGAGCAATATAGAACTGAATGTAAAGAGGCTACAAAAATAGTTCGGCAGCAGAAGCGAGAATATATGAGCAATATAATCAAAGATATGGAAACTAATCACCAGAAAAACGAATCCAGAAAGTTTGTTAAAAAACTGAAGTCAATGAAACGAGGGCACCAACACAACACATATGGTTTAAAAAATAAAAATGGGAATATGATAAATACCAATGAGGAAATGTGTAACACATGGAAAGAATACGATGCGGAAAGCCTGGTACAATCTTCAACTGCTCCAACATATTAAGGGAAGAAATACAAGCTAGAATCAACTCTGGAAATAAGATATACTATGCACTACAACATCTGCTAAAATCAAATGCGCTATCTCGTAACACCAAGATCACAATATACAAAACACTGATCAGACCAGTTGTGCTGTATGGCTCTGATACCTGGAGTACAGCTAAAGGAGACGAAGCCTTGTTACAAACATTTGAGAACAAAGTCTTAAGACGCATCTTTGGGTCCATTAGGGATACACAAAGTGGAGAGTGGAAAAGAAGAAGCAACAAAGACATTTATGATCTGATTAAGTCCCCGCTAATCATTGGTATCATGAAGGCTAACAGACTACAATGGCTGGGGCATATAGAAAGAATGGAAGATAATAGGGAAACAAAACTCGCTTACACTCAGGAAATAAATGACCGTAGACCCCGAGGTAGACCAAGAAGACGGTGGAGAGATAATATATATACAGACCTACAAGCACTTGGAATCAACGACTGGCAAGAGAAGGTCAACCAGAGAGACGAATGGAGATGGCTTGTATCTGCAGCAAGTAACCTCAATGGCTCGGAATGCAGAAGAAGGGGAAGAGGAGATCCTTGCGCTTGATGCCTGCTGCAAAGAGATTTAGGTCAGGTTCCAATTTAGTTAACTTCAGTCTCAAGTCTTCCCGTTTTATTATATCCAGCCGATTTCTTCCATTTTCGAATTGCCCCCCTTAACAATCGAATTACACCTTGACACCCCCTGTGGGGCATGGGCCCCACGTTGGGAGACACTGGAGTAGACAGTTAAGCGCTTTAAACCTCTCAGCCCCGCTAACCACGACCTACAGCCTACGTCAATCAATTACCGCGGAATACAGTATAAAGGTACATAACTAACTGATTTCGTCATACTTTTGGTATGTAAAACATTAAGCATGATTGTTTCCCTTTGATTGGAAATAATCGCGTATTTTAATTTATGTGAGAAAACCATTTGAAGAGTAAATCGACATGTTAAATTATTCATTGGCATTATATTACCTATTTTTCATTTTGTTTATTATACTTCACCTCGACACCGCAAGGTACAAGAGGAATATGATGAGATGAGATGAGAATTCACTTTGTACGGAGAAATAATAATACAATCCGCAGAAGACATGCCAGGAATATCAGTTGATAGGCATAATTTACACAGCCTGCGATAAGCAAATGGTAGTTTTGATAGCTGAAAATTAAACACAATTATAAGATACGATAAATTGCAAAAGAGAGTCCTTACAAAGGTTAGTGTGAAGAAAAAAATCCCCACATGTAACATTAAAGTGAATTGAACTAGTTTGAAACAAGACAATGAATCTAGGTATTTCGGTACTTTGATAATAGCATAAGGAAGTTACATTAAAGACATTGGAAATAATGTTTTTAGCAGTGAAATTGAATAACGAAGACACAAACAATAGACGATTTATAGCCTGGCATGGTATGCTGCATGTTTAAGTAATCCATCTAATCACTTATGTCCCACTGTATGAATGTGTGTGTTGTATATTTCAGTTTGAAGTATTTATCATATCGCTGTAGTATATATTGCATGATTTCTACAGTATATACCTGATGAGATGCAGTGAAATATTCCAGGCAATAAATCTTTCTATCTATTGTTCGTGTCTTCGTTATTCAAATATATTAAAGAAGGTAAATGTATAATAGCCCAAGTAAGTGCAGCAGTTAACAAGATGAAGAATATTATGTACAATATATGTTTGTCATTTGAGGTGTGCTCTTATGACGTTCTGTAAAGGTTTTGTAACTAACTCTTATGAGCTATATTAAGCCAATCCTGATGTATGGAAGTTAAATCATAGACAAACTAACATACTATGAGGAATTATCTATAGGCAGTGACAAGTGGTTTCATAGATACATGATAATAATACCATGTATGAATAAAAACAACCCAAAGAAATAGTGAAATTCACAACATATATCTTAACATACCAAAAACAAAGATAATGCATACAGATAAAACTACTGTGAAGAAAGAAATACATTTTAATGCGGAAAGATTGGGTGTGGTGGAAAATGTTGAATATCTTAGGTCATTGATTACCAACAATGGTGACACAATGAAATAAATTAAA
>JACEFZ010020959.1:572500-587807 GCA_014155875.1 Cepaea nemoralis
AGATAGTCGGGACAGGTCCATGGGAACTGTGATCTGGTGGAATAAAAGTTGCAGCACAACCAAATACTGTTTCGTCATTTCCTTACCAAGAATTGTAGGAAACGATGCTACCACCCCGCCGTCAGGGCACTGGAGGTTTAAGAACGAGCGCTATTATCCAGTCGGCAACGTTAACTTATCCACAGCGAGCTCATCTCAACTGCGAGCTGGTTGGTCTGAATCAAGATCGTAACAGATGCTATCTAGGAGCGACTTTTTGGTCATGCAGATAACAGGACAGGCTCATCTCAACTGCGAGCTGGCTGGCTTGAATTAAGATTGTAACAGATGATGTCTAGGAGCAACTGGTTGGTCATGCAGATAACAGGACTGGCTCATCTCAAATGCGAGCTGGCTGGCTTGAATTAAGATTGTAACAGATGATGTCTAGGAGCGACTGGTTGGTCATGCAGATAACAGGACAGGCTCATCTCAAATGCGAGCTGGCTGGCCTGAATTAAGATTGTAACAGATGATGTCTAGGAGCGACTGGTTGGTCATGCAGATAACAGGACAGGCTCATCTCAAATGTGAGCTGGCTGGCCTGAATTAAGATTGTAACAGATGATGTCTAGGAGCGACTGGTTGGTCATGCAGATAACAGGACAGGCTCATCTCAACTGCGAGCTGGCTGGCTTGAATTAAGATTGTAACAGATGATGTCTAGGAGCGACTGGTTGGTCATGCAGATAACAGGACAGGCTCATCTCAAATGCGAGCTGGCTGGCCTGAATTAAGATTGTAACAGATGATGTCTAGGAGCGACTGGTTGGTCATGCAGATAACAGGACAGGCTCATCTCAATTGCGAGCTGGCTGGCCTGAATTAAGATTGTAACAGATGATGTCTAGGAGCGACTGGTTGGTCATGCAGATAACAGGACAGGCTCATCTCAGTCGCGAGCTGGCTGGCCTGAATTAAGATTGTAACAGATGATGTCTAGGAGCGACTGGTTGGTCATGCAGATAACAGGACAGGCTCATCTCAAATGCGAGCTGGCTGGCCTGAATTAAGATTGTAACAGATGATGTCTAGGAGCGACTGGTTGGTCATGCAGATAACAGGACAGGCTCATCTCAACTGCGAGCTGGCTGGCCTGAATTAAGATTGTAACAGATGATGTCTAGGAGCGACTGGTTGGTCATTCAGACAACATAGCAGGCTCATCTCAATGACGAGGTGCCCAGCCTCGTGTGGATACTTATCGCGTCAGCCCGTTAGAGGATGACTACACCAGTCACTCATTCTTGCCTTCCTATGTTCAACCGTGTATTTAGGCAGCCCAGATTGTTCGAAAGCTTCCTTATACTTAAGTATGCTATCAAGAGGCTACAGGCCGTAGGACCTAGTTCTTTGCACCGTGTTGTATCCTATATGGCAGAGAGCGAAATAAGTAGCTCCAGCGACGATACCTGGGTCTCTGGAAACACTTGCACTCGTGAACCAAACCGAAAATGAACCGCAGACTTCCGTAGTGTCAGGCAGCCGGTTTGACCACTTCACCGCCGTCACCGGGTAAGCATGTTATTAATAGACTGAGTCACAAGGTGACATAGTGGTTAGCGTGCTTGCTTGACAAGCAGTGGTAAGGGGCTCAATGCTCTGTTGATGCATTATTTTCCCCAAACAAAACGGCGTTGGGAATGACCCAGCATCCTAAGAAAGGATTCTCTGAAGTCAGAGTGGGTTCGCCTGATGGCGAGGGATACTGGTAATAGGGAAAGCTAATCCACACGCAAAATTCAGTCCAGTGCTACTAGAAGTTGTGTGTAATTATGGAAAACGCTTGAGTTCAAAGTAGGCAGCGCAGAGAACCAAAAAAAAAAAAAAAAATAATAAGATAGGTGTCCGATCATTTTCAGAGCATAACCGACTGAGTGCTGACTGATCTATGGAGCAGGCACCATGCCCAATAGTCAGGGACAAGGACACGCATCCATACTTCTTAGAGTTTAAAAGAGTCGAGTTGGCACAGTGAATAGTGTTACTATATTACCAGTACGCCGGCCCGGTTTAATTCTCATGTCGAGATACAATCTTTGTTCGGATCTAATAAGACGACAAGCCTCTACCGAATCTCGTGAATCAGATCTCCACGGAAAGAAAAAACAGGCTAGGAAATGAACTGGTCACTGCATATGATAATGCCGTGCCCTAGTATATATGAAAGTCTTTCACCAGACTCCCCCATACGACAATAGTCTGCTGCTGCTGCAAGAAGAGACGTTGCTTGTCTACTATCGGGAACATAACGGAAGCAAAGAATAGTAACAATGTAACGTTGCAAGCGTGTCGTAAGAAACATGGGGTTGGCAGAGACATGCGGCTACCTCATTATGTTAAAGACGTTAGCCACAAAATCCAACCGATCGTGAATAAATCTTAAGTAAAGAAAAACAATTATATGCCATAAAAATGATCTGATCGATGTCAGAGAACTCAGGCAGAAGATAATACCGACAAGCTAAAGTTGCATATACCTAGACCAGAATGGTTGGAAACGGTGATTGACACCTTTAGACTGGACGGCGGTAATAATACATCACAGGAGTTGTTATCTGAGACAGCTTTCTGCTATGTAGTAGATGAGAGTCTAAGAAATGAAGAAGATGAATTTCATTACAATCGGTATTGTCTGGTCTCGAAACAAGTCTTGGAAGGATGAAGAAGATTCCACAGCAATCCTTGAATATTGGCAAAGATGATTCCAGCGACTACTTGCCTCGTTTTAAAAATATTGCTTGCTGGGCAACACTACAAAGTCAATACATAACACATCAACGATGAAATGAAAATACCCATTCATTGATGAATCATCATCATCATCATCATCATCATCATCATCATCATCATCATCATCATCATCATCATCATCATCATCAACATCATCAAAATCATCATCATCATCATCAAGTGCCCTGCCAGCTGGCGTAGGCGTTCATGGCTCTCCACAGATCTTGGTATTTGGTGTTCTGGATAAACTCTGCTGATGATATTCTTCCATACCACCGCCTGAATCCATTCAGCATCATTTCTCTTGGTCTGCCTCTGCATCCGTTCCCCTCGATCTTTCCATTTGTCACGATGTTCTCCAATGTCACTTGTCTCATCACATGATCGAATTTCGAATACTGTAGAAAAATAGAAAGAAGAAAAGAATTCCCGATGCAGGAACGTACTATACGTCAGTGAGGTGAAAGGGCATCACATTTTGTAGGCCGGAAAGCTCGGGGGAATATGTGACCGGTCTTTCCCTCACTTAGCGAGACGAAGAACGTAGGCCTGGAACCCTCGTCCTATCGCACCAATGACAGTATCATAAATGTGACAAAACCATACACATAATCTCTTAGAAGAATGACGGTGGTGTGTGGAGAAACAGAAAGCATCGCCGAAATATTCTTTCACAGTTTTGAAATCTGCAGAAAACTAAGAAGAAACTGGCAACGACAGCTCAAATGACAAGGGAAAATATAGTAAGGCCAAAGAAACTGTAAGAGATGGTTATAGATAGGAGGATTTGGCATAAGATGGATGAGAACCTTAGTTCCATTGGACAATAAAAGGCAGACGATGTATAAAGGCGCTAACTTAATCAAGGACGGAAACATATTGTTTTACTGCTTTGTTTTCGTCTCAGTTGCAGTCATCTCCAAGAGAACGATGGAGTCTGGTCTGTAATACAGCCAGCCAGGGAATGAACCTGATTATCACACACGAGTACCCACAATTTAATCATTGATTCCGGATATCAAGTTGACCGGTTTTGTCGGTTGTGCGGGGCTCCCTTTAACACATGAATCCACGCGTAATTTGTGGTCAGCGCAGTGGAAAAACGGTCGACAATTGCTTCTTGGCATGTCGAAGTAGCCGACTGGACTGAATGATGGTGGAAAATAATGATCAGACAAGAACGACAGGGCATTGCAGTCGCTGCCACGTGCCGTGAAACAAGCCATTAGAAATTTGTGTGCAAGCTCGTGAACCGTTTGTCTTCAGCTTACAAGTGAAAGCACAGAGTAACAGCCGTGACATTTGTTACAGCCGAACTCATCGCCTTCTTCGCCGTCTTTATTAGAAGTGGGACGTGATGGGTGACCAGACGGCTCTAGTTGTTGGTTTATCTAACAAGAACTGATAGATTAACCAATCCAATTTTATGATGATTGCGTTTCTTCGTGCTGCAACCTATAAATCATTCACAACATTTGTAAAGGGACATAATACTGTTTACATTTAGGCGTCGTTCGTGAATGCTTGTTATAACAAGCACAGGAGACGTGATGTCATAGTGGTTAGTTTGTTTACGTCCCGTCATATTAATCCAGGGTGCAATCCATGGCAGTGGCAAGGCTGGATTCTCACTCTCTCTCTCTCTCTTGTCTCTCTGCCATCTCTCTCTCTTTCATATTTCTCCTTCATCTCTCGCACCTTTTATCTTTCATCACTCCCTCTTACAGCACCCTGACCTCTCTCTCTCTCTCTTTCATCTTTCTCTCTCATCTCTCTCTCTTTCAGCTCTCACTCACCCCTCTCTCTCTTTCATCTCTCTCTCTTTCATCTCTCTCTCTCTTTCATCTCTCTCTCTCTTTAATCTCTCTCCCTCTCTCTTTTATCTCTCTTCCTCTCTCTCTCATCTTTCTCTCTTTAATCTCTCTCTCAGCTCTCTCCGACCTTTCTCACTTTTATCTCTCTCCCTCACTCACTCTCTCTCTCTTTCATCTCTCTCTCTTTCATCTCTCTCTTTCATCTCTCCCTTTTTCATCTCTCTCTCTCTCTCTTTAATCTCTCTCCCCTCTCTCTTTTATCTATCTTCCTCTCTCTCTCATCTTTCTCTCTTTAATCTCTCTCTCAGCTCTCTCTGACCTTTCTCACTTTTATCTCTCTCCCTCACTCACTCTCTCTCTTTCATCTCTTTCTCTCTTTCATCTCTCTCTCTTTAATCTCTCCCCCTCTCTCTTTTATCTCTCTTCCTCTCTCTCTCTCTCATCTTTCTCTCTTTAATCTCTCTCTCAGCTCTCTCTGACCTTTCTCACTTTTATCTCTCTCCCTCACTCACTCTCTCTCTTTCATCTCTCTCTCTCTTTCATCTCTCTCTCTTTAATCTCTCCCCCCTCTCTCTTTTATCTCTCTTCCTCTCTCTCTCTCATCTTTCTCTCTTTAATCTCTCTCTCAGCTCTCTCTGACCTTTCTCACTTTTATCTCTCTCCCTCACTCACTCTCTCTCTTTCATCTCTCTCTCTCTTTCATCTCTCTCTCTTTAATCTCTCCCCCCTCTCTCTTTTATCTCTCTTACCCTCTCTCTCTCTCATCTTTCTCTCTTTAATCTCTCTCTCAGCTCTCTCTGACCTTTCTCACTTTTATCTCTCTCCCTCACTCACTCTCTCTCTTTCATCTCCCTCTCTCCCACCCCTCTCTCACTCTCTTTGTCTAGTTCATATCTCCCTCTTTCAGCTCTCTCTCTATTTCATCTCTCTCTCTCTCCCTCTCTCTCTCAATCCCCCCGCCCACCAACAACCCACCATTACGGTCCTGTAGTTGTTCCAACCTGGCACATTTCCTAGCAGAGATGTTCCTGGAAAAGGAAGACTTGAGTATAAAAACAAACTGGCGGACGAAGTTCCAAATGGTGAACTCTATCAACATCATTCAGTGAATACCTTAGCTCAGTCTATAGTTCTATACCAAGGATGTGTTAACTCAGATTATGTATGTTGACTTGGAGTCAAGAACCAACATCACCGCATTCGGGACATTGCCATACGCGTGTAGTCCTTATCTTCATCAACCAGCGAAGAGTCCCAGTACTAATGAGACCAGTTACAATCTATGTCCATTTGGCCTCTCCTCGGAGAACAGAGTGTCGATCAGATCCTCTGGTCACTTCCCGCCGCACCGTTCTCTCCATATCATTGTCAGACATGTTTGCCTGTAGAAGTATTCTTGGCTATCTTGGTTTTAATAATCGACATTGAAGCACTCCAACGTAGAGATTCAATTCTAGAGTGACATCAGTACTCCTGCATGCCTCAGAAACACGGAGAACAGCTCACATGATTACAAAGAAACTACAAACATTCACTAATTGGTCATCATCATCATCATCATCTTCCACTTCTGCCGTCAAGCGTCGTGGGGAGGAATAATTTGCGCTCCATCGCCCGATGGGCGGCACTGGATAGTGTTACTCCGTGTTGGGGCCTGCCCAAAATAGAAGAAATATAATGGCATGACACAATCAGCAATGTGGAGCTCGTGCATAGAACTAAACAAATACCATTGAATCAAGTGGTGAAGAACACCTGGGGTTACATATGGAACACATTGAGGACACCTGAGAATAGAGTGTATAGCCGCATTTGTTTGTAACCCACAGGGCCACAACATCGACATTGCAGCCTTGAGAGAGACAAGACTTGCAGAAGAAGGCCAAATCTGTGAAGTAGGTGCAGGCTACACATTTTTCTGGAGTGGAAAGAAAAGCAAGGAAAGACGCCAATCCGGTGTGGGATTTGCCATTAAGTCGGACCTGGTTGGCAAACTATCTGAATTTCCGAAATGACAGGCTTATGACTATTAAGTTACTCCTGCTGAAAGGAAAGAAGCATGCAACCATTGTGTCTACGCACCAACCATGACAAATGAAGACAACGTCAAAAACCAGTTCTATGAAGACCTGCACAACATATTAACATCTGTTCCCAAAGGAGACAAACGTATACTCCTTAAGGACTTCAATGCCAGAATAGGCAAGGACACCGCCTCTTGGAGTGGCACCATTGGAAAGTACGGAGTCGGAAATTGTAACAGCAATGGGCTCCTCCTCTTTCAGACCTGTGCCGAACACGATCTCCTGATCACCAACACAATTTTCCGTCTTCCCACGAGAAATAGGACATCATGGATGCACCCTCGCTCGAAACACTGGAACCTCATTGACTATGTCATCGTCAGGAGGAATGACAGACAAGACGTTCGAGTGACAAAATCTATGTGTGGTGCCGAATGTTGGACAAACCATTGTCTCATTATCTCGAAAATAAACATACACATCAAACCACCACGGCGTTCTCAAGGGGTAAAAATGCCCCCCCCCCCCCCCCAAAAAAAAAAAAAACCACACACACAATAAATGTCACCCGCCTAAACAGCAAGAAAATGCAGCTATCATTTGAAAACATGCTGGAAGACCGCCTCAAGCCAAATGCTGCAGCTAAGCAGAATGCGGAAACAGAGTGGAGAGCCCTAAAGGACATAATTTACAACACTGCTATGGAAATCCTGGGTCCAGTCCCCCGAAAGCATAAAGACTGGTTTGATGAAAATTCTGAAGACATCAACCAATTGCTGGCCGAGAAACATCTTCTCCTCAAGGCACATTTGAATGACCCGAAGTCAACATAAAAAAGATGCCTTCAATAACATTCGGAGTGTAGTGCAGCAGAAACATTTGCACATGCGGGACTCCTGGCTGAGCAACAAAGCTGATGAAATTCAAGGCTTTGCTGACAGACATGATATGAAAAACTTCTACGACTCACTGAAAGCGGTCTACGGTCCTCCATCACCAGGCATAGTTCCCCTCCTCATTGCAGATGGGGGAACATTAGTCACCGATAAGAAAGAAATCCTTCAACGCTGGGCAGAGCATTTCAGCAACATCTTAAATGCAACTTCCTTCTTCGATGATGAAACCATCAACTGCCTTCCTCAAGTTCCCACTAATGATACACTTGATGACCTGCCAACCATAGTGGAACTAAACAAAGCCATCCAGCAACTTTCCAGTGGAAAGGCGCCTGGTCCTGACTCCATCCCAGCAGAGATATACAAGGCAGGTGGGCCGGTCCTAATAGAGCAGCTTCACCAAGTCTTTACAAACATATGGGTGAACAAGACCATGCCACAAGATTTCAAGGACGCGTCAATAGTCCACCTTTACAAACGTAAAGGAAACCGCCAATCCTGTGACAACCACCGAGGCATCTCCTTGCTCTCAATCGCAGGGAAGATACTCGCCAGAATTCTTCTCAATCGCCTCACGGCCCATCTCGATCAAGGTCTTCTTCCTGAGAGTCAATGTGGCTTCAGAAAAGAACGAGGAACTGTTGACATGATTTTCGCTGCAAGGCAGCTGCAAGAGAAATGTCAGGAACAGAACTCTGAAATGTTCTCCACTTTCATTGACCTTACCAAGGCTTTTGATACAGTCAGCAGAGAAGGACTGTGGAAGATTATGGCGAAATATGGCTGTCCACAAAAGTTTGTCCAAATAGTGCGGCTATTTCATGATGGTATGCAGGCAAGAGTACAGGAAAATGGTGAACTGTCTGAGCCCTTTCCTGTCACCAATGGAGTGAAGCAAGGATGTGTCCTGGCACCAACACTGTTCAGCCTCATGTTTTCAGCTATGCTGACGAATGCCTTCGAGAACAATGACATTGGAATAGACATCAACTACCGCATGGATGGAAAGTTGTTCAATCTCAGAAGGCTGAAAGCCTAAAACCAAAACTAACAGCGACACCGTCAGAGAACTGCTGTTTGCTGATGATTGCGCTCTATATGCCAACTCAGAGGCAGACATGCAACACAATGTTTCAGCTTTCTCATATGCCTGTGCCAACTTTGGGCTCAATATCAACTTGGAGAAGACTGTAGTTATGTACCAGCCAGCTCCAGGGAATAATCACACCTGCCGAATATCAAGGTGAACGGTCATAGACTAAGTGTTGTGGACAAATTCACCTATCTTGGCAGCACTGTGTCAAAAACTTCCACAATTGATGACGAAGTGAATGCAAGAATCTCCAAGGCCAGCGCGGCCTTTGACAGATTGTATAAGAATGTATGGGTCAGAAATGGAATAAGCCTGCAAACAAAGCTGAAAGTCTATAAAGCCGTTGAATTATCTCCACTGCTATATGCTTGTGAAACATGGACTGTTTATCAGCGACATGCTAGGAAATTAAACCACTTCCACACAGTCTGCCTTAGGAAGCTATTGAAGATTAAATGGCAAGACAAGATCCCAGACACTGAAGTTCTAGAAAGAGCGTCAATGCTCAGTATCCACACTCTACTAATGAAAAATCAGATTCGCTGGGCTGGTCACTTAACTCACATGCAGATAACAGGCTCCCTAAACAATTTGTTTTACGAGCTGCGTTGTGGTAAACGCTCCCAAGGCGGCCAGAGGAAATGCTTTGAAGACACTATGAAAATCTCACTGAAAGCTTTTGGAATTAATCTTGACACCTGGGAGACTGCTGCTAAAGACCGTAATTCGTGGCGTACATCATTACATAAGGGTGCAGTCACTTGTGAAGCAACCAGGACTGAAAGAGCTGGGAAGAAAAGGCTGGACAGAAAAATCACTGCAGGAGATCCATCTCCTGGAACATCAAGCATTCTTTGCCCACATTGTCAAAGAATATTTCGAGCCAAAATAGGCCTGATCAGCCATCTTAGAACTCACGGCTCCATACTTTCAACCCCACTGGATGAAATGAATGGTTATCATCATTCTTGATGGACAAACAACATGCATTTATGCATGTGTGTGTGTGTGTGTGTGTGTGTGTGTGTGTGTGTGCATGTGTGTCTGCCTGCCTGCCTGCCTGCCTGCCTGTCACATAACAAGGTAAAATGCATTGTTTATGTTGACAACATTCACTTTACATTATTTTCTCTCCCCCCACCCTTTATGTGAATGTAACGTGTACAAAAGATAACTAATGTACGAACTATAAGTGTTTGGAAGAGCCGAATGTAAGATGGGCCTTCGTGCTCAATGTGTAACCCTTTGAAAACAAAATGCATTCGTTCGTTAGTTCCAACCTACCTACCTGCCGGCCTGCCTACCCGCCTGCCTACCTGCCTACCTGCCTGCCTACCCGTCTGTCTGTCTGTCTGTCTGTCTGTCTGTCTGTCTGTTCTTCCCTTCTCTCTCTCTCTCTCTCTCTCTCTCTCTCTCTCTCTCTCTCTCTCTCTCTCTCTCTCTCTCTCTCTCCATTTCTCTCTCTCTCTGTCTCTCTTTTAGTAGAGAAGCTAGGTAATAACAATTGTCACATTATTTATTAATATTAGTAAGTCATGTAATCGATTTTCGCATACTTCCAATGCCTTTATAATGCATATCTTTTATATTGTTGTTGTTGTTGTTGTTGTTGTTGTTGTTGTTGTTCTCGGTTAGCCTCATGTAATATGAGGATGAAATAATGGATGAAAGAGAGTGATAGAAAGGCAACATTTTTGACGGTCTTGCGTGCCCAATACTTAATCCTCTTAAAATAAAGCTCGTTCACTCGTTCTCTTAAAATGACTATGCTGGTTCAAAGGATCTCATTATTCTGTAGCACACTGGGCAAGAGGGACTCTGGCAGACTTGCCAAATATCGCAGCAGACCAGCTCAACAACATGAACGCATTACACGCAGCAGTATTAAAGCCACAAGAATAACCAACACTAGTGTTAGAGGCAGTAGCTTAGTCAGCATCATCCACCATTAAATGATCAGCGACCACACCTAGTTCATCATAAACAAACCTCCAACTGTGCACAGAGCACTGCGGAATGCGAACCTAAACCTTTCACACAGCCCTGTTTGTCCATGCATGACAGCTACCTTCTCCTAAACCCAGAGCATATCATACAGATACGAACCATCTAAACGAGGCTGGATCGCATTTCAGCCTTGAAGGAGCTACACTGGAACTTCAACTCTAGGGTTACAAGTTAGTTGCTTGTCCTGAACAGGACGTTGTTATCAACCCCAACATTTATGGGCTGTTTGTGATTAACTTGGAAAGTTTATTTCTGTAATTTGTCATTAGCTAGTTCCGTGGCGAAGGAGTTCAGACGCAGTTCGTAATCCCGCATACCGCGTTCGAAACACAGTTGCGGGCGATTTAGCAGCTGATCACCTTGTATTGCATTTTTTTGTTTATAAAATAGCATGGGTGCTGGTGTTCAGAAAGCAATGGCAAACTACTGAACGGAAATCTGCCTAGAGATCACAAACAGCCAAAAGTGCTGGGGTTGACTGAGATGTCATGTAAAGGATATGCAACTAACTGTTTGTCATTGCCTTTAGAATGGAAGAAGTCTCAAACTATGACAATCAACGCAAAGCCTTCTGCTCCCAAATCGTTCGGGGCTGTCGAATCGGTATTTCGGGGGAAGTCTGAAACTGCGCGTCCCACTATCCCCTTAATCACAGACGCCGGGTAAACTCTAGGGTACAAACTAGAATCTGCAATATACAGCAGATTTTCTCCAGAAAATAGATGTTGAAATCTGGAGCCATGGACGACTGAGGCCAAAGAAGAAGAAACAGAAGAAAACAAAGTCTATCATTATTTTTTAATTTTATTAAATGGTGCATATCCCTTACAGGATGTTGCAGTCAACACCAGCATTGTTCAGCTGCTGCTGATGTACTAGGTAAGTTTTACGTTCAGTAGTTTGCCATTGCTGTTTGATCGACCGGCTCCCATACCAACACGTTATAACACAACGTGACACGGTCTGCTGCACAAATCGGTCGCAGCTGAGTTTCGAATGCCTGGTAAGCGGCTCACAAACCGCGATCGCAAGCCTTTGGCCACGGTGTGCGTTGTAGTCTATCATTAGCCATGTCTATTTCACCTGAATCAAAAGAATTAGAATTCGACATAATTCAAATACAACCATTTCATCAAAACGATAGGTTTTGAAGTTCCAGTGTATACAGCACAGGTTATTTCGGACGCCTAGTGTATCTATCAATGTGCACTTCTTCCCTACTAAGAATCAGGCATTGCCTATTTGATTCTGTTTTCTGACATGTATTATTACATCACCTGGCCGGATTTAGACTGAATGCCCCTAAGAATACATTTGATTGCCAAGACCGTGAGAGCTGCAATGGTTCCCACATAGAATAACTCATCAATCCACCCAATATCATCCGAGCATGCTTGGGAAAGGCGAACCGATTGCAGACACAAGCCTTTGAAATGACAAAAACTCACGAAACATGACTGGTTCCGACAGGGCCGGCCACCGTTCGGCCACGCATTCACCCACGTTGGCGATGACGTCTGTTTGCACCACGCACGCGCTCGATCATGAATATGCACGTGCTTCCTCGTCAATATGGCGGTCTACTTGAGCGATGTTCTGTACTTCCCGTATTGGGACAAGCTACCGTGGATAAATACAGAACAAAGTTTGGATGTCTGGAGGGAAACTCGCCCACACTCACACACGCTGACACATACACAATGAAGGCAGTCTAAATATTTGCGTGTTGTTTAGTTTCTAAATATTGACTTGTTGTGTAAGTTCTAAATACCATGCGGGTGGTCTCAGCATGTGAAAGCTAGTCGTTCATGACTTAACGGTCTTGGACAAGGGTTCGTATTTTCAACGGGATAAAAAATAAATAATAGAATTGTATGCGGCAACACCCAGTGACACATGCATACAGACACACACTTTGCTCCACTGGTTTAAATTCTGCCGCGGTAACTTGCACAGTTAAGATCTATGTTTTAAACTACATGGAGACACTATGTACAGTTGCACAACTAAGATCTATACTTTAATCTAAACAGAGACACAGGGTGCAATTTCACAACTAAGATCTATACTTTAATCTAAACAGAGACACAGGGTGCAATTTCACAACTAAGATCTATACTTTAATCTAAACAGAGACACAGGGTGCAATTTCACAACTAAGATCTATCGCCCGTGTGTTGCCGGGGCCCATACGGGGGAGCAAAGAATAGTAACACTGTTACCTACCATGCAGGTCGTATGAGGCGACTAAGGAGGCTATGGTTCCGTCGCCCTGCTACTGAGTGAGTGCGTGGCGCGACACTGTAAGCTGTGAATTTCGCGTGGAATGCTTTTGCATCTGTCCGCGGTTTTTCGCGTGAACTGCATGTTCGGAACGATGACGGCCGGCTGTTGCTGGATTGACTTTTTGGTTCACGAGTGCATTTTTCAGGAGACTCATGGGAGTCGTCGCTGTAGCTACGGAGTTCGTGCTTTGTGCGGCACTTTAGGTGGTTCGCCTTGCAGAAAGAGACCGAGCCATATGCGATAAAACCTCGGTCAATGAAGTCTTTCTGGTGACTGCCGTTTTCATCGACGATGAACTTATTTTTCGTGGAGGACTTTTGTGTTGGCATTCTGGCGGCGGCATTATGCACAGTGTACCTGTGCGGGCTGTTGGCTTGCCGACACTCCTGTCTATTCCATTGTTCACATGGGGCAGTGAGGAGCATTTTGTATTATTCACTGGCACAGGAACAGAGTAATATGGGGACGACCCGTTGCCGTGAGGTTGGAGCAGCGACTAACTAACTAACTAACTAACTAACTAACTAACTAACTAACTAACTAACTAACTAACTAACTAACTAACTAAGATCTATACTTTAATCTAAACAGAGACACTGTGTACAATTTCACAACTAAGATCTATACTCTAATCTACACATAGACACTGTGTACAGTTGCACAACTAAGATCTATACTCTAATCAACACAGAGACACTGTGTACAATTGTACAACTAAGATCTATACTCTAATCTACACATAGACACTGTGTTCAGTTGCACAACTAAGATCTATACTCTAATCTACACAAAGACACCGTACAGTTGCACAACAGCTAAGATCTATATTTTAAAATACGAAG
The DNA here is from genome assembly GCA_014155875.1 of Cepaea nemoralis. NCBI lineage: Eukaryota > Metazoa > Mollusca > Gastropoda > Stylommatophora > Helicidae > Cepaea > Cepaea nemoralis. The sequence continues at coordinate 586,235 of JACEFZ010020959.1, forward strand.
GGGCGTTAATTGAAAACCTTTAAAGTGTGATATACATTGCAATAATAGTTCTATTGTCTTGTAACCTGTCAATATTGTTGTTACGGATGTCAAGAGGGTTAAACATGTGACATCACACTTTGACTTTATACTTTTTTTTTTCCCCGCGTTTCCATCCTGTTTCAGGATATTGCGGTCAACACCAGCATCTTTCAGCTGTATGTTGATTCCTAGGCTAGATTACGCTCATCAGCACGCCACGACTTTCTGAGCGACCGGCTCCGTACTCTCATAAGTCACTTTTGCGATTCGAACCACTGCTAATTCTCGTCGCGTCACGTGACGAGAGTATTCGGGGTTAGCGGAGAAAGCTGCCAACCCCTCTTAATTATGCCACCCTCCCCACTTTTGACGATGCACTAAACAGTAGCAACATTCTGTTATACGTTTTTACTTTAATCAGTGAAGGCTGAAACCTACAGAAATGCATTGGCGAATGAAGGTCCAGTTTGGTGATGCATGCCTGTCAGCCCAACAAGTATATGAGTGGAGTAGAGTTTCAAAACGGCGTGACTTCTGTGACGGATTGTTCACGACTGGATAAGGCACATCGAGTAGTGATCCCAGAGTCGATTGTTCTACAGGAATCCAAGCATTTTATCGGCGTTGGGGAAACTTGCATTAAACGCAGTGGTGGCTACATCGAAACATTATACATGTCTTATTTACATTTTCAGAACATATTCAACAAATATAAAAATAAAAACCAAAACCAAAAATAAAAACCAAAACCAAAACAACAAGGTTTTCATTTGAAGCCCCCTAGTACTTAGAGACACTATGTACAGTTGCACAACTAAGATCTATATTTTAAAATACATAGAGACACTATGTACAGTTACACAACTAAGATCTATATTTTAATTTACGTAGAGACAGTATGCCGGTCTCCGTAGCGAAGCTGTTAAGGACGCGGTTCGTAATCCCGATTACCCGCGTTCGAAACACATCTGCACGCGATTTGGCAGCAGACCGCGTTGCGCTGGGTTTTAACGAATTGGTATTGGAGCCGGGAGTTCAGAAAGCAATGTCAAACTACTGAACGCAAACTTGTCAAGACATCAACAACAGCAGTAAAATGCTGGTGTTGACAGCGGTATGGAAAAGGATATGCAAAAAAGGGACAATATATACAGTTGCACATCTCAGATCTATATGTTAATCTACGTAGAGACAATATGTACAGCCAGTTTGTAATCTGAAAGGATTGCTATTTCCTGAGATGTTTGGGCGGATATGGGAAATGGCAGCTCCCAGCTTAACCCAGCCTAAAATGGATACCAGTCAATGTCTTAGTAAGTAAAGGCAGCCGGTGTGATACTGACCACATCAGCCACCGTGTGCCGATTGGTCTATAAAATATGGGTCTAGCATAAAATACCCAATGTATCATAAGGCGTGTAAAAAGGTCCTTTTCCTTTCCTTACAAGAGACCAGAAGCAACTGAACGTGAAGAATTTCGTATAATAAACATTATAAACCTACAAGGGGTAGGAAACGCTGAACGGGAGGAAAACAATATATAATTAACAAT
>JACEFZ010020960.1:0-40000 GCA_014155875.1 Cepaea nemoralis
GCCCCCTCTGGGTTTAAACGCCAACAAACCCCAATTGAAAAAAATTTAAACCAAAAAAATTTTTCCCCAAAACAATTGAAAAAAGAAATGCCAGGCCGTTTACATTGGTCGAACGGAGAGACAGCTTAACAAACGGGTGTCAGAACACATACCTCATGGGTCAACAAGATACAACACACAGGAGATGCTAGCCACGAGGAGCCGACACACCGGAAGCTCCCGGCGTCTTCAATCGGCAGGCACATTGTCGCCAGTCGCCATGTTGTGTCCAGAGACACTGCATTTCGCGTGTTGTTTAGAACACAAAATACTCGCTTGTTAAAATTTGCAGAAACAATTATGATCTATCAACGCAAGCCAGAATTGTGTAAACAGAAAGACATGTTAGTCAGCTTAAAATTACCGTGGTAGACAATCGACATTACTGTGCGAAATTGTGTATATTTCAACTTGAAGGATTTATCTAGTTAATTTCACGTAAGTTGCGTGATTTCTGCAGTATGTACCTGACGAGATGCAGCGAAATATGCCAGGCAATAAATCGTGCAATCTATTGTTTGTGTCTTCGTTATTCAAATTCACTACGGGAAAACATTGTTTTGAATAATATAAATAAATGATGTTAGATTGCATATGAACGGAGTTTGTTGCCTGTATGAGCCCGAGTTTCATTCCCCTAGATATCTAGGACGGTGACAGGCTATTTGGGGGCAAGCCGGTTTTGGCAAGCACAAGCTTTACTTTCCAGACAGCTCTTGGTATTGCCAAGTAAAAAAATATATCAACTTTCATACATGACAAAGTCAAAAACTTTGCAGCTATCATCGTATTATCTGTGAATGAGCTATTGTAGTCCCTCTACAAAAATATTTGATATTTGAAATTATGATGATGTTCATGAAATTTGACATTGACATGACTGTGACAATTACATTGACAGTTACTAATTTTTTTTGATTCCAACATCAGATTGTTCCGCGAAATATCGTGTGTATGTAACCTGTCCTCCAGCAGTGGCGAGAAAACAGGAAAACAAAACAAGACTACAGTCGAGAAACCAGGGAAAATAAGATGAGTTTCATTTCATGCTCATTATATCCCTAAGCGATACTCATCCATGATTCATTGATGTAACATTTTTCTTTGTATTGATTTTTATATATATGCTAATCTCATAACCAAGTAAACCTGCTCGTGTAAATTTGAATGTAAACATTAAGGGGGATAACCAACTGTTGCACACCCAGACTAATTTCAAAGGGATTTAATTTCAATAAAGTGAACAATAACTAAAATACAAGATGTCAACATTAGAACAGTGCATTGAATTAGGAATTAGGTTAGGATATACTGAGGAAAAACTTTCAGAATGGGCACAAAAGACACATTCAGAAAATATCGCACGAGAAGACAGAGCAACAGAAAGAGAGGAGAAAAAGATGCAGATGCAAATGGAAGCTTAAGAAAAGAAAATGCAACTGCAGGCTCAAGAGAAGAAGATGCAAATGGAAGCTGAAGAAAAGAAAATGCAACTGCAGGCTCAAGAGAAGAAGATGCAAATGGAGCTCGAAGCTGCGACCAAGCAAGCCCAATTAAACGCAGAAACACAGATAAAACTGAAACAAATGGAAATTGACTCCAACTTAGAAATGTCAGTAAACAAAATTAGAAGTAAAGAAGATGAACAAAAATACAACAAATATAAAGGCCTAGTCAAGCCGTTTTGTTCAGGAGATTCAATAAGCGCATACTTAGAGAACTTCGAATGTTTGATGACTTACCATAACGTCGCAAAAGTCGACTGGTCATTTATTCTGATGAGAAATTTGGCATTAGAGCCCTTAAAAGTGATAGAGACAGTTCCACAAGACATGAGGAAAGATTACGACTATTTAAAACAAAGAATACTACAACATTTTTCACTAGATACAGCAGGCTATCAACTACAGTTCTCAAAATTAACCCCATTACCTAACCAAACTTTCATAGACTACGTGTCTACAGTCCAAGATATTTGTACAAAATGGATAACCTCAGCAAAAACAAATAACAACCATGATAAACTGAAGGAGCTAATTATAATTGATAAAATTATTAGCACAATACCAACACCTTTTTCTAAATTTCTAAGGCAAAATGATTGTAAAACTATCCAAGAGATAGAAACTAAGGGGAGCGCATATTTTACAGCGATATTTTTCAGTTAAATATGAGCCAAAATGAAACAGCAGCGGTTACAAACACCAAATATTCAAAACCAAATGAAAATAGGTTCAAACAACGCTCTAAGTTTACAAAACCAGTCATGTGTCAGTATTGTCATCTGACACACTAACAGTACTCGATGTGTGACAAATCACCAAATTATCCACATCATCTCCAAATGATAGTGGAAAAACAAAAGAACAAAAGGAACGCATATCAGAGAGCGGTTAAATGTTATTTTTGTTCTAGTTATGGGCATTATTCAGGATGCTGTGAAGGGCGAAAGATGATGAAGCAGGCCAATGCCGCATTAATAGACACATCTTCAGATGAAGAAACTGAACAACAGAACGAATGCGACATCCAGAATGAAAGTGCGAGCGAGTTAGGTAATGCAGTAGAAATCATTAACACCATCACTGATAACACATGTAACACCTGCAGACAATTTCAGCTTGATACAACTTTGTTATGCGGCCACAAATCCCAGTGTCTAACGAAATGGCCAACGCAGCCTTAACATCAACAGGCAAGTTAAAATTTGCGACAGGTTTTGTTAATAACAAACAATGTACACTAATACGAGATAGCGGGGCGACTCTTTGTGGAATTAAGAGAACATTAGTTAATGACAAAGACTACACACACAAATACGTAACGTGTCGCACATTCGCAGGCACTATCGAAAGATACCCCCTAGCACTTGCCGAAATTCGGACACCTTTTATATCAGGACAAGTGCTATGCGCAGTACTAGAAAATCCTGCCGCTGAAATTAACCTTGGGAATCTTCCTAACATAAGATCTTGCTCTGAAAAAGAAATCAGAGAATGGGAACAGAAAAACTGTATCCAAAAACCAAACAGCGATTCCAAAATGGAAAACCACGCGTGCATGTCTCAAACTGCCAAAAGCACAAGGGAGACAACCGATGACGGAATTCGAAACGAATTCACAGAGGTGCAGAATACAGGTGCGGTTGAATCTTTCAATGATACCATCAAATTAACACCTCGAACTGAGGACGCCATCGATCCACAAAATATTGAGCCTGTAAATGTGCAACAACATACACAATACGCTAATATAGTAACAAGACAAATGACACACAAAACCCACAATGACCAACTTCAGGAGTCGCTACAAATCATTTCACCCAATATTACCACCACCGAGTTTATAGAAGAACAAAAAGCAGATCCAACCCTTTCGCAATACTTTCGACTAGTAGGATTAAAGCCAAAATTGACGAAAAACGCTTCTTGGACATTTAGACTAAATAACAATATTCTAACGAGATTATATACCAGAGATCAAACCACGATACAGCAAGTGGTTTCTAACCTCAGTCACATCGTGAGAAAGTGCTACATATAGCCCATGACTCACCTTTCGGAGGTCATATGGGTTATGAAAAAACCAGGGCCAGAGTCCTGAGCCAATTTTATTGGCCTAAATTTTGCCAAGACATAAAAACCCATTGTAAATCATGTGATATCTGTCAAAAACTAATCAAAAAAGGTAAAAACCCTACGGCAGAAATTCAATCAACCACAACTGCCTCGAGACCATTTCAAATCGTGGCGGTTGATTTAGTGGGTCCTTTGAACCACATCTCAAACAAAGGAAATATATACATTTTTACACTCGTTGATTTGTGTTCAAGGTGGGCAGAAATGATTCCATTAAAATCTATCTCTTCTAAGGATGTGACGGACGTATTATTACAGATATTCTCCCGTTTTGGCTTTCCGGAGAAGATAATATCGGATAGAGGAACGCAATTCATATCTAATGCCACCCAATCGGTAACTAAGTTACTAGGCATAAAACAATGCTTTACAAGTCCCTATAGACCGGCCGCAAATGGAATTTGCGAAAAATTGAATGGGGACCTAAAACATATGTTATCCAAAGTGACAGCTGAAAATCCAGCCGATTGGGATATACTTCTCCCAACGGTGCTGTTCGCATACAGAGAAGTCCCACAATCAAGCACGGGGTTCTCTCCGTTTGAATTGATATATGGAGCGAACCCAAGAGGACCTCTCACTATTTACAAAGATATAATATCACAACCCGTAAACACCCAATTACCAGTTTCCACCTATGATTTGGTCACTGACACCAGAGACAAAATCATTAGATCCTGTATACTGGCCAGAACGTCATTACAGGAGACAGGTTTTAGGTACAGGCAGTACGCCAACAAAGGGGCAAAAACGATTGTATTACAACCAAATCAAGATATTTTACTATTACTACCTGACAAGAGAGATTTACTATCAACCTCTTGGCAGGGACCATTTAAAGTTGTAAGAAGGATTTCGGAAGTTGACTACGAAATTTCTTTGAATGGAAAGTTGAAAATATTCCATGTAAATATGTTAAAACCGTACTATTCTAGAAATGACAGTGACACGAACAAGCAGACACAGATAACAGATGACAATAACCAGACTGACAAGAAGGACAACGAAAACGAAACGACAATTACCCGACTGAATGACACCTCGACAAATGAAGATCTAAACGAAGCATCATTAACGACTCATTCTTGTGACAACGAAGACGACGAAAACATATTCACAGTACCGACAATATGGGATAACGACAAGTACGACCAATTTAACGACACATTGGCAACTATTAGTCTCGACGACGACGACAATGACATTGAAGACAATTTACAAACAGTAGCGTCAGTAATAAGTCAGACGGACGTAGACAATACGGAAATTCCAGTACCAATTATGAACGACGACAGTACGATGAAGGACATACAAATCTCTGACACTTTGACACAACAGCAGCGACAAGACATTTTGTCTCTTCTTAACGACTATAAAACTATCTTCTCAAACAAACCTGGACAGACTGACAAAATAACACATTCAATTGTTTTGACAGATCTAAAACCTATCAAATGTAGACCATATTCAATTCCTTTACATTATAGGGCAAATTTAGATAAAGAAATTTTGGACTTAGAAAAAAATAAAATAATACAGAAATCTGTGTCCCAGTACTCTTCGCCAATTGTTCTGGTGAAAAAGAAGGACCAAACCATTCGTCTATGCATAGATTACAGGAAATTAAATACTATAACCACGACAGATGCTGAGCCAATGTACAGCTGTGAAGACCTCATTTTGAATATGTCTCAATCATCCTTATTTTCTAAACTTGATTTAGCTAGAGGTTACTGGCAAGTACCACTATCTCCCTCTTCAAGGCATATAAGAGCATTCGCTACACCGCTTGGGCTGTACGAATGGAGATATCTTCCGTTTGGTCTCAAGAACGCTCCAGCCACATTTGTCAGGTTAACTAGACTGTTATTGCACGGCATCAAGGACGTGCAATCATATATTGATGATATATGTGTCCATTCTTCAGACATGACTTCTCACTTACTTACACTCCAACAAGTCTTTAATCAAATCCTTCTTTTTGGACTTACTATCAAACCTTCCAAGGTTGAAATAGGCTATAAACAGATAGACTTCCTAGGTCATAGGATTTCCGAAGGCAAACTATTGACAGATGATAGAATCGTATCAAAAATTCTCAACCTACAAGTTCCAACTACAAAGAAACAGGCAGAAGCCTGTTAGGTCTCATAAACTATTATGCCAAGTTTATACCAAACTGGGCGGAACTCACATCAGTTTTTTCTAATCTGTTGACAAAAGATCATCCAGAAAAATTTTGTAAGAGTATCCGCTTAGCGGATGTAATGTGCAAATTGAAATCAATTTTTTCTAACCCACCCGTATTAAGATTACCAAACATAGATATACCTTTTATTCTGACCACAGATTCGAGTGCTATCGCAATTGGAGGATGCCTGATGTAGGAATATGAAGGCGTGAGACATCCAATACTCTATGTCAGCCGCAAGCTTAAAAAGGCAGAAATCCATTATTCCACAGTTGAGTTGGAGGCATTAAGTCTACTTTTTTGTATGCGTCGTTTATCTAAGTTCCTCTTAGGTTCGCATTTTGTTGTTTTAACCGATAATTCGCCACTGCTGGTACTTAAACAAGGTGTTCCAAAGAATCATCGATTGTCAAGATGGTGTCTTCTTCTTCAGGATTTCGACTTTGAAATCCGCCACATCAAGGGTACTGATAATATTATTGCTGACATATTATCACGGCAAACTAATGCACTAGCAGACTAACACTATGCACATTAATTATTCGCCATATAATAAGCTGTGATATTTTAGTCTGTTGCATAGAACAGTGTACCTCTACACCTACCATAGAACTTTCATCCAGAAGTATCAACGTCCAAGTGAATAATCTACTTTTAACACTCACGAACATGAAACTTGGAGAACCCTATATTGCATTAAGCCATATTACCAATTGCCAAGGCTTTAAAAACAATCCGAGCGATACATAATATCTGTGAAGTGATTTCAACCAGTGAACTGACAGTCATCGTGTAAAGATTAAGAACAATGCATACTCGCTATTGCAAAGAAACTTCGCAAACAGCCGGAATAGAACTACGTCTATTACAATATGCAAGGGACAGCTATATTAACTGTTAACATTGATGGCACAACACACGGACAACAGGAGGACAACACACACATCGTCGTTGGAGTTAATTAATTTACTATTAGTTAATATGTATTACACTTGTATTTAATTATATATATAAAATATGTCAACCTGTAACTTGTATATTTTCTACCATAATATATTACAGGCATTTTCACTCATAGGTGAAATATTCTTCCTATACAATTTTTCTATTTAAGTTATAAACCATTTTTTGATTACACGTACAAAAAGTACTTGTTACCTTAAAGGGAACATATCGCCTAATCCGTTATTTCTAAGGGCAGTAAGACTTACCTTAACTTTATTTGTATATTTTAACAAAATACTATTTTGTATGAAAGATGTATGAATGACAGAGTGAATGAATTAAATGAGAGAGCGATATACTGAGTGGACAAATTGTACGCAAAACGTATTTATTTTAATTTGTCTGCGTCTTTCATGTAAAATTGTATTACCTGTCTCAATTGTTGATACATGTTTAGTATGAATACACTACATCTAAGCGCCACTGTTTGGAATTATCCGATCATGCATTACACAGATTGGGTAATTCATGACAAAGGATATCCCAACTCGTGACGCTTGGAAGTAAACCACACAATGAGCACACACTTTATACAAACTCAAAACTGAACACTAACAATTAAAATACAGTCACTTTATTAGAAACAGCAACATATCAGTCAATACACTAACAAGCCAACAGGAACACACGTAGTCAGATGTGATAAAACAACAGCATAACTACATATTCAGCAATATACAACATACGGAAGTAAAAATGTATCGAAATACACACGCAGGACAAGATTTGCAAGTGTGCTTAAATAAGCCAAGACATTTGTCTTGTTAAAACTCTCTTACACAGAGTTTTATATCTTGGTATCATATGGATACTTGAGAAGGGCGCGGTTGTAAAAACAACTGGGAACGTCACGGAACTTCGGTCAGATAAGCATGTTTAAGAACATAGAAGAGAGAGACCTCTTCAGCAATCATCTTGAAGTGGTGTATGGGAGAATACATGAGTTGTTGATGCAGATGTGTAGGTTGCCAAGTTACTATTCACCAAACTACAAACACCGACTTTATGTGATCCTGTGACAGAATTAGTACAGAACTAATTACCATATAATAACCCATCAAAGCAGGGGGGAGGGGGACTCCTGTCACAGCCTCACATAAGGGCGGTACCAACATAAAATTAAGAGAGAGTGGAGAAGGGATAGAACTCCAGCTAAAGGGAAAGAACCGAGTCACTCGAAGGCTCGAATAATCCAGAGCCTTCTCGAAGGACCGGTCAGTGTGTCCACAGCCCCGTGGACACCGATGGGGGCCGCCGATTGCGGGGTCCACGAGAAACTCGGAGAGAGTTACCACCCGTGTCGGATTGCGACACGTGTGGAAAGGCAGACACGGACTGGACATCGAGGAAGCAACAGGGCTTACCTTAAGGGGGACTTGATAGCTTAAAACCCAAGTGTATTTAGGGGTCTTATGCATATGTTAGATAGCTGATAGAGTTGTTGAAATAATCATGTTTATTGTAAACTCCTGTGATACGCAACTTGCAGATTGCTGGCTTGCGAAAACTCTCTTCGCCAGCTTACTGTAACATAATATAAATAGATTATGTGGTTGTTTCGGGATTTGAAATTTAAATATTGAGCACAACCCACTACTGGCAACGCCGATCGCATTCTGGTATGAACCTAAGGCCTATCCACGTCAATATGGAAGCACTATACTCGAGTTTCGCCCTCATTTGAGCTCGTCAGTAGTGCATATCCCTGACTGGATCCGGAAACAGTCCCAGATCACGCGTGTGAAGCGGGTGTGTAACCACGCGGCACACACTGGATAATATAAATAAATGATGTTAGATTGCATATGAACGGAGTTTGTTGCCTGTATGAGCCCGAGTTTCATTCCCCTAGATATCTAGGACGGTGACAGGGTACCCGAATTATTGATTGATGTACTGGCGTTCAGGTCGAATAAGCACGTGCAGTTAGCGTTGATGAATATGGTAATTCCCACACTTTGATGGGTCCGGGGATATTCTTGTCGCTGAACATTTCTCGTTTAGGTAATTCCCGCTGGGCAGGTATCTTAGACCAGAGCTGGGAACATGACGTAACATCAACCCTGCCAGACAGTTTTAGTTACTTCACACTGATTACACTCTTCAGGCTGTTTACCTAACTGATTCAGAGCCAAACAAACAATAAGATTGAACCAAACATGGTATACAGTCACAAGAACAAGTACGAGTGGCTTCCAGAAAGTCATGCACCACATCGTTATTCTCAGGAGTTGTTTATTCAAACAGCATGGAATGTATACAAAATATACATGGTTAAGTAAAGTAAACATCGGTATTACTCAGCATAATCCCCATCAACTTGTCCCGCTTTATGCCTGCGTGAAACAAGTGCATGTATCCCTTGCCTGTACCAGATTTTGTCTTGATCATGTAGCCATTTCTTCGTTGCATGAATCACACCTTCATCATCTTCAAACCTTGTCTCACGGAGTGGATCTTTACGTGGACCAAACACATGAAAATCAGAGGGTACTAAATTGTGACTAAAGGGTGGATAGGATAGTATAGTCTAACCAAATTTGGTGATTGCTTCCGGCGTTGTCAGACTTGTGTGAGGTCACGAGTTGTGAAGGAGAAGCAGGTGTGATGAATTCTTGTGGGGTCGAACTTTGCGAATAAATTGATTGAGTTGTTTTCAATGTTTTAATTTAAGCTTGCGAACTGATTGCCTCTCCTCTTGGCATATCATCCACAAGAATCACACCTTCAATGTTCCAAAAGACACTAATCATGACCTTTCCAACTGAAGGAATTGTCGTGAATTTCTTTCTTCGTGGTGATTGCAGATAATACCACTCCGCTGATTGTCTTTTTGTCTCGTGTTCAAAATGATCTGTCCAGGTTTTGTCACCTGTAGAGATCCTAGCCAAACAGTTCTTTCCATCAGCATTTCAACGCTTCAACAATTCAGAAGAAATTGCTTTCCTTTGCAATCGGTAATCATTTGTGAGATATCGAGGAACCCATCTTGTGCAAACCTTAGAAAATCCGAGAGTTTTTATAACTGTATTTGCACTACCATCTGACTGACATCTGTAAGACCAATTGTTGAGTAGAGTCTGTTTACAAATGTTTGCCCTCATTCACGTTCAATTAAAAAAAACGTATCTGTTGCATCGTTATAGAATTTTTCCTGCCGTCTTATATTTACTCACACCCCAGAAAGAGGTAAACAGCTGTTTTTATTAATGTAATGAGAAGAGAGGCATTGGAGAATATCGTGACAAAGGTAAAAATCGAGGGGGAGAGAGGAAGAGGCAGACCAAGAGAAATGATGCTGGATGAATTGCAAAGGTAGCATGGAGGAATATCAACAGAGGAGTTGATCCAGAAAACCATATACCGAGATCTGTGGAGAGTCATGAACGCTTACGCCAGCCGGCATGACACTTGATGATGATGATTGTCAGCAGCCACCCGTCCTTTAATTTGAGCCCACACACGTTCTATGGGGTTTAAATGAGAATGATACGGCGGAAGTCCAAAGCACATATGGCCATGCTCTTCTATCAACTTCTCTATTTGATATTTCTTGCTTTATTTGCGTGTATTATACAAGGACAACAATTCTAGCTTGAAATATGTTTTTGGATATGGTATATTTTCCCTTCAGCGCCATATCTTTAGTACTTCCTTTCTGCTCAATGCGTTAGGTATTTTGTCATCTTGGGCAACAACATTGTGATACTATGCATTGTCCATAATTAGACAAGACGGTCTATCAAGGGATGTAAGTATACTGTATTCTAAAGCCAACCTCTACATACATTACCATTCATCTCATGATAATCCCTATTGTCTGTATGTTTTGATACAAACACGAGTCCAGCATTCTGTAGTAAGCCATTACACTTACTACCCGCATGGGCTATGAATAAACGCGCCCTTTACTACTGGGCACAAATCGCTTCATCTTTCCATCCACTGATTGCCATGCCTTTTCATTTTCATTATACACCGCATATAAACAAAATTTGAGATCTGTTGTACAATCTCCTGAACAACAATTTTGTTGTAGGGTTTACACAATGATAAGGTTAAATGCTAAATCTCATCATTTGCCTTCAGTTGGATACGGAGTTATGGATTGTTAGAAGGGGGCAAACAATTGTGAACGCAATATAGTAGTGATTAGCCTATCAGTAAGAATAATGTTGTAGCGCATTTCAATATTTCTGTGTTGGTGGCTGTGGTTGGACGTCCACAGCGCGACCGCTCAAGCAGCTCCGTATCTCCACTTCCTGATTAATTAATTCTCCGAACCCAGCGACTGACTGTACTCCCGTCGACTGCAAAACTTTCATACAAATCACACAGACACTTGTGAATGATCATAACAGTTTCCTTCTCTGCAACGAGAAATGCTATCACCAGAAAGAGACTATGTCCAGTGGCCATTATAATAGAAGATAGAGACACGGGTGTTAAAGGTTCAGCCATCTAGAAATCCCAGTCGGCTGGATAAACAATTTTAGTTCAGTTGTTAGTTAGACAATTATGTGGGAAGAGACGGCGGGAAGCATGATATCAACATAACCGCTCACCCAGTGCCGTCTGGTCTATAGAAACATGGGACAAGCACCATGTATCTATGACACTGAGGGTTTAGGAAAGAACATCCTCTACTTGACATGTTTAGATGAGCCGCGGTATCACAGCGTTCAGCGCCTGCCTGCTTGCATAGTGGTCTGGGTTCAAACCGTCAGTATGGGTAGTGTTATGTTTTGAACCATCATGTGCGCCATGAGTTCAGCCCAGCACCGAACAGCTGGCATTGGATACTTGTCAGAATTGTGTTGGAAGGGAACTGGTCAACCAAGCTCATTACGCTGTGACATACAATTCACGAAGGCCTAAGTCTACACGAGATTGTAGCCTTGAGAACTACCTTTACTTGGATTATAAGTGGCATCTTACAGTCTTGACAGACCAAAGTATGTGAGTTGGAATTTGGCCAAAATTCCATCACAATGCCTGGGCAGAGCTTCAGAGAACATGTGGTGCCCAAACGACATGTTCCCTCTCTCGGCCTTGCCTTGTTTGATCCAGAGGAATGGGTAACCAATACGCCTAGAACAAGGTAGGCTGCAGACGCTGGCGGCTCAGCGTCAAACCTCCGAGACCTCGCCTCCACGAGCAGGAGACGAGCGATGGTCACACCCTAAACCCTTGGGATTTGACTTAGAGGCGTTCAGCCAAATCCCGCAGGTAAGGGTCGTATACGCGCCGGACCACTTGGCGCGTACACCTGTCAAACGCAAGTGTCTGGACCTTGTAAGCGTGTACTACCGTCAGACTCTCCGCCTGACTCGTGCGGCTCCCGCTACCAATGAGAGTAGGCCCGCCGGAGATATTGCTCGTCTGCTGCGAGCAAATCTCCGTGCCTACCACTGTGCGGATCTCGCGACCAGCGAGAATAGGCCCTCCGAAGATACTGCTCGTCTGTTGCGGACAAATCTCCATTCACGGTCGACTGAATAAGTAAAGAAACGATAAATTGTATCGTTTCTTTATCGTTTCATTACTTGGATTAGAAACAATTCCTGTAACATAATCCAAATACTCCAATCATTCAAATGACACACATTATTATCACAACATTCCTTCCGGGATGGATTGTGCTTCATAGAGAATTACTCTGCCATTAAGGAAGTCCTTCATAGGCACAAAGTGATTAATAATAATGTCACCACACGGTCTCCGTTGCGAGGAAGCTTGTCTAGGACTCACACTTTACACGCTACAAGACCGCAAGTGAGTCTCAGCCTGATAATGGCAGACGACTAGCACCCACGTTTTGCACTCAGCGCTCGCAGAGCTCAGGTGTACGATATAACTGAGCATATGTGCCGGCTCTATGGCGAAGGTCTAACGAACGCTTTTCGTAATCCCGCATACAGCGTTCGAAACACAGCCGCGGGCGATTGGCAGCAGATCGTTTTGCGTTTTATTTTCATACAATGGTACGGGTGCACGTCGTTCAGAAAGTGATGGTAAACTACTGAACATAAACTTACCAAGAAATCACAAACAGCCAAAAAATGCCGAGGCTTGACTACGACGTCCTGTAAAGGATATGCAGCTAACGGCAATGTGATCAATTCACCTCTTGTCACAGTTCTTCAAGTCGTACGAGAGTTAGCAACGTGAATTCGCCGCTTCTACAACACCAGCAATTGATATGAACAACACCACAGCTGCCGCAACTATAGTCTGTCCCGAAAAGAATGCCTTCATTCATGATCAATTATTTTGAAAACTGTCTGTTGCATCGTTATGAAATTTTTCCTGCCGTCTTATATTTACCCCCACCCAAGGAATATGTCTTTGATAGGTACAAAAGCAACTTAAATCATGGAAAGCGGCGTCAATTCTTTGATGTACTGGTGAAAAACTAGTGATTTCTCGCTAACAAACTTGTTTTACAGTAATGCCAATGCCCCCGCCAGTTCGGATGACAAACACAAGGCGTATCCAGATTCGTATGGGAGTGGGTGCAATGTCTACTCTGCTGAGACAGAACATGATTACCTGTTTTGCACGACGAATATAGCTGTGAATGTCTCTTTAGTGGGCTTCCTTCTTAACGGTCAAGATGTTGGTCCTCTTTTCATTGAAGTTTATAGAATGATTCGTATGTTCGAGTGTTGTCCCCTCATTTGACAACGTGTTTCTTCTCACGTTTCTTGTTATGCCACAATATGTCAGTTCCCACCGCAATATTACTCTTCGATTGGTATTCAGTGCGTATAGAGCTTTTTGTTTTTTCAATGTCAGTTATTTGTCACCGTTGAGGGCTTACGGAATTGAAAATTCATCACTGTGGAATACAAACTGTTGCCATTAACAAGTTGTATTGTTTATGCCGATGCTGTAATGTTTAGGACCTGCAATTCTTCTGAATATATGGAGCAAAATATCCAAGTAGGTGTGCATGTGGATTAATGTCTGCGATCTGCCCAGACCTTAATCGGTGTCGGACGATTCTAGTAGGTTGATGACTGCTATCGGTTGCATAAAATTCAATCCATCCTTTCTCCAATAGTCATCTTCCTCTTTCAACACATGGTCCTGAAATTTTTTCCAGCAACTTTTATCAATTTTTAATAGCGCGGTCTGAGTTAGTATCTTGACGTAAGACAATTTGAATAGATTGATTGATTGATTGATTTAGAAACCGACATCACAGCATTCGGGTCATTCCCATAAGCGCTCCGTCCCCATCCTCAGCAGCCACCTAAGAGTTCCAACACCAATAATTCCAGGAGCAACCTGATTATATGTCCGTCTCGCCTTTCCTCTGAGCGTCGAGTCTCGGCCAGATCACCTCGTCACTCCTCGCTGCCTCATTCTTGCCAGAATATGGTGATCCATTTGTTCCTCCGAGGTGTACACGTGCTCCCACAAGGCCACAACCACGTCTGCCTTGTCATGCATCAATGCCGTAGGTATTTTGTCTTCTTGGGCAACTACATAGTGATATGATGCATTGTCCATAATTAGACAAGACGGTCTATCTAGGGATAGAAGCACTGTATTCTCGAGCCAATCGCTAAATACATTGCTATTCATCTCATTATGATAATCCCTATTGTCTGTATGCTTTGATACGAACACGAGTCCAGCATTCTGTAGTAAACCATTTTGAGTACTACCAGCATTGGCTATGACGAAACGCTGTCCTTTACTACTGGGCACATATCGCGCTATCTTTCCGTCCACTGATTGCCATTCCTTTTCACTTGTGTGGTGCGCATTGATCCAGGGTTAATCCAAATACACTATGTCATAATTTTATTTGCGGATTTCCCTTATTTCACGTAGGTATCTGCTTCTGGTGACTCCTAAATGCGGTTGCTCGCAAATGATATTTCTACCTGCCTTGTACTTTCTAAACGTGAAGCCTTATATGAAAGGACCCACATTAATGACACACCTCTGAAGATACTGCGACACCACTGAACACTCCTCGTTAAACTTATCAAGGCTCTTTTCGTAAGGCCAATCCCGTGAACAACGTGAAAATTTACTATTGAACGCTCATGTTTCCTCGTGAAGACGTAATACTTCTAATATTGTGCACTTCATCTCTGTCCCGTAAATTATATACCGCATATAAACAAACTTTTAAATCTGCTGTACAATCGCCAGGATTTATATGCTAAATCTCATCATTTTCTCTCAGCTGGTTACTGAGATATGGAATTTTATATTGGGGCAGACAAAAGTAAATGGACTATAACTAACAACATCTGCTTCGTTTTGCCAGGTTTGTAATCGTCTATATTACAACTGATTGATTGGCACCTGGCCGTCTTGACAGACGATAGTTTGTAAAATGGAGCTATACCTCTCCATAGCACAACGGCTGAGATGAGTTTAGAAACCAGTCTTGACCATACAGCCATACATCTCCCAGTCTGTTTAGTTTACTGCAGAAGAAAGGTCACATCAACAGCCACGTCTGGAACCAGACAAGCTGTAGATGCTGCTGATAAACGTTTTCTCCAACACTTGTCGGTTTGTATTCTCTACACTGGTTCGGTTTGTATTCTCTACACTGGTCGGTTTGTATTCTCATACACTTGTCGGTTTGTATTCTCATACACTTGTCGGTTTGTATTCTCATACACTTGTCGGTTTGTATTCTCTACACTGGTCGGTTTGTATTCTCTACACTGTCGGTTTGTATTCTCATACACTTGTCTTGTTTTCTATACACTTGTTAGTTTGTATTCTCATACACTTGTCGGTTTGTATTCTCATACACTTGTCGGTTTGTATTCTCATACACTTGTCGGTTTGTATTCTCATACACTTGTCGGTTTGTATTCTCAAACAACATTGTCGGTTTGTATTCTCATACACTTGTCGGTTTGTATTCTCATACACTTGTCGGTTGTATTCTCATACCTTGTCGGTTTGTATTCTCATACACTTGTCGTTTTGTATTCTCATACACTTGTCGGTTTGTATTCTCATACACTTGTCGGTTTGTATTCTCATACACTTGTCGGTTTGTATTCTCATACACTTGTCGGTTTGTATTCTCATACACTTGTCGGTTTGTATTCTCATACACTTGTCGGTTTGTATTCTCATACACTTGTCGGTTGTATTCTCATACACTTGTCGGTTTGTATTCTCATACACTTGTCGGTTTGTATTCTCATACACTTGTCGGTTTGTATTCTCATACACTTGTCGGTTTGTATTCTCATACACTTGTCGGTTTGTATTCTCATACACTTGTCGGTTTGTATTCTCATACACTTGTCGGTTTGTATTCTCATACACTTGTCGGTTTGTATTCCTCATACACTTGTCGGTTTGTATTCTCATACACTTGTCGGTTTGTATTCTCATACACTTGTCGGTTTGTATTCTCATACACTTGTCGGTTTGTATTCTCATACACTTGTCGGTTTGTATTCTCATACACTTGTCGGTTTGTATTCTCATACACTTGTCGGTTTGTATTCTCATACACTTGTCGGTTTGTATTCTCATACACTTGTCGGTTTGTATTCTCATACACTTGTCGGTTTGTATTCTCATACACTTGTCGGTTTGTATTCTCATACACTTGTCGGTTTGTATTCTCATACACTTGTCGGTTTGTATTCTCATACACTTGTCGGTTTGTATTCTCTACACTGGTCGGTTTGTATTCTCTACACTGGTCGGTTTGTATTCTCTACACTGGTTGGTTTGTATTCTCTACACTGGTCGGTTTGTATTCTCTACACTGGTTGGTTTGTATTCTCTACACTGGTTGGTTTGTATTCTCTACACTGGTTGGTTTGTATTCTCTACACTGGTTGGTTTGTATTCTCTACACTGGTTGGTTTGTATTCTCTACACTGGTTGGTTTGTATTCTCTACACTGGTCGGTTTGTATTCTCTACACTGGTTGGTTTGTATTCTCTACACTGGTTGGTTTGTATTCTCTACACTGGTTGGTTTGTATTCTCTACACTGGTTGGTTTGTATTCTCTACACTGGTTGGTTTGTATTCTCTACACTGGTCGGTTTGTATTCTCTACACTGGTTGGTTTGTATTCTCTACACTGGTCGGTTTGTATTCTCTACACTGGTTGGTTTGTATTCTCTACACTGGTTGGTTTGTATTCTCTACACTGGTCGGTTTGTATTCTCATACACTGGTAGGTTTGTATTCTCTACACTGGTTGGTTTGTATTCTCTACACTGGTTGGTTTGTATTCTCTACACTGGTTGGTTTGTATTCTCATACACTGGTTGGTTTGTATTCTCTACTACTGGTTGGTTTGTATTCTCTACACTGGTCGGTTTGTATTCTCTACACTGGTTGGTTTGTATTCTCTACACTGGTCGGTTTGTATTCTCTACACTGTCGGTTTGTATTCTCATACACTTGTCGGTTTGTATTCTCTACACTGGTTGGTTTGTATTCTCTACACTGGTCGGTTTGTATTCTCTACACTGGTCGGTTTGTATTCTCTACACTGTCGGTTTGTATTCTCATACACTTGTCGGTTTGTATTCTCTACACTGGTTGGTTTGTATTCTCTACACTGGTCGGTTTGTATTCTCTACACTGGTCGGTTTGTATTCTCATACATGTCGTGTGACAGTACTGACCCGGATCACAGTGGCTGTCCCGACCTTTTCTTCTTTTGGGTTGTTAACTCTGTCTGCTATTCCCTCGTTGCCACCGGGACGGTTCCCGGACGCTGACTTATTTTCCTATTACTATAGACAAATTGATCACTACCCGATGATAAGAGAACACTCTTCAGATAGGTAGAATAAGAGTCTTTAATAAGGATTCAGACTCTAAACAGACATTCAAGTACCAGACAGACAGAACATTGAATATTGCTAGAGTTGTCCGGCGGACAGTTTCTCCATCCCACTCACGGATTGTCAGTCGCATGTTTTGCAAGTGATGTAGACACAGGTGGTAGAATATCATTTACCTGATCTCTCCTGGGATTTCGAGGGACTTCCCTGGACGGGAGCCAAGGAATATAAAGTTCGTTCGGCCACACCTATGCTTCCTTTACCGGACTTGAATCGCTGGCCCAATCTTCACTGGTCAGTTGACTGGAGGAAACTCTTCTCCTCTACGGCACATCAAGCACGTCAGTTGACTCCAGAAAACAATAATAAGGGTTCCTTTCCTGTAGGAACAATTCCGACACAGAATGTGCCACCACTGTCCCTCTTTATCTGGATCCCCGGACATTGGAACATTTGACAGTAGGCAAGACTTCATCTTGACGGTAGAATAGGATTCACGGGATCCTCAGGGTAGCTCCCTGCCCCCTCAATAGACTGGCCCTTCAGTCTTCAGCAGGAGGACAAGAATCCCTTAACACAAAACACGACCGTTGTGCTCTTAGAGATCAACGGTGAATGCCGTTGCCAGCACTCTCCGGAAGTGTCGTCAAATCGAATGACGCGATATTCTGGATAGACTAGAATGGATACTACGCAACAAGGGTATAGAGATTATAGCGCGATATCTTTCTGCTGACAAGTGAATTTTACTTAAGCTGGACTACAAGCTTCTCGTGAACCCAAAGATGGTCGAAGCTTGTCCTGGACACCGAAAAATAGAATCACACACTGTAGTACTGATAATGGGGTACTGCAGGGTGGAATTCTGTTGTCCCATCCTGAGGTGCAATTCCATTTTGTCACATAGGCCGATTCCCAGACCAAAGTACGGTACCACCGAACTATGGGTTCGAGCTGCACTCAGATGTTTGAAGATATCCCCTATGGGATCATTCTTTTATTTTCGCCACTCCCTGTGAAAACATGGGAGGCGTTATTGGACCTGAAGAATAGACAGTTCTTACCACTACCTTAAGTATGTGTACCGTCCCTACGGTCTCCCCTCTGTCTTAACAGAGCTGTTGGGTATTTCCTATTGCCTTTACTAGCTTTAAAGAACCATTTCCCCCCTTATCCTTCGGAGAACTAAGCTTAGCATTAGGCTGGAAACATACTTGAGATTCACTATCTCGGTTTGGTTGACAGCCATCAACCCACCGATTAGGTTTTCTCCTTCGAGGCTTAGTGGAGATATTAGAGGCAACTCCTAACAAAGTCAACGGAGAATTACTTCCCTCTAGGATAACTCCCTTCCTCTCTTTCTTGTTTGACTCCCCTTCGGGAACTGACATACAATATTTCTTTTGCTACCAGGTACACTGAAAATCGGGCGTTTTTGTTAACCCCGCTATTGCCTTATCGTCTAATTGATTCCAAGGTCTACGGCGTTTCCATCGATAGTAAGGTCTCCTCGTAGAGGGCTCACTATTCTTGGGCACCTGGTTATGACAAGTATGCAAGATCGCATCTTGTCGTTGAATGTCTCTCTTCTCAGGGGGTAGAGTGTTGGAAATGTTACCGGGCTGCTGATCCGAACATCCTTTGGATCTGGGTGGTTTTTCCCTTGCCACTATGGGCGTGATGGGTTCACCCAAAACCACGTACTTACTTCCCAAAATCAGGGGGAAACGTGGGTCGCTCAAAACAGCTGCCTTTATAGTTCCCCGGACATTTTTACAATTAATGTCTACTAAGGCTATCGGTACAGATATAGCAACTGAACCTTTTATCGCCATTTGTATTTCCATCGTCTCCCCTGTAGGGGACTCTGGACTAACTAGGTGTTCTGCTATGACGCTTAAAGTCGCTTAAAAGTTGACAGGGTCGACTTCATTGCACCGGGTTTTATCCCATATGGCTCGGTCTCTTTCCGTAGCACGGAAAGCGTCAGCACAAAGCACGAACTCCGTAGCTTTTAGCGACGACCAACAGGAGTCTCCGAAACATTTAACTCGTAAACCGAAGGGCGCGGCCCGGAATCGACCCAACAACCTTCGGAACACGAGTCATACGGCTTGACCACTTCGCCACAGAATCTCTGCTATGACGGCTTCTTCAAACAGCCCTGAGTCATATAAACACTCCACTGGTTGTCCATTAACTTTGATAACCTCGACCACAGCTGGTAGGTTATCTTTAGGAGTCGTCTCTTCTTAATTTTTCTCCCAGTCCTAGTTATGCAAGCTACGTACTTGGGGTCTGTTGGCTTGTTCCTACAATCCATTGTGTTATGCGTAATTGTTCTGCAATGTTTGCAGAACATTTTTGACCACCCGGTTTTGGCAGGTCGTTGTTCCGTGGACTTTTCCGAAGACTTATCTGGATTAGGTGTAAAGGAACCCCATTTTTGTGTCTTACTATGTTTACGGCACTAACAAACATGATAGAAAACTGGCATCAAAATATTAACAACAATACTCTATGTGGAGCGGTGTTTATAGACTTTAGGAAAGCATTCGATATGATAGATCATACTATTCTAATTAAAAAACTAGAAACAATGAAAGTAAGTTTTAATATAGTGACATTAATAAAATCATTCTTATTAGACAGAAAGCAAGTAGTATCACACAATAAAGTTTTATCTCAAGCCATTACCATTAATATTGGAGTACCTCAGGGGTCTATTCTTGGCCCTCTATTATTTGCCATTTATATAAATGATCTTCCATTAAATCTGTCGTCGTCCTGCGATCTA
Source organism: Cepaea nemoralis (assembly GCA_014155875.1). Lineage (NCBI taxonomy): Eukaryota > Metazoa > Mollusca > Gastropoda > Stylommatophora > Helicidae > Cepaea > Cepaea nemoralis. The sequence continues at coordinate 20,477 of JACEFZ010020960.1, forward strand.
TTTGCTGATGACTGCACAGTATATACGAACGCTGTTGATCGTAATGTGCTAGAATTATCCTTGCAACAGGAAATAAATAGTGTAGTTAACTGGAGTCATGCAAACCGCATGCAAATTAACATTACTAAAACAAAGTCTATGTTAATAGGAACCAGGCAAAGACTTCACACTCTAAACTCGCAGAGAACTCTTCAGCTGCACATTGGCAGCACGCCTGTAGAAAGTGTCACCGAGCACAAGACACTGGGTATTATCATAGATCAAAATCTAACTTTTAACTCACATGTTCATGCTCTAGTTAAACGAATAGCCAAAAAAGTATACCAACTTGCCAAAATTAAAAATTTCCTTGACGAAAACACAAGAAAGATATTCTATACTTCTCATATACAAACACATATTGATTACTGCTCCACAGTCTGGGATGGATGCTCCAAATCAATAACAAAACGCCTATATTCACTCCAGAAAAGGGCAGTGCGTTTAATTAATGGTGAAAAGCTTACCGACAATTCTAACCTATATAAACGTCTCCGGTTACTGCCACTCCACAAGCGCCTGCTTTTTAATAAGACCAAACTAATTCACAAAATCCTATTTCAAAATGCTCCAAGCTACCTTTGGCCATTGTTTAAATATAACGCTAGACATAGCGAACGACTAAATATACTTCATGTCCCTAAACCTAGGATAGACTTATATAAAACAAGCTTAGCATACTCTGCCGCTCAGTTGTGGAACAATCTTCCACAAGAAATCAAAGACACCACCAATCATGATTCATACATTCGCAACCTGTTTGAACACTACCTTAGTACAGACTACATGCCCCCATAACAAATAACACAAAAAAGACAATAATGGTAACTTATCTCAAACGACAACTAGCCAAAAAAACATTCCCTTATGTATGGCACGTTACACCCTCCTTAGGTATTTATAATGCCCATGTTAAACACTGCCTCAGTGAGTCATTTGTTATTGATTATTTTTCATGCGTTTTAATGTTCTTTTGTTGTCAAAAGTTGCTTCATAAGTGATGTTGAATGAAAGAATGTATGAGAGGAAATAGAGAAGAAGGGCAGAATGTCAGACGGGCCTGCGTGCCCAATTCTTAACCCTTTGAAAATAAAGACTTATTATTATTATATTATTATTATTATCCTCCTGATGTTCCGTAGCAACTTTTCCAGGTCTTGGTGATGTTGGAGTTGGAGTAACCGAGTCCTTGTGTGCTGTCGCATAGCGTTCTGCCAAAGTAACCACGGTCTCCAATCGTTCTGCTCCATTTTCCGCCAAGAAATTCTGGAGTGGCTTAGCCATTTGGGATTTCATTTAGTAGACAACGACCAACTCTTCAAGACTTTCATAGTCATTCTTGAATCCAGCCAGAGACATCCATTTTAAGGGGTAAGATTTGAGGCGTACAGCATAAGCCGAATTCAATTCCCCGGTCTCTGGTCGGGATGAATGGAACAACGTCCGATAATTATCTGCGGTCATCTCGAAGTGTTTTAATAACGCCCTTTCCAATTCTCCATAATCAATCTCCAGTCCTGGAGGTAGTCTGGTATATATATATTTCGTACGCACTATCGCGGAGCCCTTGGGAGAGTTTCAAACACCATTTTCCCTTCTCCAATCACATTGCCGTTGCTATCACAGTGAACTTTTGAAGTTATTGGTCTATCTTTTCTTTGTCTTCCTCGAGGGGAGGTAAAGGAAACTTCATGGCCTGATAGGCGATGCTTCCTGCAGTTGGTGAACCAGGGAGTGCAGCTTCTCCGACAGCTCCCTCGGTTTCCCTAGCAGCTTGTGCCTTAACCTCCAATTCCTTCATTCGGAACTCATGGTCTTTAGCTGCTTGCTCGGCCTCGAGTTTCTTGGCTTCGCGCTCTGCCTCGAGTTTCTTGGCTTCGCGCTCTGCCTCGAGTTTCTTGGCTTCAAGCTTGAGCTCAGCCTTTCTTCTATCCCTCTCGTCTTGTCTGAATTCTCTTTCAACTTCCTAAACATATCTCTGTAATTCTGCTCCTTCTAAACCCATTTCTCGACCTGTAGCCTTTACCTCCGCAAGATTCAGTTTTGGTGAAGCCATTTCTCCTGCTGTTATGCACAAGAGGTCAAATGCAATATCTATCAATGTATATACAACAATGTACTAATCAATAGAAAAGGACAATATGTTGCAGTGTTTGTAAGTGGTGTGTTCGTCCAAGTCAGTCGATAGGATAATCAGTCGCCGTTTCACTGACAACAAATAGTTCAGACAGAAAAAGTTACACCGACCTACATCAGACCGGACAGATTATCACAACAGACCTATTCTATCTAGACTGTACCAGAATCTATAGCACAGATCTTATAAAACTATAATCTTCGATAGGACTAGAATTTATCTAGTTCCCCATACTGGCCACCATTTTGTGTCGTGTGACAGTACTGGCCCGGATCACAGTGGCTGTTCCAACCTGATTGTCATGTGACAGTACTGGCCCGGATCACAGTGGCTGTCCCGACCTTTTCTTCTTTTGGGTTGTTAACTCTGTCTGCTATTCCCTCGTTGCCACCGGGACGGTTCCCGGACGCTGACTTATTTTCCTATTACTACAGACAAATTGATCACTACCTGATGATAAGAGAACACTCTTCAGATAGGTAGAATAAGAGTCTTTAATAAGGATTCAGACTCTAAACAGACATTCAAGTACAGGACAAACAGACAGAACATTGAATATTGCTAGAGTTGTCTGGCGGACAGTTTCTTTATCCCATTCACGGATTGTCAGTCGCATGTTTTGCAAGTGAGGTAGACACAGGTGGTAGAATGTCATTCACCTGATCTCTCCTGGGATTTCCAATTCAAGGTCCCTCCGCGTGGTGTGTAACCATGCGAGGAGAATCGGGAGACGGGAGACGGGACTTGTAGTGTTCACATCGTAGAGTAGTCGATAGGAATTTTGTGTAACCAAATAGATAGAGAATTAGCATAGGCTTTAGGAAACTAGTGATAGGCAATTCTGTGGCTTTGTGTGTGGGTTTAATAGCGACTGTCATATAACTGTAACGAGCCAACGGCAATAAAATGTACCATGTATTTTCCTCGCACACGACTTGCAAGTTTCTTGTATGGTGTGGGAGAAGAATCCGATGATGCCTGGCACATGAGTTGTTGACAGGCAAGGATTAATGTGGTGTCAGAAGTGGTGCTTAGACGAAAAGTCAAGCTAATCCACTCTTCCACGGCTCCAGACTAGGGTTTAATTTGTGTCAGTGACGGTAATTTGTGCAGACAAGAACAAGTTGCGGGCTAAGATTGTGCCTATCGTGACGAAATATATTGTGTAATTGTGTTTATTAAATTATGGTTTAGTTAAATCATGTGTTCTTCAAGATTGTAAGTATTGATATTCTTATTTCTTTCCATTTATTTATGTATTTACCTATTTATTTATGAATAAGTACCAAAGATGATTCATGGCGGAGCGATACACAGCCAGCCGACATTATCGATTTTTGCAAGCTAAAAATAGCGCTGCGCGTCTGACGTAGGATAATTGACAAGCAGTTTTCCTACGCCATTTGCATTCAGCATTCAAGTGTTTACAAAATCGCCAAGCTGCTGCCCGCCTGAATCTGTACATTATATTATTTATTATTTGTTGATTTAAGTTAGTAATTGAATATATTTATTTATTTAAACATTGTTATGGTATTTTATTTATTTAAAAGCAAGTTATGGATAATTTTTGTTCGTACTTTTTCTTCGTTTACTGTCACGATGGGACTACTTTCTGGCTATGCAAATTAGACTTGGTTTGCACAACACTTACATAAACTAAACTAGGATAGTGACGAAAGGCATATACGGTTAGAACGAAGACAAGACATTGACATTAAATATTAATTAACCTATATTCTTGTTTGTTCGTGGGCTTGTCATTGTCATTGTCCCAATTTGTCTAGAAGATCATTTCGTTTACCAGTTGTTAATTATTGCTGCTCTGTAAATCAGGGTGAACAACAGCTGAGCAGATAACACATGTGTATGTGGGTGTACCAAACAAGTTGTCCTGATTACAAAACGTGTGTCTATGCCAAACTGACAAACAAGGTGACCTGTGTTGCCGGATTGCTGTTCCCTGATTCTCGGGAACATTAAGTTGAGTATACCCAATATTTTTGGCATGCAATGTGATTAATAGTGCATCTCTTTTTCAGCTTGTGACGCATTAGCACATTTGTGTGCTCTATTTTTTCAGGATAAATTTTTCCAAGTCATAAACAAAGAGTACAACTTGTAGTGCTCAGATATTAAGAACCATAACATATCAAATATAAATAAGTAATTAAAATAGTTCAGTGCCTACCAACCAGCATCCAACAACATGTCATCTTTACTTGATTTTATAAGAGCAGGCAAAGTATTAGGACTCACAGGAAAAGACTTAGAACAGTATTCCGATGAGAAATATAAAGAAGCAAAAGATGCTGAGAGAGATAAACGCGAACGAAAAAGACAACACGAATGGGAAATTAAACGAAAAGAAATAGAAATAAAGCATCAAAAAGAGAGGGCACAACTAATTGAGATAACAACACAAAAAGAAAAGGAGATTAAGCAACGACAGGTAGAACATGATAAGAAAATTAAGCAACAACAATTAGAAGATGACAAACAGATTAAACAAAAAGAATTAGAGGTTAAACAACAACAGTTAGAACATGATAGAGAGGTTAAACGACAACAGTTAGAACATGATAGAGAGGTTAAACAACAACAGTTAGAACATGATAAGGAGATTAAACAAAAAGAACTAGAACTAAAGCAAAAGGCCTTAGATCAAGAGAAAGAACTAAAGCAAAAGACATTAGATCAGGAGAAAGAACTAAAGCAAAAAGAGATAGATGAAATGGCAAGAGTGAAGGAAAAGCAAATACAAGTTGAATCAGAGACACAGTTGAAGATGAAAGGTATGGATGTAGACTCACACGCAGAGATCTCTGCCACTAAATTAAGAAGTCAACAAGAGGAAAATAAGTTCAAGAAATACAAAAATATTATCAAACCATATTGTAAAGAAGATTCCATATCAGCCTGGACAGAGAATGTAGAGTATCAATTTAAATACCACCAAGTTCCAATAGAGATGTGGGCTATGATTTATATGAAGAACCTAAGTGGTGAGCCCCTTAAAGTGATAGAATCTATACCAACCGACCTTAGATCTGACTACCAATACATCCATGATAGGATAATGCAACATTTTTTACTTGATGCCCCTGGGTATCAGGTTCAGTTCTCAAATTTAAAACCTAAACCTAGTGAGACTTTTATTGATTACGTCTCAAATGTTCAGAGTGTACTAAATAGGTGGCTTAAAGCAGCTAACATAGGAAAAGACTTTGATAGATTAAAAAAATGTAATAGCCATGGATAAAGTTATATCCACTATACCATCTCCTTTTGCTAAATTTTTGCAGCAGTCAGACATTGAAAACATCGAGCAGTTTGAAAAGACAGGCTCGGCATATTTTTCTGCAAACAGAGATATTTTTAAGACCTCAATTGACTCGGAAATAGTTTCTTGTGTGAAAGACCAACCAAAAAATTATCAGAAGAATAGAAAACCATTTCATAAAGTCCACAACAAAGAAAGTAAAGTATCAAAATGCATCTACTGTCAATTTTTTCATGACACTTCTTCGATGTGTGACAAATCGCCAAACTATCCGGCACATCTCGAAAATGTTATTAAGAAGCAACAAAACAAAAGAGCGGCATACAGGCGTGCAGTCAAATGCTTTTTCTGTTCCAGCTACGGCCATTACTCAAATAAGTGCCTGGGCCGCCAACGTATGAAAGCCAACAATGCTATTTTGATTAATACATCATCTGTTAGTAATAGAGAGACTGAGTGTGATGTTGAAAATGACTTACCTTTTAAAGAATCTGAAGATGTGTGTTGTGTAAACGATATGTTAAGCTTTGACAGTTGTGAACGATGTCACCAATTTCATGCAGACGCAAAATTAGAATGTGGACATACAGTAACATGCTCAACTGAGAGTGTAAATGCAGCATTAGCCTCCAGAGGCAATTTGGTGTTCCACAATGCAATGGTCAATGATAGACCATGCCAATGTTTGCTGGACAGCGGCAGCACCCTTATTGGTCTTAGAAAGGATCTAGTGAGTCCAGGTGAATATACAGGCGACTCTGTCAAATGCCGAACCTTTTCGGGTAACATTGAAATTTACCCTTTGGCCAAAGCCCGTATTAATACACCTTTTCTTTCGGGTACCTTTACTTGTGCAATACTTGACAACCCTTGTACTGATTTAATTTTGGGTTGCTTACCCCAACTGAAACATTGTACTAGTGATGAGATAGTTGCATGGGAGAAATTAAATGCAGCTAATGCAACAACTAGAGCAGACACTTTCAAACATCAAGACACACTACAAGATAAGAGACAACTGTTGCTTTCTCCAACTGGCACAGATGATACAACCAGACAAAACTTCATAGAACAGCAGAAAGCTGATCCTAGTGTGTCTCCTTATTTAAAATTATTGAAAGAAAGATCCAAAGTGACCAAAAATGCTTCATGGTTCTTTAGACCTAACAATGGCTTTCTTACTAGGTATTGTACAACTGATAACCATGAGACGGCACATGTGTCACCGTTCGTTGATCACCTTGCATACGACAAAGCCAGGGCCAAAATTCAGGCTCATTTTTGTGGGCCAGGTTTTTCCAATAATATAAAATTATGTTGTCGTTTGTGTAATGTATGTCAACAATTATTACGTAAAGGTAAACATCCTACAGCTGAAGTACAACCTTCTATACTGGCTTCTAGGCCTGTGAGAGGGAGGGTCAAATCTACCACCAATACACAAACAAGGGTGCGAGAACAATTGATCTTGGACCAGATCAAGACATACCTCTGTTACTTCCAGACAAACGAAATGGCAAGGACCATTCAAGGTGGCACGTAAGATTTCAAATGTTGACTATGAAATGTCAATAAACAGACACTTAAAGATATTCCATGTCAACATGGTGAAACTTTACTGCTCACGACAAGAGACAGGAGTAGAGACAGACGAACACAGTGCACCCACACCTAATGATAAGACGACAGACATACATAGCGCAACTACACTAGTTAGCGAGACTGGCAAATCCGACGAGATACATACATTTAGTGAGTGTACATAATACACATGAATATATCAGAATACTGATGACTGGACAACACACTCACTGAAACTGAGACATGTCTTTGACAGAGTGCGACTCTTCGGTCTCACTGTCAAACCGAGCAAAGTTGAAATAGGCCTCAAAGAAATTCAATTTTTGGGTCATGTCATTCTCACAAGGTCAACTTAAGACTGACCAGAAAATTATTACCAAAATTATGAATCTGACCATGTCTACCAGAAAGAAGCAGGTCAGAAGCCTTTTGGGATTAGTAAATTACTCAGAAATTACAATTGTATTTTCCAATGTTTTAAAAGCTTCTGTAAATGAAATGTCAAAGATGCATTATTAATTTCTGCATTGTCAAAATTGAAATTCTTTTTAGTAATGTAACACTCCTCCGCTTGCCTAATCCTAGGCTCGTTTATTATCTTAGGACATATGCCAGCAGAATCTCCATCACTGCAGTACTAGGCCAATTTTATGATGGCATCTTCCATCCGATTTGCGACGTGAGCCGTAAGATCACACCTGCTGAGTCCAGATATTCCATATCAGAGTTGCAAACCCTAGGCGTCATCTATGCGGTGAGAAAGCTCCATCGATTTCTGGCGGATGTTCACTGCATTGTCCCGACGGACAACCTCCCAGTCACGGTCATACAAAGTGGTATGCATCGGAATGACCGTATATACAGGTGGTCGCTAATTTTACCATCTGAGGTAGAAATACCTGAAATTCCACATAGAAGTGTAGAGTAGTAGTTATTAAATAAGTACATAAGAATATTCAATGTGAAATATGTTACATATACAGCGACATTATGTGCTTAATCATGTACCAAGAACAGTGAACTACCATGTGTCCGTAGACATCAAAAGAAAAACTGTGCTCCGAAGACAAATTAACACCGTGTGAACTGGGACAGCTCATTACCTACTAAGCTCCATTCCGGTGTAGTCGGTTGTGTTAAGCACAGAAAAACAGTGTCAGAACAGTACATAAATACAGACACGAAAATAGTGATCTACGACACCAGCTAACTCTACAGGTGCACTAACCATAGGACTCAAGTATGACTGTGCAATGTATTTCAGATACCCAGGCCAATTGTGTATATATAGTATGCCTATAAAACCAATGTACAAACATTCAGGCAACAACTAACCTGAGGTAACTGAATACCATGTATATAAACTTATTGTGATATGTAAGATAACATTTTAAGATAGTGATAAATTAGAGTTAGATTAGGAAATATAATAGTTTTCATTTTTTTAATAGTTTAGATAGTTCAGTAATTGACCTACTTACTTAGCTTAAAATTAAATTAGAATAGTAATTTAGACGTAATAATAGTTAATTATAAACTAGATTAAAGTTTTGATAAGAATAGTACCATTTAGGTTGTTACATTTCACTTAGCTTCATTTCAGTTCAGTTCATTCCATCCTAATGAACCATACCATCTAGCAAACATTACCATTTACTATTATCATCATTTTATATCGTAATAGGATAAAAAGATTAGATAATTGAACATACAGCATGTACATCATTTAGATTAAGAACACCAGTCATATATCTTGTTTTGCAGTTAAAAACATTAGGTATAATTGTGTTATATTTCACATTACCCATTTTTATAAAGGTACATAATTTATTTTCACATTACCCACTTCAGAAAGATACATAACTCATATCACATCAATTTCATTTAATTAGTTAGATTACATCCCTTAGAATAGATAAAGATTAGGATTAATGTGTAGGATTAATGAAAGCATATCTTAGCATTAATGTTACAAATATATTAAAGTAGTTAACACATTAAATACATATTTATAGAATTAGTATTAGTATATTAGTATTTAGAGTTTTATTTTAATAAAACATAGTGGTTGATAGGACCAAGGGGACAAACCATCAACCCTTTCTCTTGCATGTAAATATAATGTAAATATATGACTCGTGCAGCGATTGTCGCACAGTCATTGAGCTCAACTTTCTCAAACTGAGCCAAATTTGTACAGTGTCACTCCAAGGTTTTTAAATAATTGGGAGGATAAAAGATGTGTTACAGAATTAAGGGTGAAAGATGTGTAACAGAAGTGTGAAAGTGAGAGCGAATGTGGGGTGTACAGGAGAGAGTGAGATTGGTCAGCGAGTTTTTCTGCTGCTCAACGCGACTTTTAATTTGTGTCTGCGTTGAATGTTGGTGAAAATGTACTATTGTCAATGTGTTGTGTGTACGTTAGCTTAGATAAAGTATTTTAGGTGTCATAACAGGGGAATGTAGTCACGAATTAGTGTTATACACTTGTTTGTGGCCACATTTAACCGAATTATGGCACTTAAAAACTAACATACATACACATGATAGTTAGATACACAGGTTAGAAGTTAGAATAGAATATTAATTACAGCCAAACACGCAAACAACCAGAAAAACAAACACATAAATTACATACATATTTTTTTGAGCAAAGGGAGATAACTTCGGGTCAGGGGACATAATAGACAACGAAACACTAACTTAACAGTGAAATATAACTTTACACGCGGAAGCGATATAGGTAAATCCTGTCGCACACACCTTGTGTAATGGTTGTTAGATATTATATGGGGGACATGAAGCAATTCATGTGTTGACCCTAAGAAAGTCAACTTTGTATGGGTAGTAAGTTAATTTACTATGTGAGGGCAGGTCTTATAAGACAACGGTCCGGTTCAGACATACCTCTAATAAATATAATATTGCATGTGAGAAGAGGGCTCACGCCAACCAGACAAGTTTGTGGCGATTGCCAGTAGCCAAGTAAAGTGTTACTACATTGTGACAATAGTCAGTAGAAGTCTATTAGAGTACCCAAAGCCAGGTTATCTACAGTCTTTGACAAAAAAATTAGAGACACTAATTTTTTAGAAACCTCTTGCGTCACAACCAGTGAGTGAAAGTTGATGACGCAACGCAGGAGGGGAGGGTGTGTGTCAAAGACTGGAACGTAACCCCTCCACCGGGAAGAGCAGTCAACCTCGAGGAGACCAAGAGGTGATACGGTGCCCCGAGGTAAGGGCAGGGGATATGGTGAAATGGGAGATGGGTAACTGGTTCTCTCATGAGACACGGAGGCGTTGACCAGAGGGTTAGCACTCTGGTCACGACAGCATCCCGCCTACATGATAGCCACGAACGCCACTCAACAGGAGAAGCTAAGGTAAGCGTGGCGAGTGGCCTGACACGCAAAAGGCAAAGGACGATTCAAGGTCCCTCCGCGTGGTGTGTAACCATGCGAGGAGAATCGGGAGACGGGAGACGGGACTTGTAGTGTTCACATCGTAGAGTAGTCGATAGGAATTTTGTGTAACCAAATAGATAGAGAATTAGCATAGGCTTTAGGAAACTAGTGATAGGCAATTCTGTGGCTTTGTGTGTGGGTTTAATAGCGACTGTCATATAACTGTAACGAGCCAACGGCAATAAAATGTACCATGTATTTTCCTCGCACACGACTTGCAAGTTTCTTGTATGGTGTGGGAGAAGAATCCGATGATGCCTGGCACATGAGTTGTTGACAAGTCGCATGTTTTGCAAGTGAGGTAGACACAGGTGGTAGAATGTCATTCACCTGATCTCTCCTGGGATTTCGAGGAACTTCCTTGAACGGGAGCCAAGGAATATAAAGTTCGTTCGGCCACACCTCTGCTTCTTTTACCGGACTTGAATAGCTGGCCCAGCCTTCACTTGTCAGTTGACTGGAGGAAACTCTTCTCCTCCACGGCACATCAAGCACGTCAGTTGACTCCCAAAAACAATAATAAGGGTTCCTTTCCTGTAGGAACAATTCCGACACAGAATGTGCCACCACTGTCCCTCTTTATCTGGATCCCCGGACATTGGAACATTTGACAGTAGGCAAGACTTCATCTTGACGGTAGAATAGGATTCACGGGATCCTCAGGGTAGCTTCCTGCCCCTCAAAAGACTGGCCCTTCTGTCTTCAGTAGGAGGACAAGAATCCCTTAAAACAAGACACGACCGTTGTGCTCTTAGAGATAAACAGTGAATGCCGTTGCCAGCACTCTCCGGAAGTGTCGTCAAATCGAATGACGCGATATTCTGGATAGACTAGAATGGATACTACCCAACAAGGGTATAGAGATTATAGCGCGATATCTTTCTGCTGACAAGTGAATTTCACTTAAGCTAGACTACAAGCTTCTCGTGAACCCAAAGATGATCGAAGCTTGTCCTGGACACCGAAAAATAGAACCACACACACTATAATACTGTACACCCATGAAAATGGGGTACCGCAGGGCGGAATTCGGTAGTCCCATCCTGAGGTGCATTTCCATTTTGTCACAATACACTTGTCGGTTTGTATTCTCATACACTGATCGGTTTTTATCTCTACACTGATCGGTTTGTATTCTCTACACTGGTCGGTTTGTATTCTCTACTATGGTCGGTTTGTATTCTCTACACTGGTCGGTTTGTATTCTCTACTGTGGTCGGTTTGTATTCTCTACACTGGTCGGTTTGTATTCTCTACTGTGGTCGGTTTGTGTTCTCTACACTGGTCGGTTTGTATTCTCTACATTGGTCTATTTATATTCTCTACACTGGTCGATTTGTATTCTCTACACTGGTCGGGTTGTATTCTCTACTGTGGTCGGTTTGTATTCTCTACTGTGGTCGGTTTGTATTCTCTACACTGGTCGGTTTGTATTTTCTACTGTGGTCGGTTTGTATTCTCTACACTGGTGGGTTTGTATTCTCTACACTGGTCGGTTTGTATTCTCTACTGTGGTCGGTTTGTATTCTCTACACTGGTCGGTTTGTATTCTCTACACTGTCGGTTTGTATTTTCTACACTGGTGGGTTTGTATTCTCTACACTGGTGGGTTTGTATTCTCTACACTTGTAGGTTTGTATTCTCTACACTTGTAGGGTTGTATTCTCTACACTGGTAGGTTTGTATTCTCTACACTGGTCGATTTGTATTCTCTACACTTGTGGGGTTGTATTCTCTACACTGGTCGATTTGTATTCTCTACACTGGTAGGTTTGTATTCTCTACACTGGTAGGTTTGTATTCTCTACACTTGTAGGTTTGTGTTCTCTACACTGGTAGGTTTGTATTCTCTACACTAGTGGGATTGTATTCTCTACACTGGTCGGTTTGTATTCTCAACACTGGTCGGTTTGATGCCTTTCAACAAAGTAAAGATTGGCGGCAAAATCACGGGCAAACAAACGTGATTCTGTATATACAAAATTACTGGACTGTATCGACATCACCCAGGTGAGCCAGATTAAAGAACATTGCAGTAGCTGTATGGCCAAGAGATTACAGTGGTCAACATAGGCTCAAAAGTTCCACGGTTCGAATCCCAGCATAAGAGTGAGAATCTATCTAAGAATTATTCATTCAAGGTAAATGACTTCCAAGACCCAGTGATCTCTCGGGTAGGGAGATTGGATGCCCAGTCTCTAAGATAATGACGAAAAACTGTTGGTTCAGTACAGAAACTGTGCACGACAACATGTCACAACTGTTGGCAAGCGTGAAGAGCAAGCCATAAGGCGGCTGCAGCAAAACTGTGATGGATGAAAACATATCCTTGGGTAGTAGAGGTGTTACCCTGAGCGGAACTTGTTCGACTGGAAGTACACCTTTCACAAATGCGTGCCGGGGTCCGACATTCCTATCTCTGAGCTGGAGTTGGGCCTAACTTAGGGCGCACAACGCTCTGCAGAGAGTGAAGAAGAAACACATTTAAGTTGGTTAATGTCGCTGAAAATGAAACACCGTTACAAGAAATGACAGACATAATTGCAACAGAAAGTCTAAACAAAGGAGTTAGTCTAAATAACAGAAACACAGAAGTCATGGTTATTACAAAGAAATATCAAACGATCTACCCCCATGATCTACCCCATGATCTACCCCATGATATACCCCAGTATCTACCCCATGATCTACACAATGAAGTGCCCATGATATACCCCAGTTTCTACCCCAGTATCTACCCCATGATCTACACAATGAAGTGCCCATGATATACCCCAGTTTCTACCCCAGTATCTACCCCATGATCGACACAATGATGGCCCATGATATACCCCAGTTTCTACCACATAATCGACACATTGATGTACCCATGATATACCACAGTATCTACTCCATGATCGACACAATGATGTACCCATGATATACCACAGTATCTACCAAATAATCGACACAATGATGTACCCATGATATACCCCAGTTTCTACCACATAATCGACACATTGATGTACCCATGATATACCACAGTATCTACCCCATGATCGACACATTGATGTACCCATGATATACCCCAGTATCTACCCTATGATCGACACAATGATGTACCCATGATATACCACAGTATCTACCAAATAATCGACACAATGATGTACCCATGATATACCACAGTATCTACTCCATGATCGACACAATGATGTACTCATGATATACCACAGTATCTACCAAATAATCGACACAATGATGTACCCATGATATACCCCTGTATCTACCCCATGATTGACACATTGATGTACCCATGATATACCCCAGTATCTACCAAATAATCGACACAATGATGTACCCATGATATACCTCAGTATCTACCTCATGATCTACACAATGATGTGCCCATGATATACCCCAGTATCTACCATATAATCGACACAATGATGTACCCATGATATACACCTGTATCTACCCCATGATCGACACAATGATGTACCCATGATATACCCCAGTATCTACCACATGATCGACACAATGATGCACCCATGATATACCTCAGTATCTACCCCATGATCTACACAATGATGTGCCCATGATATACCCCAGTATCTACCAAATAATCGACACAATGATGTACCCATGATATACCCCTGTATCTACCCCATGATCGACACAATGATGTACCCATGATATACCTATGTATCTACCCCATGATTGACACATTGATGTACCCATGATATACCCCAGTATCTACCACATGATCGACACAGTGATGTACCCATGATATAACTCAGTATCTATCCCATGATTGACACAATGATGTACCCATGATATACCCCAGTATCTACCCCGTGATCGACACAATGATGTGCCTATGATATACCCCAGTATCTACCAAATAATCGACACGATGATGTACCCATGATATACCTCAGTATCTACCCCATGATTGACACATTGATGTACCCATGATATACCCCAGTATCTACCCCACGATCGACACAATGATGTACCCATGATATACCCCAGTATCTACCCCATGATTGACACATTGATGTACCCATGATATACCCCAGTATCTACCCCATGATTGACACATTGATGTACCCATGATATACCACAGTATCTACCCCATGATCGACACAATGATGTACCCATGATATACCCCAGTATCTACACCGTGATCGACACAATGATGTGCCCATGATATACCCCAGTATCTACCAAATAATCGACACAATGATGTACCCATGATATACCTCAGTATCTACCCCATAATCGACACAATGATGTACCCATGATATACCCCAGTATCTACCACATGATCGACACAATGATGTACCCATGATATACCTCAGTATCTACCCCATGATTGACACAATGATGTACCCATGATATACCCCAGTATCTACCCCATGATCGACACAATGATGTACCCATGATATACCTCAGTATCTACCCCATGATTGACACAATGATGTACCCATGATATACCCCAGTATCTACCCCATGATCGACACAATGATGTACCCATGATATACCCCAGTATCTACTCCATGATCGACTCATTGATGTACCCATGATATACCCCAGTATCTACTCCATGATCGACACATTGATGTACCCATAATCGACACAATGATGTACCCATGATATACCCCAGTATCTACCACATGATCGACACAATGATGTACCCATGATATACCCCAGTATCTACCCCATGATTGACACAATGATGTACCCATGATATACCCCAGTATCTACTCCATGATCGACACAATGATGTACCCATGATATACCTCAGTATCTACCCCATGATTGACACAATGATGTACCCATGATATACCCCAGTATCTACCCCATGATCGACACAATGATGTACCCATGATATACCCCAGTATCTACTCCATGATCGACTCATTGATGTACCCATGATATACCCCAGTATCTACTCCATGATCGACACATTGATGTACCCATAATATACCTTAGTATCTACCACATGATCGACACAATGATGTGTCCATGATATACCCCAGTATCTACCAAATAATCGACACAATGATGTACCCATGATATACCCCAGTATCTACCCCGTGATCGACACAATGATGTGCCCATGATATACCCCAGTATCTACCAAATAATCGACACAATGATGTACCCATGATATACCTCAGTATCTACCCCATGATAGACACAATGATGTTCCCATGATATACCACAGTATCTACCCCATGATGGACACAATGATGTACCCATGATATACCACAGTATCTACCCCATGATAGACACAATGATGTATCCATGATATACCCCAGTATCTACCCCATGATAGACACAATGATGTACCCATGATATACACCAGTATCTACTCCATGATCGGCACAATGATGTACCCATGATATACCCCAGTATCTACCCCATGATAGACACATTGATGTACCCATGATATACCTCAGTATCTACCCCATGATGGACACAATGATGTACCCATGATATACCCCAGTATCTACCCCATGATAGACACAATGATGTACCCATGATATACCCCAGTATCTACCCCATGATCGACACAATGATGTACCCATGATATACCCCAGTATCTACTCCATGATCGACACAATGATGTACCCATGATATACCCCAGTATCTACTCCATGATCGACACAATGATGTACCCATGATATACCCAAGTATCTACCCCATGATCGACACAATGATGTACCCATGATATACCCCAGTATCTACCCCATGATCGACACAATAATGTACCCATGATATACCACAGTATCTACCCCATAATCGACACAATGATGTACCCATGATATACCCCATGATCGACACAATGATGTACCCATGATATACCCCAGTATCTACCCCATAATCGACACAATGATGTACCCATGATATACCCCATGATCGACACAATGATGTACCCATGATATACCCCAGTATCTACCCCATAATCGACACAATGATGTACCCATGATATACCCCAGTATCTACCCCATAATCGACACAATAATGTACCCATGATATACCACAGTATCTACCCCATAATCGACACAATGATGTACCCATGATATACCCCATGATCGACACAATGATGTACCCATGATATACCCCAGTATCTACCCCATAATCGACACAATGATGTACCCATGATATACCCCAGTATCTACCCCATGATCGACACAATGATGTACCCATGATATACCCCAGTATCTACCCCATGATAGACACAATGATGTACCCATGATATACCTCAGTATCTACCCCATGATCGACACATTGATGTACCCATGATATACCTCAGTATCTACTCCATGATCGACACATTGATGTACCCATGATATACTTCAGTATCTACTCCATGATCGACACATTGATGTATCCATGATACACCTCAGTATCTACCCCATGATCGACACATTGATGTACCCATGATATACCCCAGTATCTACCCCATGATCGACACAATGATGTACCCATGATATACCCCAGTATCTACCCCATGATCGACACAATGATGTACCCATGATATACCCCGGTATCTACCAAAAGAAAAAGCAGCGGCTGCAGCAGGATATATCAATATTAATTGCAAACAATTAGGTATATTTAGCTCCTGCGAAAATACGAGATATACTAGACACAGACACAATGTACGTACATTCACGAGAACGCCATCTTACACAGGTGAAAACAAAGTGTGATTTATCAAAAAACACAAACAATCAATAAATATATAATACTGAAGTATTAAAATAAAACAATAAGTATTATAGGACAACAAAGCACGATCGACGTCTCGGTTCTACGACCCTTGTCAAGAACAGGACAGCACAAACAGATAAAAAGCTAAATGAAACACAAAATAAAATTAAACACAGCTTCTTGTTGACATGAGAGAAACGAAAATGGTGGTTTGAAACGTTTTAGAAAGGTGCACTTGGGCTACAAAAGTTTGTGTTGCCAAATGGTGCGTAAACAGTACGATATGAATAAAATGTAGGGAAGAGCATACTTATATCGTGGCATCAACAACAGTATTGATTCCTGCTGGATGAATGCAACCATGATTATTAATTGGCTTTCAATTTTAAGTCTAATGGAGTTGTTAGAGGAGCAAGGTTTCAATGCAGTGACCCATACATCATCGACTCCATTGTGGTTAGGAGAATTAAAGTGGTTGGGAACAGGTTTGTCAGAGCCTTGATTAATGTCTCTAAAGTGTTCCCTAAAGCGGTCGGCAAGGCGTCTACCAATTTGATTAATATATTACATGTCACATCTTTTGCAGATGATAACATATATAAGATTGCGGGATGTGCAAGTGAAAGTATCTTTCAATGAGATTGTGTCTCGGGGGAATGTAATTGCCAGTGTCTGAAAAACGTGTGGGCATGTCAGACAATTCTTATGGTGGCATTTAAATGTACCCACAGATGAAGTAACTTTGGGGAAGCGACTATGAACTAGGTGGTCCCTGAGACTCATGTTCCGGCGGAAAATTACCCTAGGGCCGTTAGAGAACACCGCACGAGTGGTTGGGTCAGATATCATGATAGACCAGTGTCGGAGAAAAATAAGCTTGGTGGCATGGGCATGTGGATGAAAGGTGAGGATAAGTTTAGATTCATTGTTAGGAGGTCGCGTTTTCTTGACAAGGGACATTTCACGCGAGACTGAGTTATACGACAGAAAGCTGTGGACAGAATGTGCCCTGGGTAGGCCCGTCTGCGGAAAAAGTCTAGCATTTCATGGGCTTTTTCTAGGAAATCATTATTATCCTGACAGATACGACGTATTACAAGCAAATACATAATTACCAACCGCATGTTTCGACAGATTTTCCATATTGCTTTATTTCTTCCAGCATGGCATCACGTGTCTGCTCCGCAGAAAACAGATCCGTTCAACCAGTCGTGAGTCGTTTGCTTGCCAGAGTGGATACAGAAACACCCAGAGAGCATCAATGTTTTCCGTTCTCAGAGAGAGAGATATATATTTAAGAGCGGAAATATCATGGCGGGTTTTGTATGTTTTGCACATGAACCTGAAACATAAAAACAAATCAATTGTATATGGCGCATAATAAAACTGACACATGAATAAAAATCGATAGCCTGGAAATTGGAAGCATGATATGAATTTCACGATTGTATGATTGATTTTATGATTGATTAATTGATGTCATGCCCCCTTGGCCTATATATTATTGAAGTGTAGGAGTGGAGAGATGAGGGGTCCAGTGCCTCACCATCTGGCTGTACTTGTGCTCTAGTGATCGGCGCTATCGCCTGCCTGGAATCTGTAACAATATTACTTTATGCTGTAAATAATTGTCTACACTCTAATAGGCACTCTGTGTCGTGGCGGGGCTTAATGCTGTTTGTATCTGAGTGTCTGTATTTGAGTGTCTGCATCCAAATGTATGTACTTGCGTGTCTGTAATTGAGTGTCTGCATCCGAGTGTCTGTATCTGAGTGTCTGTATCTGAGTGTCTGTATCTGAGTGTCTGTATCTGAGTGTCTGTATCTTAATGCCCATATCCGAGTGTCTGTATCCGAGTGCCTGTATCCGAGTGTCTGTATACGAATGACTGTTGCTGAGTGTCTGTATCTGAGTGTCTGTATCTGAGTGTCTGTATCTGAGTGTCTGTATCTTAATGCCCATATCCGAGTGTCTGTATCCGAGTGTCTGTATCCGAGTGTCTGTATTTGAGTGTCTGTATCTGAGTGTCTGTATCTGAGTGTCTGTATCTGAGTGTCTGTATCTGAGTGTCTGTATCCGAGTGCCTGTATCCGAGTGTCTGTATTTGAGTGTCTGTATCTGAGTGTCTGTATCTGAGTGTCTGTATCTGAGTGTCTGTATCTGAGTGTCTGTATCCGAGTGCCTGTATCCGAGTGTCTGTATTTGAGTGTCTGTATTTGAGTGTCTGTATCTGAGTGTCTGTATCTGAGTGTATGTATCTGAATTTCAGTATCTGAGTGTCTGTATCTGTATGTCTGTATTTGAATGACTGTATTT
>JACEFZ010020960.1:55000-77500 GCA_014155875.1 Cepaea nemoralis
ACTCGAGAGAGAGAGAGAGGAGAGAGAGAGAGAGGAGAGAGAGAGTGAAAGAGAGAGAGAGAGAGAGAGAGTTTTGGGGAAAAAGGAGAGAGAGAGAGAGAGGGACCACAACCCGACACAGGGCTGTAAATGAGGGGGTAGGGGCTCGAGAGATAGAGAGAGAGAAGAGAGGAGAAAGAGGAGAGAGAGAGAGAGAGGGGTGACACACAACCAGAACAGGTCTGTAAAGCAGGGTGTATGGGATCGAGAGAGAGAGAGGAGAGAGAGAGAGAGAGGAGATGAAAGAGGAGAGAGGAGCGAGAAGAGAGTGAAAGAGAGAGAGAGAGAGTGAAAGAGAGAGAGAGAGAGAGAAGAGAGAGTGAAAAGGGAAAGGGGGGAGAGAGAGAGAGAGAGAGAGAGTGACACACAACCAGACACAGGTCTGTAAATGCAGGGATGTATGGGACTCGAGAGAGAGAGAGAGAGAGAGAGAGAGTGAAAGAGAGAGAGAGAGAGAGCGAGAGAGAGAGAGTGAAAGAGAGAGAGAGAGAGAGAGAGAGTGAAAGAGAGAGAGAGAGAGAGAGAGTGACACACGACCAGACACAGGTCTGTAAATGCAGGGATGTATGGGACTCGAGAGAGAGAGAGAGAGAGAGAGAGAGAGAGAGAGAGAGAGAGAGATGACCAGACACAGGTGTGTCAATGCAGACATGTATGGGACGAGAGAGAGAGAGAGAGAGAGAGAGAGAGAGAGAGATGACCAGACACAGGTGTGTCAATGCAGACACGTGTGAGACTAGAGAGAGAGAGCGTGACACACGACCAGACACAGGTCTATTAATGCAGACATGTATGGGATTTGAGAGAGTGACACAAGACAGGCACAGGTCTGTCAATGTAGACACGTATGGGAATAGAGAGACTGACACAAGAGTCAATGCAGAGCGAGAGAGAGAGAGAGAGGAGAGAGAGAGAGAGAGAGAGAGAGGGGGGGAGAGAGTGACACAAAACAGACACAGGTATGTCAATGCAGACATGTATGGGACTAGAGAGAGTGACACTTGAGCAGACACAAATCTGTCAATGCAGACATGTATGGGACTAGAGAGAGTGACACTTGAGCAGACACAAATCTGTCAATGCAGACATGTATGGGACTAGAGAAAGTCACACAAGACAGACCACCATGGGATGGAAATAACAGGACACTTGACAACATCTGAATGGGCGGATGATGATGGTGGTGTTCATAATGGTGATGGTGTTCACGATGATGATGGCGGTGATGATAGTGGTGTTGATGATGTTGATGTTGATGATGGTGACGATGGTGTTAATGATGATGCTGGTGATGGTGGTGATGATGATGGTGACGATGATGGTGATAATGGTGGTGATGATGATGGTGATGATGCTGATGTCGATGTTTGTTGTGATTATGGTGATGATGTTTGTGATGGTGGTGTCGATGATGGTGATGATGATGGTGATGATGCTGATGTCGATGTTTGTTGTGATTATGGCGATTATGGTGGTGATGGTGGTGTCGATGATGATTATGATGATGGTGGTGATGGTGGTGATGATGATGGTGCTGGTGGTGATGATGATGGTGATGGTGGTGATGGTGGTGATGATGATGGTGATGATGGTGATGATGATGGTGATGTTGGTGTCGATGATGGTGATGTTGATGGCGAAGGCGATGATGATGATAATGATGGTGATGATGATGGTGATGATGATGATGATGATGATGGTGGTGGTGATGATGATGGTGATGATGGTCGTGGTGGTGATAATGATGGTGTCGATGATGGTGATGATGGTAGTGATGATGATGGTGATGATGGTGGTCGCGGAATTCTTGGAGTTGTCGATCGATGAAAAACTGTCGCGCCATTCGTCTACAGGCAGCAGCCATTCTTTGATGTTTTGGACAGACTGTCATGATGAGAGTCGGCAAGATCTTTTGTTGTGTGGGAAAGATTTCTTCAGATCACAAGCCGGCAAGACTTTTTGGAGTACCGGGAACAATTCCCCAGATCAAAGCGGGACAGCCGACAGGTTTTTTACACCGAGTCGGAAAAGGAGAGAAAAAAAAAAGTTTCTCGACGCCTAGTGTCTAGTCAGATTTGTGACGTCATTCAGACACAGTTTTAAAACAGTCTGGACAAACACCTTTGGCGGGAGTCGACCAAATGTTGTGAGGCAACAAGGACGTGTTTGATGTTCCTGTTCTGATTATAGAAAGAGACCACGGTGTCGTATGTTGATTTATATCGGCGGACATTTGTCCATTGTGTGATTTAGTGGTCTCGATTTCAGACGGGAATAAATATACGGTTTCACTATGTTTCCAAAAAAGCTAGCAGACAAGTCATAGAAGAAGATTATGGCTCGATCATTGAAGGCAGGTTTTACTCAGCGGCCTTTGCACTGGGCTCATAACCCAAAGGGTCTGCAAGAACCTGGCCTCTGCTGAACTGACGATTATCTAAGAGTGATTCCTCCGTGGTAGTTCTCATCATATTAGAGTGAAGATACTTACAATACCACCAGTAACAGGAACAATATTATGTATATTGAGAAATTAACAATTAACATTGCGTTTTCCAAATGGTGAATTCCTGTGAGAAATTAACAATTAACATAGTGTTTTCCAAATGGTGAATTCCTGTGAGAAATTGACAATTAACATTTTGCTTCAAAGTGACAGTAAACATTTATTTTACTGTACAAGGGTTATCAGATCACGGAACTTTTAGAGACCTATTAGTTACACTGTGTGTGTCGGATTCATGATCAGTATTGGACTACATCCACCATTGGTGACCAGACATCCGGACTATCCAAGATCCACTGGAGGAAGTCGACACCTGACCAGAGAGGCGCATCATTTGGTGAGTTCTTCTGTACTTGATCTATGGTGCTGTTGTGTGGCCGATACTGTGATGAAAGCAGACTTGATCCTGAGCTGTTCGGTCTGATTCTGCATACACACTAGATTATACGACAGACATTCTACACACACACACACACCTGACACTGTTCTTTAATAAATTAATTTGTCATTTTGTTAGAAGCTAGAGTTGTGTAGTATGTTTTGGAAAAGAATGAGAGGGGGCATGGTCCAGTGGTAAGAAGAAGAAGAAGAAGAAAAAGAAGAAGAAAGAGAGAGAGAGAGAGAGAGAGAGAGAGAGAGAGAGAGAGAGAGAGAGAGAGACGAGAGAGATCCAAGGACTGACGGGGTGATGTGGACAGAGACCCAGGAGATCCTCAAAATAATGATATGGAGATAAAAGAATGTGGGTGTTGATTCCCATCACCCCAGGGACGACACTTATTACGACAATGGTGGTGATGATGGTGATGGTGATGATTGTGGTGATGATGGTGATGGTGGTGATGGTGGTGGTGGTGATGATGGTTATGGTGGTGATGACGGTGATGATGGTGATGATTGTGGTGATGATGGTCATGATGGTGGTGGTGATGGTGATGATGGTGATGGTGGTGGTGGTGATGGTGGTGATGATGGTCGTGATAATGGTGGTGATGGTGGTGATGGTGATGGTGGTGATAGTGATGATGGTGATGATGGTCGTGATAATGGTGATGATGATGGTGATGATTGTAGTGATGATGGTGATGATGGTGGTGGTGGTGTTGATGATGGTGATGGTGGTGGTGATGATGATGGTTATGGTGGTGATGATGGTGATGATGGTGATGATGGTGATGATTGTGGTAATGATGGTGATGATGGTGGTGGTGATGGTGATGATGGTGGTGATGGTGGTGGTGGTGGTGATGATGATGGTGATGATGGTGATGATGGTGATGATGGTGATGGTGATGATGGTGGTGATGGTGGTGGTGATGATGGTGATGGTGATGATGGTTGTGATGGTGATGATGGTGGTGATGATGATGGTGATGATGGTGATGATGGTGGTGATGGTGGTGGTGGTGATGGTGATGATGGTGATGGTGATGATGGTGATGATGGTTATGGTGGTGATGGTGATGATGGTGGTGATGATGGTGGTGATGATGTTGATGATGGTGATGGTGGTGGTGGTGGTGGTGGTGATGATGATGGTGATGATGGTCGTGATAATGGTGGTGATGGTGGTGATGGTGATTGTGATGATAGTGATGATGGTAGTGGTGATGATGGTGATGATTGTAATGATGGTGGTGGTGATGGTGATGATGGTCGTGATAATGGTGGTGATGGTGGTGATTATGGTGATGGTGGTGATGGTGATGATAGTGATGATGGTGGTGGTGATGATGGTGGTGATGGTGGTGGTGATGGTGATGATGGTCGTGATAATGGTGGTGATGGTGGTGATGATGGTGATGGTGGTGATGGTGATGGTAGTGATGATGGTGGTGGTGATGATGGTGGTGATGGTGGTGGTGATCATGGTGATGATGGTCGTGATAATGGTGATGATGATGGTGATGATGATGGTGATGATGATGGTGATGATGGTGATGGTGATGATGGTGGTGATGGTTATGATGGTGGTGATGATGATGGTGATGATGGTGATGATGGTGATGGTGGTGATGGTGATGATGGTGGTGATGGTGGTGGTGATGATGGTGATGATGGTGATGGTGATGATGGTGATGATGGTGATGATGGTGATGATGGTGATGATGGTTATGGTGGTGATGGTGATGATGGTGGTGATGATGATGGTGGTGATGGTGATGATGGTGGTGATGGTGATGATAGTGGTGATGGTGATGATGGTGATGATGGTGATGATGGTGATGATGGTGATGGTGGTGATGGTGATGATGGTGATGATGGTGATGATGGTTATGGTGGTGATGGTGATGATGGTGGTGATGATGATGGTGGTGATGGTGATGATGGTGGTGATGGTGGTGATGGTGATGATGGTGGTGATGGTGGTGATGGTGGTGGTGGTGGTGATGATGATGGTGATGATGGTCGTGATAATGGTGGTGATGGTGGTGATGGTGATTGTGATGATAGTGATGATGGTGGTGGTGATGATGGTGATGATGGTAATGATGGTGATGGTGATGGTGATGATGGTCGTGATAATGGTGGTGATGGTGGTGATTATGGTGATGGTGGTGATGGTGATGATAGTGATGATGGTGGTGGTTATGATGGTGATGATGGTCGTGATAATGGTGATGATGGTGATGATGATGGTGATGATGATGGTGATGATGATGGTGATGATGATCGTGATAATGATGATGATGATGGTGATGATGATGGTGATGATGATGGTGATGATGGTGATGGTGATGATAGTCATGGTGGTGATGGTGATGATAGTGATGATGGTGGTGGTGGTGATGATGGTGATGATGGTGATGATGAAGACATTGATTGTTCACAACATATAAACAACCACTGGTGAACACCACATTTACCTTATGTACACATCACAAATTTTGGACAAACAGTTCAAGTATTAAATCAAGATCTGCAGTTTACATACATGCAAGTGTAATCATCTGTTTGAATTCATGACAGGCATGGGAATGATTTGCATTATCTCAATACATTTACACCCTTTTTGCCCCAAGAAACCAACAATGTTAATACAAACAACACAACAACCACAAATTGGTTCTGCTAACTTGACTTATTTCACCTCGATAAAAGCACAACATTGGTCTAAGTGCAGAAACCTAACATATAAAAGAGTTGTTTTTGACACCTTTACAAGTCTCATGTTTAAAAATAATGAGTTGGTGTCAAAATACTCTATTTATCGTAACCACCATTTTGTTATATCTCATTACCAAATAAAACACTATTTATCTTATACATGGCATGAAAAAAAAAAACACATATATAAAGCAGTTTATACTAATAATTAAACTAATTAATTATAGTATTCCTTTAGGCAATGCGGGTGGGTATTCTTCTCCAGGGCGAAGCAGGTAATGTCCATAATTATCAGGTACAGAAATAAAATACTCACAGTCATGTTCTAATGTCCACTGAAGTTTGTTGCGGAATAATTATAATCCCTATTAGAAAATAAATTCACCACATATCCCCTCCATTGGGGCTGAATTCACGAATCTTCTGGTGCAAATGGCTCGGTGCCCTTGTGAAAATTTGGTGCCTCAGGTTGGTCATACTTCAGGATTTCCACTTAAGCTTTGCAGAAGGTAATTCCTTTTATCATCAGGTCTGATGAAAAGTTGACGTCCTATCAGCTTCTCGGCTTATAATATCCGAATACCAAATTGGCTTACACAGAGGTTTCACCCACCTAGTCACCAGTCTATACCCTATTCCACAGTTGTTGGAATTTAGGCTGACATGGGACCAGCACAGAGTTCTGATTCAGTATTTACTTTTAGTGTAGACATACAATACTGCTTGTTATTCATTTGGTTCATCTGGAATTATTTCCAGGATTCTGCTGCAGGCATGGGACTGAAGAATATTAACTCCAACACATATACCCAGGGTTGCAAGCAATCAGATGCTTTCTTTGGTTGCAGGCGTAAAGGCATTTAGCTGCTTTCATATGGTCTTTTTGATGGTGTTCCAGGTATTGGAACCTTGAGGTAATCTGATGTAGTTATGGTTTTCAGTTGGTACCTTGGTTGTATTGGCTTATGTGGTTTCAGTGTCTCTTCCCAATTGTTTGAGTTGGTGTTAGTATTCTAGAACTTCGTGTTGAGTGGCTGAAACCTTATGTTTGACTTTTGCTGCTGTGATACTTTCTTTCCAAGACTTATCCATTGTTGGATATTAACTTGGTAATCCAACCAACAGTTGAAGGTTACTCACTATTGTTAGTTTTATTAAACTTGTAGTAGGATTGTCCCATAGTTTCACTGATTTTGCTGAGTGACGAGGCTTCAGGTGGTACTTCTCAGAAGTAAAGCAGACGATACACTGTTGTCAGTTACTCTGTTGATCTTCATCTTTGTAGATTATTAGATTCAGAAGTCCATCCTGGATATTCCTACTAAAATAGGACTTAATCACTCACCCAGTCAGTTGTCTTCGAATTAGTCTGTTGCTCGCTATGGAGCTAATGAGTGCAGCAGTAAACATGGTAGTGTTGGCCTTGACTTTGCTTTAGGACAGGTTGTCCTTTATTATTGACTGGCTGATGACCCAGTTTCCAGTTGACAAGGTGGCAACGCAGTCCCACCAAGTCCACCACTCGCTATAGAAAAGGGATGACAAAGAATACAACCGAGCATTAACCTACTGTGATGTGTTTACATTTCACACACAATTACAAACAAAAAAGGGGAAGGAGATAGGAGTGGGTTTCCCAGTTCCCTGTCCCTCGTCGTTTGTTGTAGAGCTTTTCTAGCTCTGATAGTGATTGAGATATCTTTTCACTCTATGTTTTGTTCTGCGATTGTTAATGGGAACTTTTTTGATGAGTGAAGCCATTCTGTCCATCCAACATGTTGATATTGTATCTCTCATTCTTGAAGAGAATAGCCTATACTTAATTTCTGTGGTTTCTAATGCCGCGTCTTCTTTCCGGCACTATAATCAGCATTAGGGCTTTTCAACATTCTCTTCTTAATTACTAACATACCAGGTTTCATACTTCATCTCAAGTTTCCACAGTAAGGAGTAACAATCCGAACAGAGAAAATTCTCATAACAGAGAAAACATACATGTCCATTTTTCTGATATTAAGACCATGATAATCATACATAATAATTAATCATACTGATGATGCAAGGAGCCTATGTTTTTGGATTTCCTCAGGGGCTAATCCATAAACTAAAACAAACTATTTCCCCCACTGTTTACCACAGTGTGAGATTAATGACCTCTGTGATATATTTTGCCAATTACTGCTATTATTTGGAGTGTATTTATTAGAATAACTTATGCCGCATGGTCCAGTCTTTTGAATATTGCAAGCAATTTATTCACATCAATCTTTGCTTCTGTTCCTACTACAGGGAGGTGATGCGGATTGAAGGCACATCCTATCCGAACATTCAGTTATATCAAGCGTTTACTGTCTTTGTTCTTGAATTTATATTCTTAAATATGGCATTTCCCTAGCAATATTTTATGAAATGATTATATGTTCATCACTCATGTGGAGTGGTTCCTAATCTGTTAACAAAAGGATTGTACTAAAATTTAGCACTATAGTACTATAGTGCTAAATTTTAGTACAATCCTTTTGTTAACAGATTAGGAACCACTCCACATGAGTGATGAACATATAATCATTTCATAAAATACAGATTAGCATGTGGCAAAGCATTTTATCCCCTGACTAAGAGTCAGGAATATGCGTAATCATTTGTATGTCCCCGCATGGATAAAACAATTTCAGAAATATCCTTAACAGTGAATTTACACTACATAGGATATTTGAAAGTGGCAGACACCAGTTCTCTACTATGAAGTATGAATCTGGAGTTTTCTCCCAAATTGAGAAGAGTTTCTGAATGTGTTTCATGAGAGTTGATATTCTACAGTACACATAATATTTATAGGTTATAAGCACTATTAGTTAGATATAAGTTCATAATGCCTACAAAAGGTTTTAACATAGGGATTTGAAATGGTAAAACATAGGAAAAATTACAGCGTGGCCCACACATGTGCTTCAGTACTAACAATTAAATCATACTCTAGTTTACAAGAATTGTTGAATTATCATTCTAACTAATTCTTAATTAACCATACTGGTATATGTAATACATAAATACGTATTATTAATGTAGATTTAACATACCAATGGCTTGCAGAGAATGATATATTTTAAAGGCAAAACTGCCTTCTCCCCGAAGGGAAAGGTCGACTTTCTTGTGTGCTCTATTGACTAGAAATGGCCGCTTTAGTACCTTTGTTTTCAAACTAGCCGGTCTTGGCCAGGTGCGTGAAGCAAAATAAAGCCAAATAAATTAAGCTGTGCCACGGTCAGTCTATCGCTGTTTTATTTTCTACTCCTACCTAAGCAAGATACTTATACAGTAATTATTAGGGTTTGTAATTTTAAGGGCCTCAATAGACAGATGTTAGTAGAGACGTTTTTGTATGCCACAATGATGGTGATGATGGTGGTGATGATGGTGATGATGATGGTGATGATGATGGTGGTGATGGTAATGATGGTGATGATGGTGATGATGGTGGTGGTGATGATGGTGATGATGGTGATGATGGTCGTGATAATGGTGATAATGGTGGTGATGATGATGATAGTGATGATGGTGGTGGTGATGATGGTGGTGGTGATGATGATGGTGGTGATGATGGTGATGATGGTGATGATGGTGATGGTGGTGATGATGGTGATGGTGGTGGTGATGATGGCGATGATGATGGTTGTGATGATGGTGATGATGGTGCTGGTGGTGGTGGTGGTGATGCCTCTTGTGATGATGATGGTCGTGATGGTGATGGTGATGGTGGTGATGGTGATGGTAATGATGGTGATGGTGGTGATGGTGATGGTGGTGATGATGGTGGTGATGGTGGTGGTGGTGATGGTAGTGGTGGTGGTGATGATGGTGATGATGGTGGTGATGGTAGTGGTGATGACTCTTGTGATGATGATGGTGGTGATGGATGATGGTTTTGGTGATGGTGATGGTGGTAATGATGGTGGTGATGATGGTGGTGATGATGGTGATGATGGTTATGATGATGAGATGATTTAACGTGTTGTCTTGTGTGTATGCCTTTCAGAAGAAAAGACGGTGAATGTAATGTATTGTACATACTTGCTAAAATATTTCCAACCACCACACTTCACTAGTTATATTCACAAAGAGAAAACTTGAAAATTTCTTGTTAAAAATCTACCCAAAGCATTTCAGGTTCCTCGACGGTGCTACGGAGTTCGTGCACTGAGCTGAGATTTTTAGGACTCTGCTTGAGTTAGGAGTGAAACGGTGCACTTATGGGTTACACCCGTGTGCCGTGATGTTGATCCGTCGACTAAACTAAACTAAACCAAACCAAACTAAACAAAACTAAAGAGAAACGTCTGGAATTTCTGTGAATGACACATGGCAGCCGATACTCAAGTGGAAGGTTGGTGTTGTTGTTTTTCAGAGAGGAGGATGTGGCGCTGGTGTAGAAGTGGACAGAGAGGAGGATGTGGGCTGGTGTAGAAGTGGACAAAGAGGAGGATGTGGCGCTGGTGTAGAAGTGGACAGAGAGGAGGATGTGGCGCTGGTGTAGAAGTGGACAAAGAGGAGGATGTGGCGCTGGTGTAGAAGTGGACAGAGAGGAGGATGTGGCGCTGGTGTAGAAGTGGACAAAGAGGAGGATGTGGCGCTGGTGTAGAAGTGGACGGAGAGGAGGATGTGGCGCTGGTGTAGAAGTGGACGGAGAGGAGGATCGGTTGCTGGTGTAGAAGTGGGTGGATAGGAGGATGGGTTGCTAGTGTAGAAGTGGGTAGACAGGAGGATGGGTTGCTGGTGTAGAAGTGGACAGAGAGGAGGATGGGTTGCTAGTGTAGAAGTGGGTAGACAGGAGGATGGGTTGCTGGTGTAGAAGTGGACAGAGAGGAGGATGGGTTGCTAGTGTAGAAGTGGGTATACAGGAGGATGAGGGCTAAGGTAGAAGAGAGAACACAGGCGGATGGGTCGTGGTAAGCTATGAATGAGTAGTCGATGCACTAAATACCCCGCTGAAACCACAGCATAACTGTATCGTGTTTGGATCTTGTTTGTTCGCCACATTCTAGAAACGCGCGCAACCAATCAAGCTTAGCCGTAACATTGGCTGCTGCACTTAGGGAAATGCTCCGGCGGGGAATAGGAAACAAGGAAGGTGTCATCATGCAAATGGATTTGACCTAGAAGGAATGGAGTCTCCACCGTATGCCTAGTTATCTACTCGGACAGTAGATCTATTCGGACAATTGACCCCAGAATCAAGTAGACAACCATTATTTTAGCATACGCAATGACATTTATAATATATACTCTCCCATCTCTTGCCGTATCGCAGTGCCAATCATCGAGTGTGTAATTTATTAGCTCTGATGTCATCCACTGGTTTCAAATTATCCTGGGTAGTACCAAGAACCGAAACTGTTCGCTTCCCAACCTAATCGATATCAACGAGAGAATCTCTAGCACTCGATGACCTACCTACACTGACATAAACTCCCGTAGTCAGACTTGTTAACATCGCCATCTAATGTCCCATAATTTTCTACTCTTAACATTTAAATTGGCCAAACTGGAGAGGATCTCTTTCAGACTCAGGATGAAATTGAGTCAAAATTGGGCAGGGTACAG
Organism: Cepaea nemoralis; assembly: GCA_014155875.1. Taxonomy (NCBI): domain Eukaryota; kingdom Metazoa; phylum Mollusca; class Gastropoda; order Stylommatophora; family Helicidae; genus Cepaea; species Cepaea nemoralis. The sequence continues at coordinate 66,255 of JACEFZ010020960.1, forward strand.
AAAAATGTAGGACAGATAATGTTTTAAACACATTTTACAGTCGAATATTTGCCAATATTTAGCGCAGACGATGAAATGAAATCAATTTGTTCACTTACTTAAACAGAAAACTGTCTTATACACAGTGGTAATTGTAAAAAGAAATTTATTCCTTTCATGATCTGTCTAATGGTTTCTAGAACGATCTAGATTCAACTTTTCAAATATTCAAATCTAAACGAAGTAGATGCCCGTGTGTCTGGCAGTGTCGGTTTACTTTCTGCCGGTTAGCCATGTGGTACGCGGGGAAGTCAATAAGTAAGTCACAAATGGCTGTGGAAAAATCACTAAACATAATAACAACTTGAAACCAGTTTATTTTTATACATACATTATCCCTTTATTTCTCAACATAATTTCCACCAACATTGATGCACTTATCCCGTCGTTTTATCAGTCCTCCCAAACCGGCTGCATAGAACTGCGTGCTCTGTTTTCTAAACCACGTTTTCACTTCACATTCAACTTCGGCGTCATTCGCGCAAGGTAGGTTTTCAGAGGACCAAAAAGGTGGAAATCGCTAGGGGCTAAGTTGGGGCTGTAAGGTGGATGTTCCAGAACTTCCCACCTTAGTGGGTTAATTTTCTACCTTAGTTAATCGAGCCGTATATGGTATGGCATTGTCATGAAGAAGCAACACTCCTCTAGTCAGCAGTCCTGGACGTTTTCTTCGATATTCATCATGAAGCATCGATAGACCTTCACAGTACGATTCAGAATTCACATTGTCACCTCTAATCATCTCCTCCACCCGTTGCACGGATGCTTCTGTTGCAATCTCAACAGGACGACCAGATCGGATTTCTTCAACAAATTTAGGGCGTCCTTGAGACAAGTTTTCTACCCAGCCATGCACCGCTTTACGGGACAAACATTTGTCAGCATATACAGAAAGCATTTCCTTATAAATGTCCTTTGCAGGCAGTCCTTTTGCCCACACAAAAAACAAACTGCCACAGGGATCTGCAATATCACCGGAGCTCTTTAACAGTGTATACGAGCAAGATCGCAAACCTAGAAGCACCAGGGGTTGGAAAGAATACTAACATTTGCAGATGATATTCTTGCATATAGGTAGGGGATAGATAGGGAGCAAACAGCCCAGGAGCTACAGGCGACAGTAGATAAAGTGATTGACTGGTGCACAGAAATGAGTGCTGTCATCCACCCGGAAAAGGCGGCTGTTTTGTGGGGCTCTCTGAACAACAGGATTGTGAGAACTGATGTCCCAAGCCTCGCGATAGAAGGTAGAAGAGTCAACAGAGAGAACAAACTGAAGTATCTGGGAATCACATTTGACAGGAGCCTGTCCTTCAAGGACCATGTGGAGACGGTTGTGACAAGATCTCAAAAGGGACTCAGTGCCCTTAAAACTATGGCTGCAATGGACACAAGCAGAGACAGATTTTCACACTATACCAGCACTTGATCCTCTCAGAGATTGATTATAGACTAGGACTACTCACTGTCTCAAAGTGTCAGTTGGTGAAATTAGAGCGCATACAGAACGAAGCTATGCGGGTAATTCTGGGATGCACCAGAGACACCCCAGTCGTGTGTTACATCCTTGGATGCGTTACATCCTTGGTTTGCCGTCTGTTGCTGGTAGCCTCAAGGTGATGCAGGCGAAGGCATACCTCAGAGTAGTTGCTGACACAGATCACCCGTTGCATGAGGCGCTGGACGTGGTTAAGGGTCAGCGACTGATAAGAGGGAAATCATGGATGGCTCAGGCGGGGGATACGATCAGAAAGATGTGCATCCTTGCAGAACATTAGGCGAGGAGAGGATGAGGTCAGAGTGCCAGCGGAGCAGTCAGAGTTGTGCAGAGTTATAATCACATTGAGCCGGGAGTGCAGGGAGTGGCCAGCAGGCGCAACGGAAGTGGAAATCCAGTAACTAAGTCAGGATCATGCTCGCCCGGGTGACGTGATTATATACACAGATGGTTCGTCGTTGCGAGGCAGGAGAAGTGCCTGGGGGTTCTTAGCAAAAGCTAATGGTCGCCGTTTGGTGCAGGAGAACCTGGCATATGATACCACAACATCTAGCTTAAGAATGGAGGTGGAGGCGGTCAGTACAGCTTTCCGCTGGATGGAGAATACGACACACACACACACATCGTGATTATAACTGACTCAGAAAGCATGCTGAGTAGGGTGAGGACAGGCAAGCTTCGTGCAGAGTGGCTTGCTTCGCTTCGGAAGTCACGGGTGACAAGCATCGTCTGGATCTTTTCTCCAGGGCATGCTGGTGTGCTGGGGAATGAACAGACGGACAGATTGGCTGGCTCTGCAAAACTTGGTGGAGTATTGATGCATGATGACAAGGAAGACGTGGATGCGGCCTTGTGGGAGCACGTGTACACCTCGGAGAAGCAAATGGATCACCAAGGTCTGGCAAGAATGCGACAGCGAGGGGTGACGAGGGGAATTGGCCGACGATCGACGCTCAAAGGAAAGGCGAGACGGACATATAATCAGATTGCTACTGGTACTATTAGTGTTCGAACTCTTCGCTGGCTGCTGAGGATGGGGACGGAGCGCTTATGGGAATGCCCCGAACGCTGTGATGTCGGTTCCTAAATCAATCAATCAATCAATCAAAAACGCACAACAGCACGTTGCTCTGTGGTTGTACACTCGCAGTACAGTCGCCATATTGTTTATGCGCTGCGCATAAGACACCTAGCGCCACCTGACGAACGGGAATATAAAATTCGATGTTGCTGTCACCTAATGACACCTGTAGAAAACACCAACTACATTTACCTGCCATCCCACAGAACTGTGTGACTTACTTATTGACTCGTTCTCCTACACAAATCAGGCCGTTCGGTTCACAGGCTTGAATAAAACATGTCGAACGTGTCTGCTTTATATAACCCATGCGGTGTGACGTTGGTTATCATGTCACTCAACCTGCAATTTACGTTTGTAACGGCCCATAAACTGATTCTACGACATTAACGTGATGGTTTCCCCATGACTTCCACATGCCCGGAAGAGTTTTGAGTGCCATAAATATTCCACTGTGAATAGTCTTGTTTAGTTTCTGATATATTCGTAAATTTTGCGGAAAATTAGAGGTTTGTCTCCGCGGGTGCGGATGAGATTTAAGGACTACACGGCCGGGAGAAAGAAGCTGGCTTTCTCCCGGCCAAGTCAAATATGCAGTAAAAGGCACGAGTCACGAAGCACCGGGTGCACGGCGTTCGCCTACACGCGGGCAGGATGGCGACCGGGAGGCGAAATCTTGGGAAGATTGCAATCAGCGGTGATAAATGTCTTGAAGCTGGCGTTCCAGTTCGGATGCGCAACAGGAGCACACCTGGGAGTCATGACTCAGGGTACCACCGCCCAAGAGTGCTAAGAAGAGGCATTCATTCATTCAGTAGAATGAACTTTGCAGAACGTCGCTCCCATAACAACCTTCCGGAAACTTCTCTGTCATAAGCAAGGTTTCCCGCGTCTGATACACCCATCTGGAGATCCTCTGCCACTTCCTGCACCCATCTTGTCTTTGACTTCTGCCATACATCAACTTTGTACTGGCTCGTTACTGATGCTGGACACCAACACGGAAAACCATCACATGTAGGACGTGGAAGAGAGTCACAACTTAGCGTCCTTGTGCAAACAATAAGTTTATTCATAAAGTTTTATCAGCCAGCCATTCACCGCCCTCATGCTCAAATAACAGAAGAGGGTAGAGGGTGCCGTAGATTTAGTTGCGAATTTGCTGGTCTTACTATTTAAATATAGATATATCTTGTGTCAGCCCAATCGTCTGGAAGAAGCACCTTCTCAAACCACTCCTACAATATAAATGTTAAATGTTAACTATGGGCCAACTTACGGCAGTCGCTCGCCACTTTGCTGGAATAACCACAACAGACCGGTCGGCAGACGAAACTTGAATCACTTTAAACTGCCATCATTTTCATCCAGGCTGTAATATTATAATTCCACGCCCAACATCTGTGCTCAGCTGATAGCAATGCTAACTTGGCTTCTTTGTTGATTTCAAATCGCTGCAATCATTTCTTGCGTCTTTCTCACACGACAACCTTGGCTTAACTGAAGGCTTCACTCCGCCGCTCGTGTCACCGGTTCATGTCCTCCCTATACGAGTTGTTACATGGCAGCTTCCCTCTTCTTCTCCTCCCAGGCTTATACCCCCTCCAGTATTGTTCTCTCCAAACTTTCATGACGTCTCAAGTGACCACAATATGTCAATTCTCTTTATTTTACAGCAGGTGACTGCTCTGTGCTAAGAAGATAAAGAGGTTAAAACATACGTGGAAGAGTGACTGCTTCTGATGATCAGAAGCCTAATGTTGCGTTTGCTCCACGGTGGCGACAATACTATCTGGTAACTACTTGGAGATAGTCATGATCTATGTCTCCTTGCAGTGCATTCTAACCCTAGTTGCCCACTGTGTACAGTGATAACATTCACCACCTGAAGAAGAAGGTATACATTTATTCGACACGAGATATATTTCATTCTGACAGAAGAAGACCAGTAACCCTATACGTACACAATGTACACCCGCATGCCCTGGCACGAAAATGAAACTAATCTTTGCCAGCTGAGACCGCCCCAGAGACAGCAATCATTTTCTTCGGATTCACCCCATCTCTATCTTCTTGAACATGTTCATTAAGTCACTAAGGAAACGTGCCCTAGTGAATGTCTGTGTCTCGAGCCATGTTATTTGCTTTACATATACAATATTCGATCCGGCCTAGCCGTATAGGCCCATGAACTTCTCACTCGTCGAACGACTGACCTATCTGTGTAAATGACAGCATTACACTCTAAAGCAGTGGTTCTAAAACTGTGGGGAATTCCCTAACCCCCGGGGGAAAATTTAGGGTTTAGATGGGGGAGGGAGGGGGATGGGGGGGGGGGGGGGGGGGTGTTATGATTATTTCAAGATCTCTTTAATACACCTTCTTCTTCTTCTGCGTTCATCCGGAGTTTTTTTTAAAATTCTTTTCGGACGTGACTGCGTTGTGCCTGTTTACAGCAGAGCTGCGTTCTTGTGCCGTTAAGCCGACACATCCGACTTCTGCGGGCATTTGTTGACCGGGTTAACCTTCCCGGGGATCTCGTTAATACAAGAACCGATTACTTGATTTTGTTTTTCTCTCCATATTTTACGGTTCTGTACTTCTTGCCCTTCTGAAATTCATTTCATAACGTATGTAGACCAGCAAATCACGTTTTATGTAGACGTCTAGAGTTGTTCTGGTATGTGTTATTAAATTTAGCTTCCAGTTTTATGTATACTGTGTAGGGGTGGGGCAGGGAGAATTTATAGGAAGAAAATAATAAAGGGGGTGGAGGGATGACGTCCTGAAAATATGGTGAAGGGATGCATGGACCAAAATAGGTTAAGAACCATTGCCCTAAAGAGTTCTCACAGATCAAAGCCTGTACTTCCGCCCCCACAGCAACCGAATTTTCTTGTCTGCATTTTCTGTCTAGTTGGATGCAAATTAAAAAGAACGTACATAAATCCGTTGGCACTTGTTTCCACTCCTCGCCAGGTTCTAAGTCCTCAAGTGAACACACCTGTTGAAGAATGTCTTCGGCTTGACCCATCCACGACTTTTCTCATTTTAACCTGCTGACCTTTACCTTCATAATTTCACTACGCAGTGGATGTTGTGTGTTTGCGTTAACTCTGAGTTAGGCACGTGCTCTGCAAATTTGTATTCTGTCCCAAACAGTTGGAAAAATCAAGAAGGTAGCGCATCGCAGTGCACGCTGTTTCTCGTGTACATCCAAGAATAATACGCATAGCTTCGTTCTGTATCCTTTCCATCCTTTCCATCTTCTTACGGCTGAGAGTCAGGATCACCATCGCATACTCAAAAATAGAAAGGACCAGACCCTTGTAAAGAAGACATAGATGGCGCTGCTCACAGTTTTCCGTCGCCAACACCCGCATCGTAGCCAAACCCCGCTTGGCCTTTGTTATCATCTGATCTATGTGCTCATTATAAGCAAGGCTTCGATCAAGCCGTATCCCCAGGTAATTCATTGTCTGCGTTCTTTCCACAGTCTCTGAACACAGCATTACAGTTGGTGTTGGAGTGTTGACAATATGATTATTCAAAGAGAACGATGTCACTGCTGCCTTCGTTGGGTTGACAATTGCCCCAGATTCCACACACCAAGTACTTATGCGATTTAGTTCTGTTTGTAGTTCCACAGCAACTCGATCTCTATCCTTACCCTGACGATGCACTAACGCATCGTCTGCATACGACAATGCCCTCCCCGGCCCAGTGATCTGCTGGCTGGTGATTCTCACAGTGTAGGCGTTGAACAGTACCGGAGATAATGGTGATCCCTGTGGTAGGCCAGGATATATTTTTGTTGGTTCAGAAGTACAACCGCCACATCTAAAAACTACTTTCCTTTGAAGAGTGCTGCAGCGATCCAACTAAGGAGGAATGGACTTATCTTGAGTTCAAGAAGCTGAAACATTAAGAAATCCAATGGTATTTTTTGTACGCATCCACAAGCTCAATCGCCGCGGCACGTTTCAATGCCTGAGTGGAAACCTTCATAGACATCACGGGCAAAAACTGCTGCGTTGGTCCAGGTTTCTCTTTTTGGACGGTACCTTCCAAGGGTAGGCGGGAAACACCTTGCCTCTCTCTCTCTCTCTCTCTCTCTCTCTCTCTCTCTCTCTCTCTCTCTCTCTCTCTCTCTTCTCTCTCTCTCTCTCCCTCTCTCTCTCTCTCTCTCTCTCTCTCTCTCTCTCTCCTCTCCTCTCTCTCTCTCTCTCTCTCTCTCTCTCTCTCTCTCTCTCTCTCGCTGGCTTGACATTTTTCTGTCAATTAACTTCTTCAGCAGCTTGCCTATTGTATTTTGCATGCTTCTTACCCGATATCCCTGAAGTTTTGTGTGGTCTTTGCCAGGCTTCGGCAAGGGAATCAGATAGTTGTGTAACCACTCCCTATGCTGTACTTGTACATATTTGCTAGTTTCTCCAGCTCGTTGTCGGTACACATTCTGATGTCGTCATACCTTATACCATCTGGCCTTGGTGCGCTGTTTTTTGTTCGTCTAAACACAGCCCTGATATATTTCACTGTCACTATGTTTTCATATGCAATATTCTGGGCCTTACATCTATCTGAGGTAACCGACTTGGCAAAATGTCGGCCACTTATGTCTGTCTGATTGCCCTACTCTAGATAGCGTTCGAAAAGGGCTTTGCCCTTATTCTCGCAAAACTTCTGCTAGATAAGGTCAGCACTTTGGAAGTCAGGAACATTCTTATTCTTGACTCCTCCACTCATGCTTTTATGTAGTCGCCAGAACAATTTTAGTGACTTGTCTGTGCTTATTATTTGACACAACTCTGCCCATTTTTCAATTTTAACCGCTTTAATCAGTTTTTTGAAATAGCTAACTTTTGTGTCCATCTCTCTTTCCAAGTGCAGGATAAGTCTAGGAGAGCAACTCTGTTCTTCATGGCGTTTTGCCATTACCTTACAGCACCACGCTTATCTACCCATAACTTTTACACCTCACAATTCCACTAAGGTGGCTGTTCCCAGCTTTTTTCCTGCCATGAGGATTTATTCCTGCAATTGTCGCACCATGTTATACTCACCACATCTTGCCTGAACTTTCATACTTGAAGGTCTTGACCGTTGACTTACGCTGCCTGGTTCAGCCGTTCTCCACCAATATGCTGCAAGGGTGGTGGTCGTGCCATGGTGCCCTAGGACACCCCACGGACACACCGTAATGAATGAAGGAGAAATCAGCGATAGGTCAATAATTCTGTCCTCAGCGCCTGGACGACTTGCTGTGATGGTGACACAGCCACTATTGATACAAATAAAATCACTGGTTTCAAGTGCCGTCTCGAGCTTCACCCCCTGTGTGTTGGAAGAACTGTTACCCCATGATTTTCCTTTAGCGTTGAAATCACCACAGAAAAAGACATTCCTCCCGTGACATAATATGTCGATCAAACACTGCTACCTCTGGGAATCCACACTCGCGTTACAGGCATAAACATTAACCAACACGAATGATAGACCGGATTGAACTCCAACAGCCTGTATTTGTATCTCGTCACTGACCCACCTGAACATATCCAGCTCTAAAGTCACTATACTGTCTCGAATCAGAATCGCCGCTCCTAGGTGTCAATCAATCAATCAATCATGTGCCATGCCGGAAAGCGTGGGCGGTCATGACTCGCCATTTCACTCGATCACCGGAGTCGTGGATCAGCTCAGTGTTCTTGTCTCGTCCATGCTATGTGGCCAAGCCATCCAGGTATTTTCCTCTCGGTCTTCCTCGTGGTCTGTTCCCCTCTATCTTGCCAGTTGTCAATAAATTCTCCAATCCGTTCCTTCTCATAACATGTCCAAAAAATTATGACTGTCTTCGTCTAATTTCTCTAATCAGTCTACGATTTTCATTTGTCTCCTGTAGTACTTGGTCATTGGTTTTTCTGTCTGTCCATGGTATTCTTTGCATTTTCCTCAGAAACCACATTTCTGCAGCCATCAGATGTTTTTCAGTTTGACTGCACATTGTCCAAGTTTCACATCCATACAAAAGAACAGGCTCTATGTATCCCCTCAACACTCTTTTTCTAGTTTCAATTGACATTTTTTTATTGGTCAGAATGTTTTTCATCTTGCTAAAGGCTACTTTCGCCATGGCGATTCTTGTTCTAATCTCTTCAAGGCATCTCCCATCAGATGTTATGACTGTTCCGAGATAATTGTATCGATTCACTTGTTGCAGAATATTCCCATTTACTTGTATATTACATTGTGGTACTTCGTTCTTCCTAGTGACGACCATAACCTGTGTCTTCTTACAATTTAATTCCAACCCCAGCTGCTCACTGTGTACAACAACTGCGTCTACTAACTGTTGTAGATCTTGTGCATTGTCTGCAATCAATACAGTATCATCTGCATATCTAATGTTATTGATGTTTCTTCCACCAATGCTGATTCCATTTATATCTTCTACATTTCTGAAAATATTTTCACTATATAGGGAAAAAAGATCTGGAGACATTACACATCCCTGCCTAACACCTCTCTTAATAGGTTTATATAGTCCCACTTCATTATCAATCCTTATGGCAGCTTGTTGTTTCCAATATATATGTTTTTATAAGTCTAATGTCTTTCCCATCAATTTGTAGATCTGCAAGGATATCCACCATGTTTACGTCTAACTCTATCAAAAGCCTTTGTGTAGTCAATAAAGCAAAGGTGTATATCCTTGTTTACTTCTATAGCACGTTCAATAACTGTTCGCAGCATATACACAGCATTTACTGTACCCTTGCCTTCTACAAACCCACATTGTTCTTCCCCTATTTCAGGTTGTATTTTCTTCCTCACTCTTTGCATGATAATTCGTAACAAAATCTTTGTGATGTGACTCATTATACTAATTGTTCTATGTTGATCACATTCCAAGGTTCCTGATTTCTTTGGGATTGCAATAAATACAGAATTACATAATTCAGAAGGTATATACTAGGTGTCACCTAGGGTATAAACATTTGAATTGAAGCTGGCTATATGGGGTGAATTAACGCACAGTCTCGTCTCCTGAAGCGCTACTATATCGTTCCTGTCTGTCTTGCTTTCCAGAATGGGGCCTCATTGTTTTGCGCCGGCACAATTCCAATGTAGAATACGCGTGTTCTTGAGGCCCAGACGGTCGCATTTGCACCTGAAACGTCTGCAGCCCGTCTGCCCTGAAGTTTATGTCGTCGACCGGACCGAATCAGTGGTTTGTTTACCCTTTGTACGTGGCACAATTGCTGGTCCGCCATGATGAAGAAAATCAAAATACCACACGCTGCGAAAACTACTCAAGGATTGATTCACTCAGATGCACAAAACTGCGTAGGAACGGCGAAAATCTTGAGAGGAAAATCCTAGTTTAAATTCAAGCGCAGAAACCACACGCACAAGATGAAACTATCCATCTCCTATGTGACAAAAGGAGCGGTTTTAAAACAACACACTTGACCGCCGCCATCCTGACTGGAAGTCTCCATATAAAAGAACAAGAAGTAATGCATCTTTACAAAAAAAAAAAAAAAAAAATTATGGAAAAGATAGAACGTTGCGGCAACTAGCCTTCATTAGCAAACAAATACATACACAAAACACAATATATAATCACGGAGAAGGCCTTATATTGACTACATTAACTGATTCAGAGAACATGAGAACAATGAACGAATGAACGAACTTTATTTTCAAAGGGTCACAAGCTGGGCACACAGGCCCGTCTTACATTCGGCTCTTTAAATCACTCATCTTTCGTTCATCAGTTGTGCATGTTATATTCACATAGGAAAACTACATATTCAAATGGATTTTGAAAACATAAACAATGCTTGTTACCATATTATGAGACAGGCGGACACGCGTACACAGACATTCATAAACACATACACACATACCTGCATACATGCTTACATCATTTGCACAAACTCTCACAGTTATACACACACTAAATAACACAAAATGCAGGTCCGCATGGCCGAATGGATAAGAACGCCTGTTCTTAAACATCCGGTGTGCTGATGCCGAGGTTAGAGGTTAAACCCCTACACCGGACAGCTGGGGTAAAATGTTGACCTGTCGTTTTTGACTTGGGGACGTAAATTACAAATACCTCTGAAGTCGGAGTGGATTCGCCTGATGGCGAGGGACACTGTTAATAGGGAAATTTATCCCACACGCAAAATTCAGTCCATCACTTCTATAAATAGTGTGTATGGACTACGCTTGAGTTCAAAGCGAGCGAGCGAATAAAATAACACACAAATACACACATACACACACACAAATATACACATACATACACGAACATACACACACATACACACACACATACACATACACACGCACATACACAAATACAAGCACAAATACACACAAACGTACACACACACACACACATACACACACCTATACATTCACACAAACACATAAACATACACCACACATACAAACATATACACAAACATACACGAACATACACACACATACACACGCACATACACACATACAAGCACAAATACACACACACACACACACACATACACACACCTATACATTCACACAAACACATAAACATACACCACACATACAAACATATACACATACATACACGAA
>JACEFZ010020960.1:82500-117500 GCA_014155875.1 Cepaea nemoralis
TGAAGAATATTACTTCCAACATATAACCAGGGTTGCAAGCTCATCAGATGATTCCTTTGGTTGCAGGCGTAAAGGCATTTACTCCGCTAGCTGCTTTCATATGGTCTTATTGATGGTGTTCAGGCTTTGGTTCCTTGAGGTAATGTGGTGTAGTTATGTTTCAGAGGATCTTAGTTGGTACCTTGGTATGTGGTTTCGGTGTCTCTTCCCATTTGTTTGAGTTGGTGTTAGTAGCTAGAACTTGGTGTTGAGTCTGCTGCTGTATGACTGATTGAAGGACTATTCAATTCTTAACAGGAAACTGGGAATGTCCCATGGTTTCGTTGACCTCGCGGATTGATGGACATACCAGATGGTATATCCCAGACGTAAAAGTAGACGATACTCTGTTGTCGGTGTATTTTGAATATCCATTTAGCTTGATGAGAAATTAAATACAGAGATCCATCCTGGATATCCTGACAGAAGTAGGACTATCAATCACTGAGTCTCTCTTTTCAACAGGTCTTTCGCTGGCTAAGCCGCGGATAAGCGTAGCAGTTACCGTTGATGTTTTTCTAGATCCAGACCATGGTTAAGCCATTTAGTCCTGACTCACCTTCACCAGGCTGTTGACCCAGGATCCTGATGGGTAGAAATGTCCAACACCCCACCACTCGCTATAGAAATGGATGACAAAAGAATACAACACAGGCATTAATACTTTGTGGTGTGATACCCTTTTCACAACACAATTACAAACAAAAAAGGGGAAGGAGATAGGAGTGGGTTTCCAAGTTCCATGTCCCTCATCGCTTGTTGTAGAGCCATTCTGACTCTAAATGTGAGTGAGGTATCTTTTCACTCTATGGTTTGTTCCGAGATTGTTAATGGGAACTATTTGATGAGCAAAGCCATTCTGTCCCCAGGGGCAACAATAAAATGTATATTCCCACAGTAAAGAGTAACAATCAGGACCAGAGTAAAATTCTCATAACAGAGAAAACAAACATACATTTCTCTGATATTAAGTACATGATAATCATACATAATAATTGCTAAATGTTTTGCATATCCTTTATAGGACATCGCTGTCAACAGCAGCAGCTTTCAGCTGTCTGTTGCTTTCTTGGCAAGATTACGCTCAGTAGTTTGCCATTGCTTTCTGAGCTGCCGGCTTAGTTATCCCGCAAGTCACCAGCGGGGCTCGAACCGTTTCCAGATCTCGCCTGCTACGAGACTCTGCGTGATAACCGGGATTACGGAGAAAGTGTTGTAACCACTCGGCCAGAGAGACCGACATAATAATTACATAATAATACTGCAAGGAGCCTATGTTTTTGGATTTCCTCATGGATGAATCCTTAAAACATAAATTGTTTCCCCCCACTGCTTACCGCAGTATGAAGTTAATGATCGCTGTGATATATTTTGCCAATTACTAGTATTCGGAGTGTTCTTTATCAGAATAACTTATGCCACATGGCCCAGTCTTCTGAATATTATGAACATCAATCTTCGCTTCTGTTCCTACCACAGTGAGGTGATGCGGGTTGCAGGCATTTCCTACCCGAACATTCCAATGTATATCATGCGTTTACTTTCTTTGTTCTTGAATTTATATTCTCAAACAGGGCTATTTCCGTAGCAATATTTTATGACATGATTACAGGTCCATCACTCATATTGAGTGGTTACTAATCTGTTAACAAAAAGATTGTACTACGATTTAGCACGATAGTTTCAGATTAGGAATTAGGAACATATTTATCCAAAATGAACTGAGTCCATGATATGCGTAATCATTTGTATGTCTCCGCATGGATAAAAAAGGTCAGAAATATCCTTAACAGTGAATTTACACTACACAGGATATTTGGAAGTGGCAGAAACAAGTTCTCTACTATGAAGTATGAATCAGGAGTCTGCTCCCAAATTGAGAAGGGTTTCTGAATGTGTTTCTGACATGAGTTTGATACTCTACAGTACACATAATATTTATAGGTTATAAGCACTGCTAGTTAGATATAAGTTCACAATGCCTATAAAAGGTTTTAACATAGGGATTTGAAATTGTAAAGCATAGGAAAAATTACAGCATGGCCCACACGTGCTCAGTACTAAAATTCAATCAGCCTCTAGTTTACAAGAATTGTTGATTTATCATTCTAATTAATTCTTAATTAAACACAATGGTATATGTACCTTATAAAAATACATGAATACGTCTTAATAATGTAGATTTTAACGTACCAATTGCTACAGAGAATGATGGTTTTTAAGACAAACATGCCTTTCCCCTCACACGGGGAAAGCACGTCTGTCTCCTTTGTTTGTCTGAACCAAAATGGCTACAAAGAACCCTTTGTTTCAATTCAGTCCCGGTCTTGCCAGGTACGTGAAACAAACTAAGGCCAAAATTATTTTCCTAATGCCAAATAAATTAGGCTCTGTTTTCTTTTCTTCTCCTACACTAAGTAAGATACTTAAACAGTAGTTGTTAGGGATATTTTTTTAAAGGGAGTTAATGCTAGGAAAGGGTAAGGACGTTTTAATATGCCACAAAATGTAATAATTGAAGCCCGTGGTTTCGTAGGTCTATATTCTCCTACACTGGTTTGTCTGTATGTATTCTCCTACACTAGAAGGTCTATATTCTCCTGCACTGGTCTGTCTGTATTCTCCTACACTGGTTTGTCTGTCTATATTCTCCTACACTGGTTTGTCTGTATTCTCCTACACTAGAAGGTCTATATTCTCCTGCACTGGTCTGTCTGTATTCTCCTACACTGGTTTGTCTGTACTGTATTCTCCTACACTGGTTTGTCTGTCTGTATTCTCCTACATTGGTTTGTCTGTATGTATTCTCCTACACTGGTTTGTCTGTCTGTATTCTCCTACACTTGGTTTGTCTGTCTGTATTCTCCTACACTGGTTTGTCTGTCTGTATTCTCCTACACTGGTTTGTCTGTCTGTATTCTCCTACACTGGTTTGTCTGTCTGTATTCTCCTACACTGGTCTGTCTGTATTCTCCTACATTGGTTTGTCTGTCTGTATTCTCCTACACTGGTTTGTCTGTCTGTATTCTCCTACACTTGTTTGTCTGTCTGTATTCTCCTACACTGGTTTGTCTGTCTGTATTCTCCTACACTGGTTTGTCTGTCTGTATTCTCCTACACTGGTTTGTCTGTCTGTATTCTCCTACACTTGTTTGTCTGTCTGTATTCTCCTACATTGGTTTGTCTGTCTGTATTCTCCTACACTGGTTTGTCTGTCTGTATTCTCCTACACTTGTTTGTCTGTCTGTATTCTCCTACATTGGTTTGTCTGTCTGTATTCTCCTACACTGGTTTGTCTGTCTGTATTCTCCTACATTGGTTTGTCTGTCTGTATTCTCCTACACTGGTTTGTCTGTCTGTATTCTCCTACACTTGTTTGTCTGTCTGTATTCTCCTACACTGGTTTGTCTGTCTGTATTCTCCTACACTGGTTTGTCTGTCTGTATTCTCCTACACTGGTAGATCTGTATTCTCATAAACTGGTAGGTCTATATTCTCCTACACTTGTAGGTCTGTATTCTCATACACTTGTAGGTCTGTATTCTCATACACTTGTAGGTCTGTATTCTCCTACACTTGTAGGTCTATATTCTCATACACTGGTAGGTCTATATTCTCATACACTGGTAGGTCTAGTTAGTTAGTCGACATATCATCTTCATTGCATAACGAAACATTCAGTCGATAAGTGCTAGGATCCCCTCCTCAGCAAATTCCGCAGCGTGTAGCGGCTAACGACACCAGTTCTGTGTTGGTTTATAAATCTTCTTTGGCTTCCTGCGTAGTGTTCTTGTTTGGCCACCCCTCTTTTAATTTGCAGTTCTCGCATTCTGACCATGGTTATAGATTCACAATTATCACTTGGCTCTCGAAAACGACTTACTTCTCATAGACCAGGGGTGGGCAAACTACGGCCCGCGGGCCGCATGCAACCCGGTAACTGATTTTATGCGGCCCGCGAGGGCATTTATAAATAAAAATGTTTACTTTCGTTTTTAAGTTATTTTGTTGAATTTTACAGAATTTCATGTACCATTATGATTGTTTTAACATTTTTGATAACATTTCTTTCTAATTATCTATTTTTGCAAACAGTCCTTGACCTTCGTAATTTAATGCTTTTTCTTCTTCTTTCGTTCGCCTTAAATATGTCTATAACTGCAATGTTGCCTCTTGTATGAATTTAACTGTCCTTTTTAGTTCACTCAGCAGTCCATAGAGTTTATCCTCCACTATCGTCTCTCTAGGCCAGAAGGTTTGTCTAGAAATGTTGTAATTTGGGCAGTATTTGAGTATGTGCTCTGCTGTCTGCGATGCCAATGCACATGTGCACATGGCTGATTCGCCAATCTTGAATCTTGTATATATGTGGTTGCGTAATATATTGTGCCCTGTTCTGAGGCGCAGAATAATGACTTGTTCTGGTCTGTCCATAACGTGGTAGTCGTCTTGAGCAGGTTTTGGTGGCCTTCTGACTGTACTGATCATTCTTTTCGTTTGGTGGTATGTAACGGGCACATCAGGCTGTTCTTCTTTTGCTCCTTTCTTAGCCAATCAATCAGCTCTGTTGTTTCCGGGTACTCCACAGTGGGATGGTATCCACTGTATGGTGACCTTATGCTGACTGCTAAGTTCAAAAAGTAGTGTCCTTAGAACTGGCAATTTCCCATACATCATTTCGTTTTTCGTAATATAAGCAATATAAGCTTACCCTTTCTTGGTCAAAGATGTTTTCTAGTGGTTTTGTTTTGCTGACTCCATCCGCATTCCAGTGCATTAGTTTTAGTCTCTGTTTGGTATGGCCAGACGCTCTATTCTCAGGTCCTCTGGCTATACAGGACATCTGAGAAGGACCTCCAGTAGCTGTGGTTGGATCCTTTCGCGGCATATGGCCCGGCACTGCACCTGCCTGGGGATTCAAAACAGGGTGAGCATCATAACATTTAGCAGTCGACATATTTCATTACGCGTGATTGCGTGGCATCCTGATTTCTGTGGTGCGCCACCTGGCTGCCGTCTTCAGCACATTTCCTTTGCTAGAGCAGACTGTGGTCTTACTCGAGTTTAGGTGTGTAGGCACGCACACACATGTCTGCGCATGCATTTACGTGCATACACATCTAGAGCGTTCTGGTTATTTCTCAGCGCCAGTGACTCGCCGCCGCTCCTTCTCCTGTTAGTTCAGTTCTGCCACGAGAAGACCAGGAGTTGCAATTTTGCTGCATAAGTGATGAATGCGCGAGCCATTGGGGTATTTACGCAAGGCTGGGCGCTTACCCCAAACCCGCTCAGGGCTACATACAGCAACATTTGGAACCATGTAATGCTAAAATGCGAATTTATCGATTTTCATATAGAGAAATATTTATCGACATGTAAAAATTTAATAAGGATGATTTTATGAAAAACAGATATTTCTATGGTGAATAAAATGATGTATTTTGTAAGAACATATTAAATTTAAAAGTTTTTTGCTGTTATAAATTATTTCCACATTTACAATGTTCACATTAATTTATTTGTTGTAGTAGTCTTGATATATTTCTTAAATCTATTCTGAGTTTACTACTTGTCTTTCGAATATTTTATTTTCACACACAGCCGGAAGTAGGTTTTGTTTCATTTCCGTTTTAAAGTTTTGTACAATTCTAACTGTTCGGATGTTATTAAAACTATGAGTGTCAATAACAAACGTAAGATTGAAGATGAATGCAGTGTTTGTAATGATGAATGGACAACTATGTACTGTTTTATAAATGTTGGTAGAAAATCAATTTGCTTAGTTGTGTGGTGAGTCAGTGGCTGTCTTCAAGGAGTACAATTTAAAAAGACATTATCAAACAAAACATTCCGATTTCGGATACAATTTAACAACCGATGGGAGGGAAAGGAAACGCATGGAGTTGGTGAAAAATTTGGAGAATCAGCAAACAGTTTTCACTAAACTGTCTTCAATTCAAGATACTGCAACTGAAGCTAGTCTTGTGCTGTCACACAGAATTGTAAAACAGTACAAGCCATTTTGTGATGGCGAGTTCATTAAGGAATGTTTGCGAGATGCAGCAAGCATTATGTGTCCAGAAAAAAAATATACAGATTTGACAACATTACTTTATCAAGGAGAACTGTGGCCAGACGTGTTGACAAGATAAGTGACAATTTGATGCATAAACTTCAAGATGCAAGTAAACAATTTTTGTGTACTCTCTTGCATTGGATGAGCGTAGCGATATACATGATACTGCCCAATTATTGATATTTATATGTGGAATAAGCACTTCTTTCAAACTCACTGAAGAGTTACTGAGCGTTAAATCACACAACCACGGGCCATGATATATTCAATGCTGTTACTAACTGTACTGAAAGAACTGGGTTGGTTTGGAACATGATGGCAAGTGATACAACTGACGGTGCTCGTGCTTTGACTGGAAATGTGACTTTAATACTAACATTGTCAATGACTTTATATTTGCCATTGAAATTATGGAAAAGTTAAATGAACTGAATGTCACATTTCAGGGCAATGGTGTGTTTGCATTGTATGTACATGTAAAATCATTTCAGGCAAAACTCTCACTGTTCTTCAGAAAAGTAAGTGAAAAAAAGATTTTGTCATCTCCGTTTGCTGAAACAAGAAATCATTTCTGGAGAAATGACTGAAAAGTACAAAGCCCAATTAGATGCATTGATTGAAGAGTTTGGATGGAGATTCCAAGATTTCAAGAACTTAGAGCCACGGTTCAATATTCTCAGTTCACCTTTTAGTGCAGAAGCTGATACAGCCACAGAGGACATACAGTTGGAGCTACTTGACTTACAAGCAGATCATGACCTGAAAGAGAAATTCAAGTCAGATGGTTTGCTGGATTTTTATGGATCTTTATCACAAGAATCATTTCCCAACTGGAAAAACTTTGCAGCTAAACTTTTATCCTTGTTTGGATCAACATACATTTGCGAACAAGCATTCTCTTGCTTGAAGATCAACAAATCTAAGAATAGGTCTTTATTGTCGGACTGCAATTTGCATGCTATCATGCGAATTTCAACAAGTAAACTTGCTCCAGATTTCAAGAATATTGTCAAAAAGTGCAAGCAGTTACAGACATCTCATTAGAAATCAACAACTGTAGTGACAATATAGTCGCTGTGTGTTTAAATTAAAGCCATTGATAGATACTAAAGAATATATGTTATAATAACAAGATGTAAAATCTTGTTAACAAATTAGTAAATGTTTTTGTCCATATTGTCAAATATAATGTATAAGTGTATAAGTAAAATAAAATTGCAATAAGTAGTTATTTATACTGCTTAATCTATATATATAAAATGCAATGTCTGTTTGTATGTTGTTTATGCGTTCGCTAACGGTCCATCCGATTGAGATGAAATTTTCTACACGTCTTCTTCTCATTCCGGTGCTGTCAACTGTCATAGTTTGTTATTGTACAGTTATTTACTTAATATTATTTAATATTAATTTACATTATAATTTATATATAGCGAGGGGATATAACTTTTAATAGCATTGCCACAAATGTAAAATTGTTGCATATTTCTCAAATAGGTGGACCTTTTCGCTACAGTTATCTACAGGCATATGCGTTATAATCCTCCTCCTACTCCCCCTCCTCCTCCCCTCCTCCTCCTCATCCTCCCTCCTCCCCCTCCTCCTCCTCCTTCTTTTTCTTCTTCTGCTGCTGCTGCTGCCGCCGCTCCATTTATCCAAGTTAATTGTTGGGGGAAGATGTAAAGATCTTTCAAGTGCTCCTTCTAATGCTTTTTTAAAGTCGGTCTTCGTTTATCTAAGGCTGTTCTCGATACCACCACATCGATCCGGCGCAGTCATTCCCAATTGTACCAGTGCTTTGTTAGCGATTGCCAAACATATGTCCTCAATCGAAACCAATGCCTCATTATACCAATTTATATTAGACGGAGGGAGAGACGGACGGACGAACGGACGTGTAGGCAGGCAGACAGACAGACAGACAGACAGACATACAGACAGACAGACAGACAGACAGACAGACAGATAGATAGATAGATAGATAGATAAAACGGGAACGGGAGCTTATATGACTACTTATATGAATTAAATGAGATGCTCCCCACCAGGAGTGGGCGAGCCGGGCCGGGACAGACAGACAGACAGACAGATCCCCGCCAGGGAATGGGCGAAGCCGGGCCGGGTCAGCTAGTAACCTATAAATAATTGAAATTACTTATTGTGATAGGTTGCTGTAAACAAAGTGGACATAATATGTATGCGGCCCGCCAATAGCTTTACATTTGTCAATGCGGCCCTCCGCACAAAAAGTTTGCCCACCCCTGTCATAGAGCATTAAGAATATCAGCCTGGTCCATGGCTAGTCCACGTTCCACAGTAGCTTTATCTGCAAGCTTGTCCACTTTCTCATTTCCTAGGACACCCGCATGCTCAGGCACGAAAATGGAGCTAATCTTTGCCAGCCGAGACCGTTCCAGAGACAGCAACCACTCTTTTTGGATCCGCCCCATCTCTATCCTCTTGAGTATGCTCATTGAGTCACTAAGGACACAAGCCCGATTGAATGTCTGTGTCTCAAGCCATGTTATTGCTTTACTTACTGCCATGACTTCCATAGTCTGGCTACTTGTGGTCAAGGCAAAAGCACCAGAATCTGTAGGCTCAAAAGTTCCACGTTTGGAATCCCAGCATAAGAATGAGAATATGTCCAAGAATTATTCATGTTAAATGACACGCAAGACCCAGTGATCTCTCGGGTAGTGAGATTGGATGCCCAGTCTCTGTTCAGCACACAAACAGTGCACGACAACATGCCACAGCTGTTGACAATCGTAAATAGCAAGGTGTACGGTGGCTGCAGCAACACTGTGATGGGTGAAAACATATCCACGGGTAGGTAGAGGTGTTACCCTGAGCGGGACTTGTACCGGTTGGACGTAAACTTTTCACAAATGCATGCTGGTTTCGGACATTCCTATCTCTGAGCTGGAGATAGGCGCACGACGCTCTGCAGAGAGTAAAGAAGAAACACATTCAGGTTGGTTAAGGTCGCTGAAAATTAAACTCAGTTACAAGAAATGATAGACACATTTGCAACAGAAAGTTAAAACAACGGACTTAGTCTTAATAACAGAAACACATAAGCCATCGTTATTACCAAGAAATATCCCAGGATCTACCCCGTGAACTACCTCATGATCCACCCATTATCTACTCATGATCGACCCCATAATCTACCTATGATCGATGCCATAATCTACCCATAATCTACCCCATAATCTAACCCATGATTTACACACAGATATGACAATGCAGGCATGTATGGCACTATAGTATGTCCCGATTTGAATACCTTCATTCACGATCAATTATTTTGAAAACTGTCTGTTGCAGCGTTATGAAATTTTTCCAGCCGTCTTATATTTACCCCCACCCAAGGAATATGTCTTTGATAGGTTCAAAAACAACTTAAATCATCGAAAGTGGCGACATTTCTTTGATGTTTTGCTTAAAAACTAGTGATTTCTCGCTAACAAATTTATGTTTACAGTAATGGACGCTCCGCCAATTCAGATGACACACAAGGCGTATCCGGATTCGTATGGGAGAGGGTGCAATGAAAGACTAGCTTAAAAGTCGACAGGGTCTGCTGAATTGCACCGGGTTTTTATCCCATATGGCTCAGTTTCTTTCCTCAGCGAGGAAAGCGTCGCACAAAGCACGAACTCCGTAGCTCCAGCGACGACCCTCGGGAGTCTCCGAAAAAAATGCACTCGTGAAATGAAGGACGCGGCCCGGAATCGAACATACAACCTTCGGAGCCCGAGTCAGACGGCTTGACCACTTCACCACGGAGATTCCCGAGAGCGGTGCAATGTGTAATATTAGAAAAGACAGATAATTTACAGAGGCATGGGGTAAATAATTTGTAAGTAAACAGGAAAGTAGAAGGAATATATTTCTTACCTTATTTTTCATTTCCTTCTTGTTTCTTCAGCTGCTGGTTAATAAAGTGTACACAAGAATTCATGTTAGCTTTTTATATTGAGTTCGTGAAAGCTTCCAAATAGCTGTGCCTTAATGTGCGTGTGGAGTGACCAGAAATGATACCGCAGTTTAGTCATCATGTTTCCATTTTTAAGGATCTGTTCAGCTGTCTGTGTAGTTTGTTCACACGTAAACATGGGTGACAGACCCGCTTTGAGTCTTCGTGAAAGACTGTCTACTCTGCTGTTTACCGTTCAGAGACGGAACATGATTACCTGTTTTGCACTATGAAAATAGTTGTCAGTGTCTCTGTAGTGGGCTTTCTTCTTAACGACGAAGATGTTGGTCCTCTTTTCATTGAAGTTTATAGATTGATTCGTATGCACGTGTGTTGTCCCCTAATTTGACAACGTGTTTGCTCTCACGTTTCTTGTTATGCCACAATATGTCAGTTTCCACCGCAATAGTACTCTTCTGTTAGTATTCAATGCGTTTAGGTGTGTGTGTGTGTGTGTGTGTGTGTGTGTGTGTGTGTGTGTGTGTTTTAATACAGTTGTTTGTCACCGCTGAGAGCTTGCGGAATTGAAAATTAATCACTGTGGAATACAAACTGTTGCCATTGACATTGTGCTGATGCTGTAATGTTTAGGGCCTGCAATTCGTCTGAATAGTTGGAGCAAAATATCCCAGTAAGTGTGCACGCGGATTAAGGTCTGCTCTCGGTTGCATAAAATTCAATCTATCCTTTCTCCAATAGTCTTCTTCCTCTTTCAACACATGGTCCTCACATTTTTTCCAGTAACTTTTATCAATATTTAATAGCGCGGACTGGTTGATAGACAGACAGACAGACAGACAGACAGACCGACAGACCGACCGACAGACAGACAGGATAGATAGATAGATTAGATAGATAGATAGATAGATAGATAGATTAGATAGATAGTGACATAAGCCTGGGTCACTGACATTGAGTTGAGTGACCGGGCATGAGGAAGAATGGAGATGAGAGTGGGAGACAGTAAAGTGACTGACCTGGCTATGAGAAAACAGCCAGTCCTGAGAAATAAAATAATGGGAAGGGTGAGCGTGGACCCAGGGGATGGGGGAAGGACAGTTTAGTTTTGTGTGAAGTCAAGGGACTTCAGGACAGTTAATGTGTAGATGCCGAACTGGTCGGTATTCTAAGGAGAAGCGGAGTTAGAGATCTCCGGGTTGTGTTGTTCTCCTAGTTGTGAAGACAGGCCTGAACCAGAGTGGGTTCTATAGGGAGTGAGGGCCAAAAACCCAGAGTGGGTTGCATAGTTGAGCAGTGGCTCCGACCCAATGTGTGGGTTGTATTGTAGGAGATCCAGCCGTGGATAGTAGCTGGATTACCTGTCTTGTGGATGTGATAAGAAGCAGGCCGTGAGAAGGCATTGATGTGTGCTGGTTAAATTGTGAGGAGGATATTTATAATCTATGGATTACATTGTTTCTGGATATATACATATGTTCCGTGAGTCTGTGTTATTTCTGTAATAAAGGATTATGTGCGCCAACTGAATCTTGTTTCATGACTGGTGAATATGCACTGCGGGGGTGAGTTACATTGCAAGACAGATATCTCCATTGACACACCATGAGTATCGTTACCTAGACAACGACCATCACACAATAATATCATGAGCATATCATCGTAAGAACTTCGTGATATTATCATTAGAAGACGTGTGACATTCTGAGGGCTCTCCTGGCAAGAACGACGGGGATATATTGAGAAACCCATTGCATTATAGACATTGGTGTCATTCTGAGATATTTGTGGGCTCTTCGCTGAAAGAGAGGAGTTATTATCTGTGACTTAGTTCCATCAATTTAGACAGTACTGCTCCAAGAAATTAATGTGTACTCTTCAGTGTGGGCGCCAGATAATTATCACAAACAGAGGAGAGCTAATGATCAAGCTAGCAGACAGGTCATGTAAAGGTTACTACATGTAAATTTGATACCAACAATATCGCTGAAGCTAGCAGACAGTTCACGAAAGACCACTTCAGTTCAGTTCATCAAAAGCAGCCAGCGCGCGGCAAAACAGACAGTGAGGGATTTAGCAATGAAGTCATGTGCGTGCTGAAGACAGGTGTACGGTGTTTTTCATAGGTCAAGAGATGGGGCGTCAGAGAATTAACGCAGAGAGGTCAAAAATAGGACAGCACAGGTAAAGTCACGTGGACAGCGGGTTGTTTGTGACGAAGACAGGATTGAAGAAAATCAAAGATACTGACAGGTGTGTGTGTGTGTGTGTGTGTGTGTGTGTGTGTGTGTGCTAAGACAACGCACTGTGTTGGTCGCGGGTCGACAAGGGAACACAACGGGGAAGGACGGTGGAAATTGTGAGTTTCCAGGGAAAAATCGGGTCAGCACTGTTTATCCAGGACAGGTGACCGAAGGGGGTAGGAACAGTGCCCCACCACAGCCGGATTGGGGCTGAGAAGGTTGACCTTAGGAGGCAAGGCTGCTTAACAGTAAGCAGTTACTGAGGAAATTTCCATGGCCTAGTGTCCGGTCATTTTACAGACAGTCAGTGTGGATTATTGTGACAAAGAAGACTGAGGTACTGACTTGAGGTGTCCGGCAAGGTCAAGGCTGGGGACAGTGGAAAGTTACTGAGATGTTCCATAGTGGAACTGGATAAACAAGCTGTTTTTGTGTGAAACAAGACTTTATGTTCGCCTTTGTTAAAAGCCCTTTGTGTTCATTACCTTATAATCAGCAAACATTTTGTCAACGATTGATGACGTGGCATCTCCGCGAACATAGTTGCACACAGTAGCAAAATTAAAAAAAAAAAGAAAAAAGATCTGACTGTACAAAATTAAAATGTTGAACATTTCCTGCCATAATTTTGGTCTTTTCTCTTGGTGAATCTACAACATATAGGATACAAATAGAACCATCTCAGCAACTAAGCTAAAAAGAACATTTTGGATTATTACTTTGGGGTCACCACGTACAGAGAAAGTAAATAACGTTACGGACTGTGTCGAAGCAGAACATGTTGGATAATCACTATCATCTTCAGCTTGGTCGACAGTTGAAACTTGTGATTTAAACGTGAAATTCAGTGAGTCGTTTTGGAATCTGGTGTCGTAGACATTCCCAGCGGTTTGCGAATAACTATTGAAGCGAGAAAAAACTTTGGTGACTGAATAAAAAGAACTTGTGGCGACGGATTAATGGGCACATATTTGTCGGCCAACGATTTGGACATTCTTTTTGCTGCTCATTGTCTTATAAATATTGTTTTCGGTTGTTAAGCTATTACTTGTATGTGGTCCGGTGTTTGTCAGGTGTAGGGGATTTTTGGGGTGTTTCTCGAGAGTCGGGATACAGCACAAAAATTTATTTTTCTTTCTGGTGCTTACGATATTTTTGTAAGGAAAACGTTAATGAGTTAACGTGTCGTGCAGTGGCATTGGAATAGTCTTAACCAATATCTAGAGCCGAGTTGTCTGACGTCAGATTTTTGTATATGTTGATGCTATAAATTGTTTTTGTTTCTTTTTCTTTCCATAATATTTGCATATGATATTTACTGTGTTCGGATATATGTTATTATTGTGAACTTTTGTCGTGTCTACTATCTAGTGGTATCTGAGTCAGTTTATATTTTACGCGCACTGTGGGTGTCCCTACACAAGCTTGTGGTTGTTACTGTGGTTTATTTCTTTGTGATCACCGTCTCCGTGTACTCAGCTTGTGAAGTCTAGCGTTGGATAGTCATCACTTAGTGTTATCATCCATTTGTTTGTATATGTATTTATATGTATGTTTAACAATATTTCCAGGGACTTCATGAACTTGTGGTCATAGATATATATACGAGGGAGTATAGGTGATACTTCCCCCCTCACTACCTAGTGCTTATAGAGTGACTGGGTGAGTACAGAGTGATATTTTAGCACTACGAATTTACGTACACAGGGAGTGCTGGCGTACGTAGGGAAGTGACACAGACTAGCAGCAGAGTCTGTACATTTATAGTTGGCTGATTGACAGCAACGTGTCCACAAGTACAAGATGCCTACTTTAATGGACTATATTGAAGCAGGTGAACGAATAGGCCTGAAAGGTAAAGAGTTACAGGAGTATGCCGAAGCAAAAGAACAAAAGCAGATTGAAAGAGAGGAGAGGCATAATGAACGCGAGGCAAAACGTCTGCAGGAAGAGAAAGAGACACAAGTGAAACTAGCTGAAATGGAAAACAAGCGTTTACAGGAAGAGAAAGAGACACAAATGAAAATGGAAATTGAGAAAGAGAAGATTAAGATGGAAGCAGAAATTGCACTTCGAAAATTAGAACTATCTTCGAAAGGTCAAAGTGAGGAAAACAGAAGACCTTCCCATCCCTCACAGCGACTAAAACTGCCATATTTTACGGACCGAGACAACCTTGAATCTTATTTGGATAGATTTCAAGCAAGTGCGAAAACTTTAGGCATCCCGGAAGCAGAATATGGGATGCGACTTGGCGAATTTCTTACGGGCAAGGCACTAGACACCATGTTCAATTTACCTGTAGAAGAAAGAAACAACTACACTATCTTACGTCAACGTTTGCTGACAAAGTTCTAACTAACTGAGCATGGATATAGGACAAAGTTTAGACAGTTAGGGCCAGAGACAAATCAAGATTTCACAGACTTTGTTAACACAGTAAAGAATACATTTAACAAATGGTTGGAGCTCGCAGAAGTAGGGAAAGATTTTAATAAATTAGTAGATCTAATGTTAAGAGACAAGGTAGTATCTGCATGCAATTCTAATTTAGTGGCGTTCTTTGAGGAACGGAAGCCAAAGGACATAGACACAATGTCTCAGTTAGGGCAAAACTACGTGACTGCACATCCTAACGTATCTATTGGAAAACTAATGAGTGAGGAAATAGCCTGTGCAGCGTACACTAAACAGGACCAGAATCCAGTCATCAGACCAAGGGCGAAAAGTGTGGATTCAGCACAGAAAGGTGAGCAGCAAGAACTTCAAGATAATGGTTTCCGAGGAAACAATGTTGGTAGAGTAGGACGGTACCCATATAGAAGAGGGAACTTCCAGAGACGTCAAAATTATGCCGGATGTTGGAATTGTGGGAGCTGGAGACACAAGGCAGCACAGTGTGATGCACAACCATCAGATGGACCAACGAACAACACTAAAAGGGAGATTACTTGTTTCAAATGTGGAAAAAATGGGCATGTCAGCCATCAATGTAGGATGAGAGAAACAGAGCACTCAAATGCAGCGCAAGTAATTGAGACGATGAACAATGAAGATTGTAGTGGGTGCAAACCTCTTTTTCAAAAAGACAGTCAGCCAGTCCTAATATGCGGTCATACAGTAAAAGCAGGATAAGCAGTACATGAAGGAGGAAGTCTGAAGCTACATCAGGGATTTGTCAATGATAGACCAGCGTTAACAATTAGGGATTCCGGATGTACGTCTATCGGAGTGAAGAGAAGTTTAATAGATCCCTCGGATTATACAGGGAAAAATATTAGATGCATAACATTCAACGGCACAGTAGAGTTCTACCCAGTAGCCATAATAACAGTAAAAACACCATATATCACTGGAAGAGTGACAGCGTGTGTTTTGGACTCACCAGTGGCTGATTTGATCATAGGAAATGTTATAGGAGTTAAAGATTGTACAGAAGAGGAAGTAGTTTATTGGGACCAAAAATATAGTTTAAGCAGTAATGAGGTAGTTACCTCAAGAGAACCGAAATTAGAGAGTATAGCTGAGGTAGAAGAGGCACTTGAAGTAGACACAGGAACTCAGGACAAGGATAGTACAGCTGAGCAGATGAGAATGGATCCCAAGTATAGTGCTAGTGAATCCCAGAGACAAGATACTACTCTGAACAAATGTTCCCAAGGGTGTAGGAGAGTAGAACATAGGCAGTCAAAGAAAGGTAGATGGTGCTTCGAGAGGAAGAACAATGTTCTCACTCGCAGGTTTTCAGATAGTGGAACTGCACGTGGGCAAGGAGCAGTACCTTTAACACACAGAGACCGATATACTAGAACAGCTCAGGATAGTGCATGTGCAGGGCACATAGGCATAAGGCGTATGCAGCAGAAAGCAAGGTGCCATGTATATGGGCTAAGATTGAATAAAGAGTTCAGACTAAACAGAGACTCAAGTGTAACGGTGCAATATGCAGATAGGAAAGTTGAGTCAGGTCAAAAGAGTGTTCGCGACATTACTGACCCAGGGCTAGGGATAGCAAACAGATGTTGTAATTGTAGAGGTACCATGAGTCATGAAAGGTAGACACAGCATCGACAGGAATCAGAGGAGGGTTCATGCAAGAACAGAACCACCTGATATAGGGTCGGTACACAAATAGTATTGTGTGGTCGTAAAGTAGTAAGAGACCTGTGGGTACATGAGTATAATGCTTTCCTATGATGTATTATTATTATGTGATGTATTAGTTCATGCATTGGTACACAAGATAGAAAGATGGTTGTTTGTATTTATGTGAGTGTACTATGAGCATTTGGTGTATTCTTTAGGGTGGTAGCTGGAGTAAGGTGCAGCCATACTTAGGGCTACCCAGGCTATATGTCTGGGTCACATGTTTAGTAAGTTTTAGTCTCCCAATATTTGAAAACGAAGTTTTCTTTTAAGAGGGGGGTGATGACATAAGCCTGGGTCACTGACATTGAGTTGAGTGACCGGGCATGAGGAAGAATGGAGATGAGAGTGGGAGACAGTAAAGTGACTGACCTGGCTATGAGAAAACAGCCAGTCCTGAGAAATAAAATAATGGGAAGGGTGAGCGTGGACCCAGGGGATGGGGGAAGGACAGTTTAGTTTTGTGTGAAGTCAAGGGACTTCAGGACAGTTAATGTGTAGATGCCGAACTGGTCGGTATTCTAAGGAGAAGAGGAGTTAGAGATCTCCGGGTTGTGTTGTTCTCCTAGTTGTGAAGACAGGCCTGAACCAGAGTGGGTTCTATAGGGAGTGAGGGCCAAAAACCCAGAGTGGGTTGCATAGTTGAGCAGTGGCTCCGACCCAATGTGTGGGTTGTATTGTAGGAGATCCAGCCGTGGATAGTAGCTGGATTACCTGTCTTGTGGATGTGATAAGAAGCAGGCCGTGAGAAGACATTGATGTGTGCTGGTTAAATTGTGAGGAGGATATTTATAATCTATGGATTACATTGTTTCTGGATATATACATATGTTCCGTGAGTCTGTGTTATTTCTGTAATAAAGGATTATGTGCGCCAACTGAATCTTGTTTCATGACTGGTGAATATGCACTGCGGGGGTGAGTTACATTGCAAGACAGATATCTCCATTGACACACCATGAGTATCGTTACCTAGACAACGACCATCACACAATAATATCATGAGCATATCATCGTAAGAACTTCGTGATATTATCATTAGAAGACGTGTGACAGATAGATAGATAGATAGATAGATAGATTAGATAGATAGATAGATAGATAGATAGATTAGATAGATTAGATAGATAGATAGATAGATAGATAGATAGATAGATAGATAGATAGATAGATAGATCCCCGCCAGGAGCTGGTCGAAGCCGGGCCGAGTCAGCTAGTTTATTTATATAATCACGGTTCATGAAAGAACCCACAGTTTGACGACACCTATGAACTATCCCATATAAATGCGCTCAGTCTGTGCCAAAACGAAAACTGCGAGACAATTTGAAAAATAGCGCTGATGTGTCTTTCTGAAGCTGTAATACTCTTAAAATGATGGTATTAATCCCAGAGCCGTAAATTATATACCGCATATAAGCAAATATTGAAATCTGCTGTACAATCTCCAGAACAAAAATATTTTTGTTGGGTGGACATAATGATAAGGTTATATGCTAAATCTCATCATTTTCCCTCAGTTGGTTACTGAGATATTGAATTTTATATTGTGGCAAAAAAATAAAATAAACACACTACAGAGAGACTGACACAAGATAGATCACAATGGGATGGAAATAACAAGATTCTTGACAATAATCTGAAGCGAGGATGATGATGATGGTGATGAAGATGATGATAATGGCGATGATGAGTGGAGTGTTGAGTGGAATGTTGTTGTTCTTCTTGTCTTCCTCCATTTACCTCAGTGGGGTGTTGGGTGGAAGGTTCTTGTTCTTGTTCGTCTTTTCTGGTCTTCCTCCGTTATTGTTTAAAAATGTGTTTACCTCAGTGAAGTTTTGGATGGAAGATTGTTGGTGAAGAGAATGTGTCCTAGTATGACGATGGAGGTGGCTGCGATTGGTGCAGCTATGAGATGAATATCGGGTACTCGATTCACCAGAACAATCATAATGATTGAATCACAATCTGTATTGCGTAACGTTAAAAACGAACAGCTGCGATATGAATGGTTTCCAGTTCTCTCTGACCAAAACCTAGATGGATGTAATGTCCCGGGCAGGTCGGAGAGCGGGGTAATATGGATGTAATGTCCCGGGTGGGTCGGAGAGCGGGGTAATCGGCGAGATGATCTGTTGGCTGCAAGTAGTATTTGGAACACTCGCAATGGACGAGGAGATATTGTAAAGACCAACTATAGAAGCTTGCAAATAAACAAGCAAGGAACAAGACTAGTAAAGGGGCAAACAAGCAAACAACAAAACTAATAAAGGGGCAAACAAGCAAGAAACTAAACTAGTGAAGGGGCAAACAAGCAAGAAACTAAACTAGTAAAGGGGCAAACAAGCAAGGAACAAAACTAGTGAAGGGGCAAACAAGTAATGAACACAACTAGTGAAGGGGCAAACAAGTAAGATACTAAACTAGTGAAGGGGCAAACAAGCAAGAAACTAAACTAGTAAAGGGGCAAACAAGGAATCACTTGGAGGAAGCAACCAAGTAAGTGAGTGTCAAGGAAGTAATCTGGTAAACAAGGAAATAAACAAGCAAGTAATAATCCAAATAAACATGCAAGCAGGCAGGCAAGCACCCACACAACCAAACAACCAACCGACCAATTCACCAATCCTCCGACCACCTAACCAACCAACCAACAAGACAAGGAAGCATTCAATCAGCCAAGCGACCAAACACTATCAAGTTAGTTGCATATCCTTTACATGGTGTCGCAATTAACACCATAATTTTTCCGCTGTTTGTGATTTCATGGCAATTTTACGTTCAGTAGTTTGCCATTGATTTCTGAACGACCGGCACTCATACCATGTTATAAAAATCAACGCAAGGCGTTCCGCTGTCAAATCGTGTGTTTCAAACGCGGTATGCGGGGTTACGAACTGTGTCAGTAACACCTTGGCCACAGATCAGGCTTGGTGACGGCCTGTTTTGCGTGTCCGTGAATATAAGAGATGTTCATTTGAAATCCGTTCGTGCCGCACCGCGCGTAATTGCGTACGTTGAACATGATCATGTCATAGTCATGTGATAAGTACTGACCAATGAACAAAAGAGCACGTGCTTATCGTCCCTTGATGAATAGGTTCTGTTTCTGACCGTTGAGAAAATGGCCGGGTTGATCCAAAACCTCCCAAAGTAGCTCAAAGAGCGAAAATTCAGTTTCTTTCATTTGAAGGATGTCGACCAGTGGACATTCATCGAAGAATGCAGGCAGCGCACGGTAACAAATATGTGTCGAAGACAACAGTGGCAGACTGGGCACGAATGATTCGGAAAGGACGTCAGTTCACGACAGATCTTCGACGGCGGGGTCAAACGCATATTGTTGCAACAGGAAAAAAAAAAACATCGCCAAAATTGATGCAGCAATATAGATGAACTGTTGTCGAAGCATACGTTCGCTAGCGAAAGAATATGATGTGTCAATTGGGATAATTCAAAAGGTCGTTCGTAAGAAACTGCAATATCGGAAGGTGTGTTCACAGTGGATATCACGGATGTTGACGGACCACTAAAAAGAGGAACGCATTTGATGGTGTTTGAACAACTTGCTGCGTTACAGGGTGGAGGGTGATGCATTTCTCTTCCGCATAGTTGCAGGCGATGAATCATGGTGTCACCACTTTGAGCCTAGCAGCAAAAGAGAGAGCATGCAATGGATGCATGCTGAATCACCAAAAGCCAAAAAATTCAAGTTACTGGTTTCCGCTGGTAAGGTTATGCTGAGCGCACTTTTTTACCATGAAGGGCTATTGTTGGCCGACTTTAAAGAACCTGGTGTCAACATCAACTCTACCTACTACTTGCAAACTCTAGACAAGCTGAAAAAAACCATCAAGAATAAACGACCCGGCATGCTTTCTCGCGGTGCGATTTTGTTGCACGATAATGCTCGACGGCATGTCGCAAAAATTGTGCAGGAAGCATTAGCAAGGAAGAAGTGGGAAATTCTGTGACATCCAGCCTATAGGCCTGATTTGTCACCATGTGATTTTCGTTTGTTCGGACCTTTAAAAAAAGCTCTCAAGGGGCAGCGATTTCACACAGATGCAGACATAATGAACGCGGTTCGGTTCGGTGAGCAACCACAATCTTTTTTTTTTTGCGGACGGCATTCGCTGCCTACCTAAGCAATGGGATACTTGCTTGAATGCCTACAGCGACTTCTTCTGACCAACCCATGGTGCATAATTCATTCAAAATGAATGCTTTGTTTAATTCTACCACACCTGTAATTGTTTCTTTCATGCTTTTGAAATAAAGCCATTGGAACAGGTTTCAAATGAATGTCCCTAATAGCAATGGAGGACCGGTGTCACGTTCATAGACTGATTGTTTAAGAGTAGGGCAAATGGATAAAGTGGAGACTGTATGATTGCCACAAGGAGACACGTGATTGCACGAAGATACAAATATGGAAAGGAAATCGGAACCAGACTGGAGAAACCGGAAACTTGGTGTGGAAGAGTCTGACACAAAAGATGTTTGTTTAATAGAGACATACAGGAGGGTGGGTCACAGGTGTAGAAGTGGGGGAGAGGAGGATGGGTCACATGTAGACCTGGGGAGAGAGGAGAGTGGATCACTGGTGTAGAAGTGGGGGAGAGGAGGGTGGGTCGCTGTTGTAGAAGTGGGTAAAAAGGAGGATGGGTTGCTGGGGTAGAGGTAGAGAGAGATGAGGATGGGTCGCTGGTGTAGACGTGGGTAGAGACGAGGATGGGTCGCTCGTGCAAATGTGAGAACACATGAGGATGGGTCGCTGGTGGAAATGTGGGAACACATGAGGATGGGTCGCTGATGTAAATGTGGGATTACAGGAGGATGGGTCGCTTGGGTAGACGTGGGAACAAAGGAGGATGGGTCTCTGGTGTAGAAGTGGACTGACGGGTAAGTCGTGGTAATCTATGATTTAGGAGTCGGTGGACTAGAGAACCCGCTCAAACTCCAGCACGACTGGATCTTGTTTGGATCTGTATTTAAACGCCATTCTAGAAACTGGCGCAAATGATCAGACTAACACATCACATTCGCTGCTACACTGCACCGACTTATGGAAATGCTCAGGCGGGGAAGAGGAAACAAGGAAGCAAGGTGCCTTCCCCTATAAGGATATGACCTGCAAGAAATGGGGTCTATACCGTATGCCTAGTTATCTATTCCGACAATAGATCTAATCGGACAACAGACAACAGAATCAAGAAGACAAGCAACATTATATTGTATAATATATACTCTGCCATCTCTTGCCGTATCGCAGTGCCAATCATCGGGTGTGTAATTTATTAGCTCTGATGTCATCCGCTGGTTTCAAATTATCCCAGGTAGCACCGAGAATCGAAACTGTTCGTTTGACAACCTAATCGATAAGAGAATCATGATCTCTAGCACTCGTTGACCTACCGACACTGACATAAACTCCTGTAGTCAGACTTGTTAACAGCGCCATCTAATGTCCCATAATTTCTGCTCCTAGCACTTAAATTGACCAAACTGGAGAGGATCTCTTTCAGACGCCGGTGAAATTGAGTCAAAATTGGACAGGGTACAGAAAAATGTAGGACAGATAATGTTTAAATCAAATTTTACAGTCGAATATTCGCCAATATTTAGCGCAAACGATGAAATGAAATCAATTTGTTCACTTACTAAAACAGAAAACTTGTTTAGTTAAGGAAAACTGTCTTATACACAGTGGTAATTGTAAAAAGAAATTTCTTTCTTTCATGATCTGTATAATTGTTTCTAGAAAGATGTAGATCCATTTTTGAAATATTCGAATCTAACGGAAGTAGATGCCCGTGTGTCTGGCAGTGTCAGTTTACTTTCTGCCGGTTGGCCATGTAGTACCGGTACGCGAGGAAGTCAATAAGTAAGTCACGAATGACTAGAAAAATAACTAAATATGATAGCAACATGGAACCAGTTTATTTTTTATACATATCTTATACATTGTCCATTTATTTCTCAACATAATTTCCACCAATATTGATGCACTTATCCCATCGTTTTAACAGTCATCTCAAACCGACTGCATAGAACTGCGTGCTCTGTTTTCTAAACCACGTTTTCACATCACATTCAACTTCGGCGTCATTCGCGAAATGTCTCCCGCCAAGGTGGGTTTTCAGTGGACCAAAAAGGTGGAAATCTCTAGGAGCTAAGTCGGGGCTGTAAGGTGGATGTTCCAGAACTTCCCACCTTAGTTGGTTAACTTTCTGAGTTAATCGAGCCGTATATGGTCTTGCATTGTCATGAAAAGCAACACTCCTCTAGTCAACAGTCCTGGACGTTTTCTTCGAATTGTATCATGAAGCATAGATAGAACTTCACAGTACGATTCAGAATTCACATTGTCACCTCTAATCATATCCTCCACCCGTTGCACGGATGCTTCTGTTGCAATCTCAACAGGACGACAGGACAGATTTCATCAACAATTTTAGAGCGTCCTTGAGAAACGTTTTCTACCCAGGTATGCACCGCTGTACGGGACAAACATTTGTCAGCATAAAGAGGAAGCATTTCCTTATGAACGTCCTTTGCAGGCTGTCCTTTTGCCCACAAAAAACACAAAAAACAAAACAAAAACAACGCACAACAGCACGTTGCTCTTTGGTTGTACACTCCGTAGGTACAGTCGCCATATTGTTTATGCGCTGCGCATAAGACACATAGCGCCACCTGACGAACGGGAATATAAAGTTCGATGTTGCTGTCACCTAATGACACCTGTAGAAACACCAACTACATTTACCTGCCATCCCACAGACCTGTGTGACTTACTTATTGACTCGTACATAATTCAGGCCGTTCCGTGCACAGGCTTGAATGAAATGTTTCGAAGTGTCTGCTTTAAACAGCCCGTGCCGTGTGGCGCTGGTTATCATGTCACTTCACCTGCAATCTACGTTTGTAACTGTCCATAAAACTGCTTCCGCGGACATTAATGTGATGGTTTCCCTATGACTTCCACATGCCCGGGAGAGTTTTGAGTGCCATAAATATTCCACGGTGAATAGTCTTGTTTAGTTTCTGATATTTTCGTAAATTTTGCGGAAAATTAGAAGTTTGTCTCCGCGGGTGCGGATGAGATTGAAGGCCACACGGCCAGGAGAAAGAAGCTGGTTACAGGCGCGAGTCACGAAGCACCGGCGTTCGCCTACACGCGGGCAGGATGGCGACTGGGAGGCGAAATCTTGGGACGATTGCAATCAGCGGTGATAATATGTAAATATGTCTTGAAGCTAGCGTTCCAGTTCGGATGCGCAACAGGAGCACACCTGGGAGTCGTGGTCGTGAGTCAGGGTACCACCGCCCAAGAGTGCTAAGAAGATTTATTCATTCATTCAGCAGCATGTCCCTTTCAGAACCTCGCTCCCATAACAACTTTCTGAAAACTTCTCTGTCATAAGCAAGATGTCCCGCTTCCGATACACCCATCTGGAGATCATCTGCCACTTCCTGCACCCATCTTCTCTTTGGCTTCCCTCTTATTCTCTTCCCCGGCTTATACACCCTCTATTATTGTTCTCTCCAAACTTTCATGACGTCTCAAGTGATCACAATATTTCAATTCTCTTTATTTTACGCCAGGTGACTGCTCTGTGCTAAGAAGATAAAGAGGTTAAAACATGCGTGGAAGAGGGACTGCTTCTGACGAACAAAACCATAATGTTGCGTTTGCTCATCGATGGAGACAATACTATCTGTTTACTGCTTGGAGAAGTCATGATTTATGTCTCCTTGCAGTGCATTCTAACCCTTGTTGCCCACTGTGTATAATGGCAACATTCACCACCTGAAGAAGAAGGTATACATTTATTCGACACGTAATTTATTTCATTCTCACAGAAGAAGACCAGTAACCCTATACGTACACAATGGATAACATTAGTGGAACTGCGGTAAAGTTGTGGAAGAGTAAACAATATAAAATAACGAGTTAGTTAGTTAGTCAACATATCATCATCATTTGCACATCGAAACATTCAGTCCATTAGTGCTCGGATCCCTCCTCAGTAAATCCGCCAGCGTGTAGCGGCTAACGACATCAGTTGTGTGTTGGTTTATTAATCTTGTTTTTGGCTTCCTGCGTAGTGTTCTTGTTTGGTCACACCTCTTTTAATTTGCTGTTCTCGCATCTTGACTATGGTTGTAGATTCACAGTCATCACTTGGTTCTCGCGAAAGACTTACTTCTCGTAGAGCATTCAGAATATCAGCCTTGTTCATGGCTCGTCCGCCTTCCACACTAGCCTTACCTAGCGACTTAAGTAACATTTTCTCAAGTGCTTTTTAATTATATAACCTGCATAGTTGGATACCAAGCCGGCTCCATGGCCGAGGGGTTAGCAGCTTTCTCCGTTAACCCCGAATACTCTCGTGGTTGACGTGAGCGCGACGAGAATTAGAAGTGGTTTGAATTGCGCCAGTGACTTATGAGAGTATGGAGCCGGTCGCTCAGAAAGTCGTGGCGTGCTCATGAGAGTAATCTAGCCAAGGAATCAACATACAGCTGAAAGATGCTCGTGTTGACCGCAATATCCTGAAACAGGATGGAAACGCGGGGGAAAAAAAAGTTGGATACCGCTTGAAAAAACAAATCCAACGGTACCTTATTCAGATCTGTAGGTAAATTCTGAAGCCGAAATATTAATGTTTGTGTGTCAGTTTATCATTTAATATAGAAATAGAAAATACAATTTTGACCCTTTAACGTTTTGTGACCTACCTGCACACTCACACAACTGTTCGTTACACCGACGCCAAGGGATATTACCACTGCCGCTGTCTAACTCAAGGACAGATAACTACTGCCAGTTTCTGCACACACACACACACACACACACACACACACACACACACACACACACACACACACACACACACACACAGAGAGATATATACATCTCCACCTCATGCTATGATGACGTTAGACCGCGCGCATGATTGCACGCGCTGTTGTCAACGCGAGGCCGCAAGGCTGAGATCTATTTTGACCAGAGAGTTCGTTTTACAAAGTTA
Source organism: Cepaea nemoralis (assembly GCA_014155875.1). NCBI lineage: Eukaryota > Metazoa > Mollusca > Gastropoda > Stylommatophora > Helicidae > Cepaea > Cepaea nemoralis. The sequence goes on from JACEFZ010020960.1 coordinate 107,989, forward strand.
CCCAAATGTAAATGTCCCCGAATATGCAGTATGATGGCAATTTACACATAAATTCTAGAATGGGTGTTGAATGCAAACATGCATTCATTATCATTTCCATCGTTCTGAATAATCCACAAGAATATTAAATGAACATCGCTTGATTATGACACAGAAAATTGCTATTTTCCCGCCATGGAAATTACGACATCATTGCATGCGATCTTAATTATTTCAGTTTGGGATGTCTCCTCCGACTTAAATAGTCGACAATTACACAATACGCGTAAAAATGGATGCCCAATTGAATTATTCATACTATATAAATTCACATTTTAATTAACAACAGAAATGCATCAAACATACAGCAAGTCAGAAGTTATAGAGGAGCTGAGTGCCACAGTGACCACTTCCTCGTTGGAGCAAAATTTAAAATAAAACTTAAAAGGGCTTTCTATACTAAATTACAAAGATTACACCCAACATATAACAGAGAAAAACTACAAGACATTACAGTCAAAGAGAAATTTACAGATGAAATAAAATGTAAACTTGAAACTTCTGCAAAACCCTTCGGAGGAAAGCGTTGACCAAACTTGGTTGAACATCAAGAATACAATTCAATCTACCGCAGAAGAATGTCTCGGTGTGTTAACCACGCATAGAAAGAACAGATGGTTCAATCAAAAATGTGAAGAAGCAGTCATTAGGAAGAAGAATGCCAGACATGTATGGTTAGAATGACATCAATAACATCCAAAAGGAAGAGCATTATAGAAATGAATGTAAAGAGGCTACAAAAATAGTCAGACAGCAGAAGCGAGAATATATGAGTAATATAATCAAAGATATGGAAACTAATCACCAGAAAAATGAATCCAGAAAATTTTTAAAGAACTGAAGTCAATGAAACGAGGGCACCAACAAAACACATATGGTTTAAAAGACAAAAATGGGAATATGATAAATACCAATGAGGAAATGTGCAACACATGGAAAGAATATTTTATTGAATTACTAAATTGTGAAGTAACATTTTCCCACAGGAAGAGGTTCTAACATGCGAACCACAAATTGAAGAACCTACATTTGAAGAAATCCTATATTTAATAACACGACTTAAAAACAATAAGGCAACTAGGACTGATGGAATTGCTGCTGAATTTATAAAGGCAGGCGACCATGCATTACATCTAAAGCTATACGAACTAATAATAAAAATCTGGAGGACAGAAGACTGGAAAGAGTCATTATTGATACCTATCTTTAAGAAAGGAGACAAGTTCCAATGTGGAAATTATAGAGGAATATCACTACTGTCCACAAGCTATAAGATACTATCCGCAGTATTACTAAATAGACTAAAACCATATTCAGAAGACATATTAGGTGACTACCAGGCGGGTTTTAGACAAAACAGATCAACAATAGATCAGATATTTACCTTACGACAAATAGCCGAGAAACATTGGGAATATAAAAGAGATCTCCATAACATTTTTGTGGATTTTAAAAAGGCTTATGATAGTGTCCATAGGAATAGTCTATGGAATGCTATGCAGGAATTTGGAATACCAAGGAAGTTAATCAACATGACCAGACTATACATGGAAGATACTTATAATATAGTAACATATAAAGGCAGGAAATCAGACCCCTTCCAAATAACATGTGGCTTGAAACAGGGTGATGCACTATCACCGCTACTCTTCAATCTGGCTCTAGAGAAAGTTGTAAGGAAGGTAAAGGAGGAATGTGATATTGGAGGAACATCCAAGCTGCTTGGTTATGCAGATGATATAGATATTATAGGGCAAAGTGAACAAAAGACATTGGAAATATTGACTCACTTAAAGGAAAAAGCCCAACAGATGGGGCTGGTTATCAACCAAGATAAGACAAAATATATGGTAATTTCAAGAGACGGAATGGCTAAAAACTCTGGCCACATACAAATAGATAATATGACCATTAAAAGAAAGGAAACATACAAATACCTGGGTACTGTCAAAGACTCAGGGAAGACCACCCTGAATGAGTGGTCTACCTCAAGTAGATTAGAGGTAACCCAGTGCCCCTACATGAGGGCAGGGTAGGTGTAGGGAGTAGATAAGAAGGGGAACTATTAAATAGTTCTCTCATGAGACACGGAGGTGTCAACCAGAGAGTAAGCACTCTGGTCACGGCATGATCACGCCAACGTGATAGACACGGAGAACTAAACTGAAACTCAATAGAGGCCACTACTCTAGCGTGCTGAGTGAGGCCGCACGCAAAAGCCGTAGTGCGCCCCAAGTCCTTCCGCGTACTGTGTAAACAGCACGGGAGGAATGATCAGACGGGACACAGACTTCGTAGTGAACGCATCGCTTAGCGTCGATGCTTATTTCGTTAGCCGAGTAGATAGATTAGCAATAGGGTTAGGAAACGACTAGTGATAGGCAATTCTGTGCATTTATTCTTGTGTGATGTGTTAGCGACTGTTTGTTGTACATTGATGTGATGCAAAGAGCCAGTGGCAATAAAATGTGTAATCAATTCCTCTCGTACGACTAACAAGTCTTTTTGTGTGGTGCGAGAGAAGTTATCCCGAAATGCCTGTGACATCGGTTGATGACAGGTACAATCTTCAACTGCTCCAACATCATAAGGGAAGAAATACAAACTAGAATCAACTCTGGAAATAAGATATACTATGCACTACAACATCTACTAAAATCAAAGGCGCTATCTCGTAACACCAAAATCACAATATACAAAACACTGATCAGACCAGTTGTGCTGTATGGCTCTGAAACCTGGAGTACAACGAAAGGAGACAAAGCCTTGTTACAAACCTTTGAGAACAAAGTTTTAAGACGCATCTTTTTACCCATTAGGGATACACAAAGTGGAGAGTGGAAAAGAAGAGGTAACAAAGACATTTATGATCTGTTTAAGTCCCCGCTAATCACTGGTATCATGAAGGCTAATAGACTGCAATGGCTGGGGCATATAGAAAGAATGGAAGATAATAGGGAAACAAAACTCGCTTACACTCAGGAAATAAATGACCGTAGACCCCGAGGTAGACCAAGAAGACGGTGGAGAGATAATACATGTACATACCTACAAGCACTTGGAATCAACGACTGGCAAGAGAAGGTCCACCAGAGAGACGAATGGAGACGGATTGTATTTGCAGCAAAGAACCTCAATGGCTCGGAAAGCTGAAGAAGAAGAGAAGAAGAAGATAAATTCCCAACGTCTATATAAAACGAAATTTACGAGTCAACTTACGTCTTTAAAGAAGAAACATTTGAGAAGCCTAGATGTATAAATTCGTAGACAATAGATGAAACTACAATACTCGGAAATCGGTTTCTGTTTTAATGCGATCTTGAAATAATCGGGAAATTTAACGTCACGAGTATTCTAAATCTCATTAAATCGGAGTCACAAAAAGAAGAAACTGAAAGTCACCGCAAAAAAAAAAAAAAACCTCCGGTAAAATACGGCGAACCTAAACCGTAGTCGCTACTTTACCTGCAAGATTGTGAGCCTGCTCATTTCCTTGTACACCGCATGCCCTGGCACGAAAATTAAACTAATCTTTGGCAGCTGAGACCGCTCCAGAGATAGCAACCCTCTCTTCGGATTCAGTTCATCTCTATCTTCTTGAACATGTTCATTAAGTCACTAAGGAAACGTGCCCTAGTGAATGTCTGTGTTTCGAGCCATGTTATTTGCTTTACGTATACAATATTCGATCCGGCCTAGCCGTATAGGCCCATGAACTTCTCACTCGTCGAACGACTGACCTATCTGTGTAAATGACAGCATTACCCTCTAAAAAGCAGTGGGTCTCAAACGGTGGTGAATTCCCTAACCCCGGGGGAAATTTAGGGCTTCGATGTAGGGGGGGGGGGGGGGGGTTATGATTATTTCAAGATAGCGTTAATACAAGAACCGATTACGTGATGTTGTTTTCTCTCTCCATATTTTACGGTTCTGTTCTTCTTGCCCTTCTGAAATTCATTTCATAACGTATGTAGACCCGCAAATCACGTTTTGTGTAGACGTCTAGACCTGTTCTGGTATGTGTTATTAAATTTAAGTTTCAGTTTTAGTGTATACTGTGTAGGGGTGGGGCAGGGAGAATTTATAGGGAGGAAATACGAAAGGGGGTGGGGGATGACGTCCTGAAAATATGGTGAAGGGATGCATGGGCCGCAATAGTTTAAGAATCATTGCTCTAAAGAATTATCGAAGATCAAAGTCTGTACTTCCGCCGAATTTTCTTGTCTGCATTTTCTGTCTAGTTGGATGCAAATTAAACGGGACGTTCAGAAATCCGTTGGCACTTGTATCCACTTCTCGCCAGGTTCTAAGTCCTCAAGTGAACACACCTGTTGAAGAATGTCTTTGGCTTGACCCATCCAAGACTTTCCTCATTATAACTTGCTGACCTTTACCTTCTTAATTTCAATGTGCAGTGGATGCTGAGCCTTTTCGTTAACTTTGAGGTAGGCACGTGCTCTGCAACCTTGTATTCTGTCCCAAACAGTTGTAAAAATCAAGAAGGTGGCGCATCACAGTGCACGCTGTTTCTCTTGTACATCCAAGAATAATACGCATAGCTTGGTTCTGTATCCTTTCCATCCTTTCCATCTTCTTAAGACTGAGAGTCAGGATCACCATCGCATACTCAAAAATAGAAAAGACCAGACCCTTGTAAAGAAGACATAGATGGCGCTGCTCACAGTTTGCTGCCGCCATCACCCGCATAGCAGCCAAACCCCGCTTGGCCTTTGTTATTACCTGGTCTATGTGCTCATTATAAGTAAGGCTTCGATCAAAATGTATCCCCAGGTGTCACGAAAAACATCGTGATTAACCAGTTGATAAAGGCATTCTGATTAACGGGATGTTTTCACACCCACAACTATTTTAACATACAGAAAAAACAAATCGGATGTCAAAAATCCCAGGACGGTCAAAAGTAACAGCTGCGGATGTTTACTGGGGAGGGAGTGATTGAGATGAATCAATGCGCCACCCTTGACAGTTCATAAACAGGTCGGATTCAAGCGGAAGTGCCCGGCTCGGGAGAAAACAGTCCGTCTGTCATTTAGAATTTCCCGACATCAAACGGAATGGCGGTTTTGCTTGTCACCACATGACAGAAAGTTGTGGGTTTGTTGTTGGAAATATTGGGACACCTGCAGGACATCAACAACGTCACGTGAACAATTCAAGGCTGTTTGAAAAACCATGATTGGGGGAGACAGTGTAACTCAGTGGATTTAGGCGGACGTGCTTAGGCACTGCAGTTAGGGAGTGGAATAATATCTACCGTGTGCGAATTTAGTTAATTTAATTTTACACGTGCCTGTCATGGCAAATGTAGATGTGATTTGATCTAACTGCGGTGTTGCCTAAGGTAGTCATATTGTATAATTAGTCCTAATTAATTTAGGCAGTAGCATGGTTGAAACTAGCTAGAGTAGGGAAGTGATACTTGACTCTGTTAGTTGAAAATAGAGTAGTGAAGTGTTGATAAGCTCTACTAGTTTAGAATTGAGTAATGGGGGATAATTGGGATCTTCCAGTGGGCGCTCGCTGGTGGGGGGGGGGGGGGGGGGGGGGGGGTTCCGCACGCTGTTTTTTTTTTCTTCTTGTTTTGGCCTGATGAAAACCTATGTGTTCAGTTCATCTGTCCCTGACAGAGTTAGGTTCACTGTAGTTTTCTGAGCGAGGCCGATGGTCCACGATTATCTAATAAAGATCAGTGACGGGGAGGCTATCACCAATTGTGTTATATATTTTACAGGTTCTCTCTGGTCGGGATGAAGCACACAGAATCATTGAAAAATCCGATCCCGGATAAAATTTTGGTGCAGGAAGATGGGCCAGCAACGTTCTCAATGGGTCTATGCTAGAAGAAGTTGATAAACATTGCTCGGTGGAGCTGAATGGTATAAGTATCCTACATGAGTTCATATCATTCGTTAACACACCTGTAGTGATGGATGTTCAGTCCACGTATTACTAGATCAGTAGGAACTGATGTTCACATTAGATGAAACCAAACATTCAAGTGTAGTTGTTCCACGTATCAAGGAAATCATAACTTTCAGACAATATCTAGAAAATAAAAAAATCTATTTTAGTCTAGATACAATGACTATAGAACATTTCGCAAGAAGGAAAAACGTCATGTTCATAGGACAGTGTTCCATGTTTTTTTCACTGCGCAGGAATTATTAAGTCTGAGTTTCTATAAACTATTAGGAACTGTTTTTATTGTGGTTAGGAACAAACATAGTATCGTTCACGGATTATATATTTGAATGGGAATCAGATCTCATGGTCATCAGAGCTCCTGGAGGAGGACATGTCTGGAGAGAAGGACACGACTTCGGTGAGGTCCATTGTGCTGATTCTTGTGATGTCGTGTAATCCTTGCCATGATGAGTGGACTCTGATCATGAACTTTGTGGTCTGACCTATACATTTACATTAGAATACACGACACTCATTTTCTTCGCATACACGTCTCATATACGTTACACTTTTCTTTTAATAAATTAATCTTTATTAATTTTTAGAAGCAAGAGTTGTTGAATATGTTGCGTTGGGGAAGTATGAGAGGGGGCATAGTGCGACAGTGAGAGAGAGAGAGAGAGAGAGAGAGAGAGAGAGAGAGAGAGAGAGATGAGAGAGAGAGAGAGAGAGAGAGAGAGAGAGAGAGAGAGAGAGAGAGAGAGAGAGGGAAAGGGTGTCCACGGTCTGATGGAGTGTGTTGGACGGAAGCTGGTGGATTCTCCAGGATATTGATAGGGAAAAAAAAATTATAATGTGGGTGTTGACTCCCCTCACTCCAGGGACGACACTTTAAAGGAAGACACGACACCAGGTAACTCATTGCCTGCGTTTTTTCCACAGTCTCTGAACACAGATTTACAGTTGGTGTTGTAGTGTTGACAATATGGTTATTCAAAGAGAACGATGTCACTGCTGCCTTCGTTGGGTTGACCATTGCCCCAGATTCCACACACCAAGTACTTATGCGATTTAGTTCTGTTTGTAGTTCCACAACAACCCGATCTCTGTCTTTACCCTGACGATACAATAACACATCGTCAGCATATGACAATGTCCTGCCAGGTCCAGTGATCTGCTGGCTGGTGATTCTCACAGTGTAGGCGTTGAACAGCACCGGAGATAATGGTGATCCCTGTGGCAGGTCTGGATATATTGTTGTTGGTTCAGAAGTACAACCGCCACATCTAAAAACTGCTTTCCTTTGAAGAGGGCTGCGGCGATTCAACTAAGGAAGAATGGATTTATCTTAAGTTCAAGAAGCTGAAACATTAAGAAATCCAATTGTACGCATCCTCAAGCACATTCACCGCAGCACATGTTTCAATGCCTGAGTGGAAACCTTCATAGAATTCTGGTTTCAAGTGCCGCCTCGAGCTTCACCCCTTGTGTGTTGGAAGAAATGGTACCCCATGATTTGCCTTTAGCGTTGAAATCGCCACAGAAAAAGACATTCCTCCCGTGACCTAATATGTCGATCAAACACTGCTACCTCTGAGAATCCACACTCGCGTTACAGGCATAAACATTAACCAACACGAATGATAGACCGGATTGAACTCTAACAGCCTGTATTTGTATCTCGTCACTGTCCCACCTGAACATATCCAGCTCTAAAGTCACTATACTGTCTCGAATCAGAATTGCCGTTCCCAGGTGTAGCCTGTGGTATTAACATTTGAAGCCGTCTATATGGGGTGAATTAACGCACAGTATCGTCTCCTGAAGCGCTACTATATTGTTCCTGGCTGCCAGGCTTTCCAGAATGAGGCCTCGTTGTTGTGCGCGGGCACAATTCCAATGTAGAATACGCATGTTCTTTAGTCCCAGACGGTCGCATTTGCACCTGAAACGTCTGGTTCCAGCCCGTCTGCCCTGAAGTTTACGTCGTCGACCGCACCGAATCGATGGTTTGTTTACCCTTTGTTCGTGGCACACACGCTGGCCCCCCATGATGAAGAAAACCAAAACACCACACTCTTCGAAAAACACTCAAGGATTGATTCACTCAGATGCACAAAACTCCGTAGCACCTGCGAAAATCTTGAGAGAAAAATGCTGGTTTACATTCAAGTGCAGAAATCACACGCACGAGATGAAATTATCCATCTCCTATGTGACAGAAAGAGCGGTTTCATAAGAGCACACCCATCCGCCACCATTCTGAATGGAAGTCTCCATATAAAATAACAGGAAGTAATGCAGCTTTACAGAAAACAATTACGGAAAAGATAGAACGTTGCGGCGTCTAGCCTTCATCAGCAAACAAATACATAAACAAAACACAACATATAATCACGGAGCAGGCCCTACTTTGACTACATTAACTGATTGAGTGCCAAACAAAAGGTAGGTTTGGACCAAACAAAAGCGGATGACGGAAAATGGGAAGTAGGATGTGTAACGGTTATGACTTGAAACTTGCTAACATGTTAGCAGCCATTTTGTATTTAATAGCTAATTAAAGGGAGTTGTTTAAAGAAAAACCACTGTATATAAGACACTAGCTGACCCGGCCCGGCTTCGCCCAGGCCCTGGAGGGGATCTATCTATCTATCAGTCTGTCTGTCTGCTTGTTTGTCTGTCTGGCTGGCTGACCCGGCCCGGCTTCACCCAGTCCCTGGTGGGGAGCATCTCATTTAATTCATATAAGTAGTCATATAAGCTCTCCCGTTCCCGACTATCTGTCTGTCTGTCTATCTGACCGGGCCCGGCTTCACCCAGTCCCTGGTGGGGAGCATCTAATTTAATTCATATACGTAGTCATATAAGCTCTCCCGTTCCCGACTGTCTGTCTGTCTATCTGTCTGTCTGTGTCGGCCCGGCTTCACCCAGTCCCTGGTGGGGAGCATCTAATTTAATTCATATAAGTAGTCATATAAGCTCTCCCGTTCCCGACTGTCTGTCTGTCTATCTGTCTGACCGGCGTGGTTTTGGCCCAGCTCTTGGCGCACAGTAACTTAAAAGAATGTCCTTCCCCACACCATTCAATGAAAACTGTAGAAAAAGATGGGTTACAATGTTATGCATTATGCATTATTTTTATGAAAACTTTGAAAATGCCTTAAAGATTATATCATTATTTATTATAACTCGTATGCCTGAAAATAACTATAGACAAAGAGTTTAACAATAGTGCAAGTAAGTCCAACAATATGACTATAAAGTATATAGAAATGTTATTAAAAGTTATGCCCCTTGAAATAACTTTTCTAGAGTGAAGTCCCCCTGCTATATAGACATTATATAATGAAAATGGAAAAGTAAATGTTATTAAATAAGTCGAAGATTTTACATTAAGAAATTATTATAGTCGGTTGCAAATGAATGAAAGGAAGACGTGTAGAAAATTTCATCACAATCGGATGTACCGTTATCGAACGCATCCAATACCCACAAACAAACATACACTCTGTTTTATAGATATCGATTGGCAAATACGGGAAGTC
>JACEFZ010020960.1:122500-207500 GCA_014155875.1 Cepaea nemoralis
ATTAAAGACTAGAGGACGCACTCGACAACATAACATTTGAAAGCTATAATTACCGACCGGGATTCGAACCTGTCACTTCCAAATGACGACAGCGCCTCGCTGCAGGAACAGGTGTACTTCGACGCATGACCAACTAGACACTCCAAAAAAGTGTCTTCATTAGTCACGTCTATCATACACATGAACCTACAACTATGGAATACGGACAGAATTCGTATCAAACCATTGAGATAGGTCATGTCTATCATACACATGAACCTACAACTATGGAATACGGACAGAATTCGTATCAAACCATTGAGATAGCACCATAGGTCTCATAATTTATATTAAACCAGCATAGGTCAAATAACAAACACACAAACACATCGGACCGTAAATGCTGTGTCCAGTATATTAGCAAACATTTAAAGAAGAGAAATGATTGGTCGGTTCTAATGCTGTACACGTATTACACAGATCAATTTGGGAACCAGTTGAGGCCACTGAAACAGTTACATAAATAAACACACGCCTCTGGCCAAGGAGTTACAACACTCTCTCCGTAATCCGTTTATCACGCAGTCTCGTAGCGGGCGAGAATTGGAAGTGGTTCTACCCCCGCTGGTGACTTGCGGGATAACTGAGCCGGCCGATCAGAAAACAATGGCAAACTACTGAGCGTAATCTTGCCAAGAAATCAACAGACAGCTGAGGACAGCGATGTCCTGTAAAGGATATGCGAATTAAAAAAAAAAAACAAGTATTGTTTGGCGCTCACAGAAGGGAAGGAAAGAAGTAAAGACTAGACAACGTACAATTTGAAAGCTATAGTTACCGAATTCATGATCTTTGGTGGATAATTATAGCTCGTGTGTATTGTAAATAAAGTGGAGTAATGAGACAAATAAGCTGACGGGGTGGCATCAGTGGCAGCGAACTGCCATGGTAATGTCATGAACACGGTAGGACACGGGTTCGAATCCTGGGCTTGTCGTCTGCGAAAGTGAGAGAAAGACTGGCCTAAAAAATGTGATTGCCTTATCACATCTCAGACCCAGGAAACTGAATCGGGAAAGAATGTGACAAATATAAATCTATGTAGTGTGATAGAATTGTAATACTAGTTGTTGTTATTGAAGCTCGCGGAATCGTAGGTCTATATTCTCCTTCACTGGTCTATCTATATTCTCCTACACTGGTTTTTCTGTCTGTATTTTCTACACTGGTAGGTCTATATTCTCATGCACTGGTCTGTCTATATTCCCCTACACTGTTAGGTCTATATTCTCCTACACTAGTAGGTCTATATTCTCCTACACTGGTAGGTCTATATGCTCATACACTGGTAGGTCTATATTCTCATACACTGGTAGGTCTATATGCTCATACACAGGTCTGTCTATATTCTCATACACTGGTAGGTCTATATGCTCATACAGTGGTCTGTCTATAGTCCCCTACACTTTTAGGTCTATATTCTCCTACACTGGTAGGTCTATATTCTCATACACTGGTGGGTCTATATTCTCCTACACTGGTAGGTCTATATTCTCATACACTGGTAGGTCTGTATTCTCATACACTGGTAGGTCTATATTCTCATACACAGGTAGGTCTATATGCTCATACAATGGTAGGTCTATATACTCATACACTAGTAGGTCTATATGCTCACACACTGGTAGGTCTATATTCTCATACACTGGTAGGTCTATACTCTAGTACACTGGTAGGTCTATATGCTCATACACTGGTAGGTCTATATTCTCAAACTCTGGTAGGTCTATATTCACATACACTGGTATGTCTATATTCACATACACTGGTATGTCTATATTCTCATACACTGGTAGGTCTATATTCTCATACACTGGTAGGTCTATATTCTCCTACACTGGTAGGTCTATATTCTCATACACTAGTAGGTCTATATTCCCCTACACTGTTAGGTCTATATTCTCCTACACTGGTAGGTCTATATTCTCATACACTGTTAGGTCTGTATTCTCATACACTGGTTTTTCTGTCTGTATTTTCTACACTGGTAAGTCTATATTCTCCTACACTGATAGGTCTATATTCTCATACACTAGTAGGTCTATATTCTCATACACTGGTAGGTCTGTATTCTCCTACACTAGTAGGTCTATATTCTCCTACACTAGTAGGTCTATACTCTAGTACACTGGTAGGTCTATTTTCTCCTACACTGATAGGTCTATATTCTCATACACTGGTAGGTCTATATTCTCCTACACAGGTTGATCTATATTCCCATACACTGGTAGGTCTATATTCTCCTACACTGGTAGGTCTATATTCTCATACACTGGTAGGTCTATATTCTCCTACACTGGTAGGTCTATATTCTCCTACACTGGTAGGTCTATATTCTCCTACACTGGTAGGTCTATATTGTCATACACTAGTAGGTCTATATTCTCCTACACTGGTAGGTCTATATTCTCATACACTGGTAGGTCTATATTCTCATACACTGGTTTGTCTATATTCTCCTACACTGGTTTTTCTGTCTGTATTTTCTACACTGGTAGGTCTATATTCTCATACACTAGTAGGTCTATATTCTCCTACACTGGTAGGTCTATATTCTCATACACTGATAGGTCTATATTCTCACACACTGGTCTGTCTATATTCCCCTACACTGTTAGGTCTATATTCCCCTACACTGTTAGGTCTATATTCTCCTACACTAGTAGGTCTATATTCTCCTACACTAGTAGGTCTATACTCTAGTACACTGGTAGGTCTAAATTCTCCTACATTTGTAGGTCTATATTCTCATACACTGGTAGATCTATATTCTCATACACTGGTATGTCTATATTCTCATACACTGGTAGGTCTATATTCTCATACACTGGTAGGTCTATATTCTCATACACTAGTAGGTCTATATTCTCATACACTGGTAGGTTTATATTCTCATACACTAGTAGGTCTATATTCTCCTACACTGGTAGGTCTATATTCTCCTACACTGGTCTATTTATATTCTCCTACACTGGTTAGGTTTATATTCTCATACACTAGGTAGGTCTATATTCTCCTACACTGGTAGGTCTATATTCTCCTACACTGGTAGGTCTATATTCTCATACACTGGTAGGTCTATATTCTCATACACTGGTAGGTCTATATTCTCCTACACTGGTAGGTCTATATTCTCCTATACTTGTCTAATTATATTCTCCTACACTGGTCTGTCTGTCTGTATTCTCCTACACTGGTAGGTCTATATTCTCCTACACTGGTCTATTTATATTCTCCTACACTGGTCTGTCTGTCTGTATTCTCCTACACTGGTAGGTCTATATTCTCATACACTGTTAGGTCTATATTCTCATACACTGGTAGGTTTATATTCTCCTACACTGGTAGGTCTATGTTCTCCTACACTGGTAGGTCTATATTCTCCTACACTGGTCTATTTATATTCTCCTACACTGGTCTGTCTGTCTGTAGTCTCCTACACTGGTAGGTCTAGTTAGTTAGTCGACAGATCATCCTCGTTGCACAACTAACCATTCAGTCCATAAGTGCTCGGATCAATTTATCAGTAAATTCCGCAGCGTATAGCGTCTAACGACGCCAGTTCTGTGTTGATTTATTAATCTTCTTTGGCTTCCCGCGTAGTGGTCTTGTTTGGCTACACCTCTTTTAATTTGCTATTTGCGCAGCCTCACCATGGTTGTAGATTCACAATTATCACTTGGTTCTCGCAAACGACATACTTCTCATAGAGCATTAAGAATATCAGCCTGGTCCATGGCTCGTCCACATTCCACAGTAGCCTTATCTACAAGCTTGTCCGCCTTCTCATTTCCTAGTACACCGGCATGTCCTGGCACGAAAATGAAGCTAATCTTTGCCAGCCGACACCGCTCCAGAAACAGCAACCACTCTTTTCGGATCCACCCCAGCTCTTTCCTCTTGAGAATGTTCATTGAGCCACTAAGGAAACATGCCCCAGTGAATGTCTGTGTCTCGAGCCATGTCATTGCTTTACTAACTGCCATGTCTTCCATAGTCAGGCTACTTGTGATCAAAACAAAAGCCCCAGAATCCGTAGGCTCAAAAGTTCCTCGTTTGGAATCCCAGGATAAGACTGAGAATCTGTCCAAGAATTATTCATGTTAAATGACACTCAAGACCTAGTGTTCTCTCGGGTAATGAGATTACATGCTCGGTCTCTAAGATAATAACGAAAAGCTGTTGGTTCAGCACACAAACAGTGCACGACAACATGCCACAACTGATGGCAATCGTAAATAGCAAGGCGTACGGTGGCTGCAGCAACACTGTGATGAGTGAAAACATATCCACGGGTAGGTAGAGGTGTTACTTGTCCGTGTGGAAGTAAACCTTTCACAAATGCATGCTGGTATCTGACATTCCTATCTCTGAGCTGGAGATAGGCGCACGACGCTGAGCAGAGAGTGAAGAAAAAATACATTGAAACACAAGGTGGTTAAGGTCGCTGAAAATGAAACGCAGTTACAAGAAATGACAGACATAATTGCCACAAAAAGTTAAAACAAAGGAGTTAGTCTATCCCATGATCCACCCATGATCTACCCATGATCGATCCCATAATTTACCCATGATCTACCCCATGATCTACCACATGATCAATCCCATAATTTACCCATGATCTATCCCGTGAACTACCTCATCATCCACCCATGATCGATCCCATAAGTTATCCATGATCTATCCCATAATTTATCCATGATCTAACCATGATCTACCCATGATCTACCCCATGATCTACCCCATGATCTAACCGAAGAACTACCCCATGATCTACCCCATGATCTACCCCATGATCTAACCGAAGAACTACCCCATGATCTACCCCATGATTTAACCGAAGAACTACCCCATGATCTACCACATGATCTATCCCATGATCTACCCCATGATCTACCACATGATCTACCCCATGATCTACCACATGATCTACCACATGATCTAACCGAAGATCTACCCCATGATTTACCCCATGATCTAACCGAAGATCTACCCCATGGTCTACCCCATGATCTACTCCATGATCTACCCCATGAGATACCACATGATCTACCACATGATCTACCCAATGATCTACCACATGATCAACCCCATGGTCTACCACATGATCTAACCATGATCTACCCCATGATCTATGCCATGCTTTATCTCGGCATGTAGAATGAATTGCAAAAGAATTGTGCAAATAAATCGATTCGGCTGAAACGCAACAGCAGATGAGAAGCCGAACCAACAAAATTGACCAAGTCCAGACAATTACCCTTCACAGTTACAACGCTGTTTAATGTCGCAGCGTACCAGCTTGCTAATAAGAATAAACAATAATTAAATGCTTACGTAACCTGTTCTGTCCAGGTTGGGTCGTAAGAATAACCTATTTAATATTACTGATTGTTGCAAAACCATCCCTGTTCAAAGATCAACACTGTCCTTGTTCATCCTAGCGGAAACCTTCTGTCAATCCGCTAAATGTCCTTCGTGCCGCTTCGCAGACGTCCAGTTTTATGCGTCCTGCCTGCTTAATTATTCGTGGCCATAACAAGTGTTGCTTCTACAGATCGTTCCTTCCATTTTCCAAGCATTCATTCAGCCACTGAAGCGCCATCAAGCCAATAATTAGCCTACCTACGGTAGCAGAATAAACATGAGCTGCCGCCTTGTTGAAACTTCCCAAGTAGTCTGTTTCTATTGACATTGCTGTGTGACGATTCTGTGTTGTCGCGTCATTTTGTAGCGTTTCTGTTCTAGGATTCTTTACTCTATTTAATTTACGTCATTATGTCGCACTTGCTCCTTGGCAGTATGCCCCCTCCCCTTTGAAAAGGATGCAATAATTTTTAACTGACGAAAATTAAATCAGTTATCAGTTATCAGTTGGGGTATCTTCATTGCACTCCGGACATGTCCATAGGTGCTCGGATCCTCCCCCAGCATATGCATCAGCGTCCGGTGGCTAATAATGCCAGTTCTGTGTTGGTTGACGAGGCGCCTTGTTTTCCCGATGTACCTCTCGCGTCTGGCCGTGCCGATTCATACTCCCAAGTCTTTTATCTTGGACAGCGATGTGGATTCACTGACGTCAAAGTCCTCTGTTTTCGCCATATCTTTGAGGACGTTAATAACATCGGCACGATCCATGGGCTGGCAATCTACAGAGGGTGCAGAGCCAGCCAGTTTATCAGCTCGTTCATTTCCCTCGACTTCCGCATGTCCCGGGACGAAGATGAAGGTGACTTTACGGACAACAGACTTCCGCAGCGACTCAGTCCACTGTCTACGTACAGATTCAGCTTCGACCTTCTGAATCATGCTCATTGAATCACTTAGTACACACACGTTGGTATAATGCTGTGATTCCAGCCATATGAAATCCTGTGTAACTGCCATCACCTTCATCGTCATGCTGCTTGTGGTAATAGAGTGGGCACCACTGGATTCTTGAAGGTTCGGCCCGCTGAACCGGCTGTAAATGTCCACGCACTTCTCTGCTGCTTTACAACAGATCCATCTGTATAGATGAGCACTTCGGGGCTATCTGAGTGTTCATAGATGAGAACGTTGACCTCTGCATTGACAGCGGCAGGGTTCTGCTCTTTGCACCGTCTGTCGAGTGTGATAATGCAGGAGAAAGTGCACTTAAAAGCTGGAGGCACCGGCACCCATTCCTTGCCGGGGTTGATACTGGTAAAACTGCAGACCTGTCTAACGACATCTTCCGCCCGACCCATCCATGATTTGCCCCTCTTTAGCCTGTCACCCTTTTTTCTGAATATAGCGTCATGCAAAGGGTGCTGCTCATCTGCACTTATTTTTAAGTATGCACGAGCTCTCCAGATTTTGATCCCGTGTTCCATTGTCGGGAAGTCAAGGAGATATCTCATTGCTACAAAGCTGGTGTCTCTCGTGCAGCCCAAAATGATGCGCATGGCTTCGTTTTGTACCTTTTCAAGTCTTCCAATCTGTGTAGGGCTGACAGTGAGGATGGCCAGGGCATACTCGATGCGTGAAAGCACCAGTTCTTGGAAAAGAAGTATTAGCAGTCTTTGCTCGATATTGGCAGTCGCCATGACTCTCATTGCTGACAAACCTTTTCGAGCTTTCGTTATGACATAATCGACATGATCTCTGAAGGACAGGCTACGATCAAGATATGTCATTGACTGGGTTCTGTTCAAAATGCTCCCACCCATTCTTACTGCCAGCAGGTCTGTGTTCATAATATGGTTGTTTAGGGAGAACCATGTAACCGATGCCTTTGCAGGGTTAACAAGGGCACCGGCATCAGCACACCATGAGGAAATTCAATCTAGTTCGCCCTGCATATCATTGGCAACCGCCTGTCTATCTCGACTCTGTCGATACACGAGAATGTCGAGAGCTTAAATAATCTTAAATAATCTTAAATTCACCTGACAAGTAACAGTGCAGACACAATGAGCCCTATATGCTAATAGGATGGTATGGTTTCCTATCAATTACACACAAAATATTAATTTTTTTTATTATTATTATACGATGGGCACGCACTCCTATCCACATCCAAGGTAGACGTCGTGTAGCACGTCCTATGGGAGGGCTGTACTAACTACCTAAAACCCAGTAGTCTCTCATTTGTCGAAACCGACAAGCGTCCTCCCCAAGCTATAAGAAACCCGAGTGAGGGGACGTGTGTGATTAACAGGTCCCAATCCGTCAATATTAGTATTGCCCTGTAACTATATTATCAATTTATCTCCAACTGCTATGTCTTCCATCCTTAATAAATGGAAGGTGAGGCTTTGCCGTAGTCTGATGACGTAACACAATCGTATAAGTGTCCCATTTGTCGTGACGAATATGACGGCCAACGTGTTGCAAATAAATATAGGTCTGGCTATACATCTATATCTATAAAAGAGACTGTATGTGGTTGGCTATGTATTGGATGGGTTCGATAACGGTACATCCGATTGAGATGAAATTTTCTACACGTCTTCCTTTCATTCCTGTGCAACCGACTGTAATAGTTACTTAGTGTAAAATCGGCTACTTACTTAATAACATTTAATATTTCATTTTTCATTATATAATTTCTATATAGCAGGGGAACTTCACTATAGAAAAGTTATTTAAAGGGGCATAACTTTTAATAACATTTCTATATACTTTATAGTCATATTGTTGGACTTACTTGCACTATTGTTAAACTCTCTCTATAGTTATTTACAGGCATATGAGTTATAATAAATAATGATTTAATCTTTAATGCATTTTCAAAGTTTTCATAAAAATAATGCATAATGCATAACATTGTAACCCATCTTTTTATGCTTAAAGAAGTTATCTACAGTCATGCAGGTGATTGAAAACAGTTTTCATTAAAAATAATGGATGGTGTGTGGAAGGACATTCTTTTAAGTTACTGTGCGCCAGGAGCTGGGAGAAACCACGCCGGGTCAGATAGATAGACAGACAGACAGATAGTCGGGAACGGGAGCTTATTTGACTACTTATATGAAATTAAATGAGATGCTCCCCACCAGGGACTGAGTGAAGCCGGGCCGGCTCAGACAGACAGACAGACAGACAGACTGACAGATAGTCGGGAACGGGAGCTTATATAACTACGTATATTAATTAAATGAGATGCTCCCCACCAGGGACTGGGTGAAGCCGGGCCGGGTCAGACAGACAGGCAGACAGACAGACAGACTGACAGACTGACTGACAGACAGACAGACAGACAGACAGACAGACAGACAGACAGATAGTCGGAAACGGGAGCTTATATGACTACGTATATGAATTAAATGAGATGTTCCCCACCAGGGACTGGGTGAAGCCGGGCCGGGTCAGACAGACAGATAGATAGATAGATAGACAGACAGACAGACAGATAGTCGGGAACGGGAGCTTATATGACTACTTATATGAATTAAATGAGATGCTCCCCACCAGGGACTGGGTGAAGCCGGGCCTGGTCAGCCAGACAGACAAACAAACAAGCAGACAGACAGACAGACAGACAGACTGATAGATACATAGATCCCCTCCAGGGCCTGGGCGAAGCCGGGCCGGGTCAGATAGTGTTTCATATAATAATGTGGCATAATTATTGACGACCTATGTATTGACGGCTGTGGATAATCCTTTTCGACTCATGTATAGACGGTACTTAGTTTTTTTTTTTCTCACGGCCAACTAGGACAGTCATAATCTTAATAATTTTAACCAACCTATGAACTTGTAATTACTTAATTATAACAATCATACATAAATAAATAAATTGCATAATATGTTCATTCTATCATTGTGTCATGCTAGTCAACCCGATATATATTAATGTATAGTCTGTACTGTTTTTCGTCTGAACTATATCGTGTATGTGTTCAATATATAAAATTTATCAACATTATACTCATGAATATGCATATAATAACATAATCATATTTATATTATCAACTTTTCAACACTAATAAAGCAAAAGTGCAAATTATCTGATTTAAGTCTATGCGTTAGAGAAATGGATGTGACATATGCATTTTCGCAATGACACAAAGTGTGAATGTGAGTAAAGATTAAATGGATGATGCAAAACGTGAATACACCTGATGATATGAAATGTAGATCTGATTGAACAAAAATCGAGTTGTGAATTAAAATACTAATGTGGAATACGCATGTGAACGATGCAAAAAGTGAAACTGTGAAAAATGTGGATCCGACTGATGATGAAACATGCGAAATCAACCAATGCTAACTAACGTAATTTCGCTTAATGATAAAAATTATGAATTAAACCAATGATAAAATATGAATTTGACTAATGACAACAATTCGAATGAATATGACAACTGTGAATTCACTTCCTGATGTGGACGATGTAGGGATAAAAGTTCGTATGATTAAATTAAATATGTATCTAAGTTAAGCAGTTAGTAATGTCGGGAGTTTCTGTGGCGAAGTGGTCAAGCCGTTTGACTCGTGCTCCGAAGGTTGTGGGTTCGATTCCGGGTCGCGCCTTTCGGTTTACGAGTTAAATGTTTCGGAGACTCCTGTGGGCCGTCGCTAAAAGCTACGGAGTTCGTGCATTGTGCGACGCTTTCCGTGCTGCGGAAAGAGACTGAGCCATATGGGATAAAACCCGGTGCAATGAAGTCGACCCTGTCGACTTTTAAGCGACTTTTTTTAGTTAGTAATGTCATTTTATAAATACCACACGCGTTTTCTGACGAAGTTTCCACATTCAAGCACAGTCAGTTCAAAAGTCACTCGCGCACAGTATCGAAGTTGAATGAATGTACACATCAAAAGTCCGTGGATCTATATACGGCCCCAGCATGACGAATATTTTCTATATTATCTGTCAATGAATGAGATCAAACAAAATATGTATAGATCTGAAATTATACTATCTATTTAATGTATATTTGAATGTTTGTTATGTAGTATTGAAGTTCTATTTGGGTGTTCACTAATGAAGTAATCGATCGGCCTGTGTACTACATGTATGCACGCAAACAAACAACATGAACTGTGATAGCAGATAGGAATTCTAGAGTCTACTAAGAAGATCCGCTAAGTTGTTATCCTTGCCAGGAATGTGACATATATCAAACTCGTAGTCTAAGATAAGTGTAATCCGTAAGGATATGTAAGGAAAGTGAATCAGAAATATACACCGAATATTTGGATTTAACACGAATATATATTAACGCTCTCTACTAGTGATAAGGTCAACACGTGTGTTTGATAGCTAAAGTGGAGAAAAGGATATTTGCTATCAAGAATTTGTACCAGAATAACAGAGGTAGTGTGAGGCAATCTTGAAAAAAAAATTGTTTCCTTCACATCAGCAAACTTTGGAATAACTTATTTTGTATGACCCTAATGTGTCTGTAGTGAAATATGTGCTGATATATTTAATTACTACTCTTATTCATTCCATCCACTCTTTCACTTTTTCTTTTCTTCTTTATTCCTGTCTCTCATTCTGTCTTCTGTCATTCTTTCTTTCTTTCAAAAATATGGTGTCTCTTTTCTGCATATATGCCATAATATTCATATTGTAACTCCGTCGCCTTGAACAAAGCTATAGTTTTCACTCGTGTGTATAATTGTAACGCATTCGCTGTAATGAGGTAAATTTGGTATTTCTGCACCAGAAGTAAACCAAGTAAATAGAGTAATTAAAGATAAGTGTAGTTTGTTTTATGTAATGTTCATTTAACCAGTTTGTAAACTTTTTACTGGTTTGTGCGCAGATGTTTGTGACATACTTCTTGATTTCTGTGTGCATGTTTGTAATGTGCATTTTGATTCGCGTGAACTCGTTTGTAATATGTTTCTTAACCTTTGCGTAAATGTTTGTAATGGCACAAGTAAAATATATCTTCGTTTGTGAGTAAATGTTCGTAACGACGCATCCAACCTGGGAAGAGTCGATTTAACTAGGATTACAATCTGGGAAACAAATATGGTTATAACATCCCACTGCCAATGTTTAGTGGACCGTATATGTTGTTTGTTACATATTGTGTGTAACTTTGTTCTCTTTTTGTGATATTTCTGAATGGTGTCATTTGTCGACATATAAGGTCGTCTGGTTGTTTGCTTTTGTTTTTCACTTACACTCATGGGAATAACCTTGCTTAGTTTAAAATTAACTTTCCCGTAATTGGCTTTGTTTACTTTATAATTAGTATGGTGCAAACATTTCCGTATTGTCGTGTTATCTCCTTTTGTGTTAAGCAGTGTTTGTTGATCGTTGAGGTAACCTGTGTCAATCGCGTATTTTCTTCTTCTTGCCTCTTGTGAATTTGGGCTCTTGCGAGTGCCTTGACGATTTTGGGTTCGATTGTTACTTTTTGAGCGTAATCTACGACATCAGGGATATTACCAATTATTAACCCAGCACACGGGTTTGGTAATACTGCTGCACATATTTTCCTCTTAAAATATGGACATTTTATTGAGACCCATGCGGTTTTGTATTTATCTAAGGTACCCCCAAACGTTCTGCTGGCGATGCTTTTACCTGTATACTCACCCTTATTTACTAGTCTGTGGTGAACTCCCACAATAGATGCCCCCGTGTTCCTAACACAAGTTGTTGGTGATCCATTAACCCATGCTTGGCGGATCTTCAGAGTACCTTTCTGGATAAACACTGCGTTGGCTTCATGGATGTGTCTCTTGTAGCCGCATGTGAAATTATTATCATCATGCGATTCATTACGTCTCTTACCTGATCCGTAATTTTCAAATGACTCTATGGTAGCTGCATGTGTGTCCTCTAAATCATCAGAGTCACCAATGGAGAACACGTAAGCAGCACTCGCGTCTTTCTACGTCTTCTTCATTTCACAAGACCTGCTAGTGTGCCCGTAAGCCAGACAAGAATAACATTTTACACTTCTCTTGTAAGCGTCATACTTACTTCGTTTTTTCAACGTGATGTCCTTCAGATAGGCGTGATACCCTGGGTGTTTGTCACACATCTCAAGAGACCCGTGAGTCAGTTTACAGTGTGGGCACAGTGTGAGCCTATCCTTTCTATGTTTGTCAGCATCCCTGTATGTGTTATGATATGGACCTCTATTTTTCTGCTGTGTGAATCTGTTACTTCTATCGTGATTTCTTTGATTCTGAACTCTTACACTAGCACCTATTACAAGTTCTGGTTGCGCACCATCAGAAAATACGTCGCGATGGGCGTTGTAAAATGCCTCTCCCCGAGCTTCCATCTCCGGGATAGACTTGCATCTGTTCTCCACCAGAAATGTGGACATTGAATCCGGCACTGATGATAACAGTTTGTCTCGTAACATGAGGTCACGCAGTTTCTCAAAATCAGATGATACATTTTCTGCCTTTAACCACTTGTCAAATAGTGATGACGTTTCAGATACATAGTCGAGGAACGTCTGATTTGCTTTCGGTGTTTGAGTCTTAAACTTCGTTCTCAACCCAGCAGCATCAAAACTGAAATGCGATAATACTCTATCACGAATGTATGTGGAGTTGCCGTAAGTTCTCTGGGATCAACTCTACTACCTTTAAAGGCTCCAACGCCAAGTGACGTTGGAATAGGATGGGCCAATCCTGTTCTGGAACCTTGTAAAACTTGACCAGAACCTCGAAATTAATAACCCAGGCGGAGACCGAATCGTCTTTAGTGAAGTTCTTAATTAAGCCCTGGTAACGTTTAATAGGATCACCAGCCTTAGCTTGTATTCTCTCTCGTTCGATCTCGGCTTCGCGATCCATCTCCAACTTCTTAACTTTCAAATTGCCTTCAATTTGCTTGTCTTTTAAAAGAGCTTCGGCCGCTAGTTTTTCTTTATGAAACGCAAGTTCTTTCTCTTTGGAATCGTTCTCAAATGCAATCTTTTCTCGTTCTAGGGCTAGTTATTTTTCTTTTAATTTTTCTGAACTGCAAGTTCTTTTCCCTTGCTTTATTTTTCTGCAGCTAATCTTTCTGGTTTTTCTTCTCTTTCACGTCCTGCTTGTCGTTTTTTTCGCTTCTTTTTCCGCAGCTAAGTCTTTCTGCTCTCTCCTCCCGCTGTTGGGCTTGAAACCTCTTGAAACCCTGCTTCGCCCACGCCCTGAGCTCCTGGTCGGTCAACCCTGACTTCTCACCCATAAAATCTTGCATAGTCGACATGTTGAACTAATGTGCTGCTGCAAATTATATAGCTAAAATACAAATATGCGATGCACAATCGACAAAATGCAAATATGTAGGGAAGACAGTAATAAATATATCAACAGTATAAACGTTGAACGAAATGTCAACCCAAAATCAACAATGTTGTAAAGCAGAATCAACAAGCAAAACAGCAAGCCTGGCGAGAAATAAACACCGTCCCAACTAGTTACAATATGTAAACTCCAGAAAAGAGGTAGAAAAATATATAGTCAGTATAAAGAATATCAAGACCACAAGAAACATACACAAATACGAGGTAGATAGCGACTAGTAATGCAGACACACATATATATTCACATATAAAAGAAGAAACAATGATGACTGATAAATAACAACGTAGTATACGACTGTAATCACACGACACACGTACCAATGAAACGCGAGGTCGCTACAAACGGAATTCGTAACGAACTGACGACAGTTAGTAAAAACGTATCCTTGTGCTATATAAACAAGTTTATTTAGCAAAAGAATATCCCGCCAACCGCCCGCATGATCATATTGAAGACCAATCGGCCATGGCTACGATATTCAATTGTGTAACGCAAACACGCAACTAGAATACAATAGTCACAACAATCAACAAATATACTGGTGATATAGCTGTCTATAATGACTGATGATGTAGGCATCTACTTATAAATGATGCCTGCAATTTGCTGATGCGGTTCTTCGTTGTAATATCCAGAAGTTAAATTTTAAATGTCCTGACAACAGTTCCGTGTCCTAAAGTCCTGAAGATAATCGTAGTGATGAATGATCCAAATAATAATATGTACTGGTCGACGTTCTGATGTGCAAAGTCTAAATGTCCCGTAAACATTCCAGTGGAGTGAAGCGTTGCTGACTGAGGTGAAGTCCGTAATGCACTGTATCCATATGTATATGTACGTATAAATCAGTAAATAATGTCCATATGTGTCGATTAATGTCCTTTAAGTCGTTTGAGCAAAAATGACAGAGCGTCGGCTGTTAATGTAGTAATCTTACTTCACGTCGATGAAAACACACAGTGACACATATCCATCCATGACTGAGGGAGTTAGATATTCTCCAGTTATATAAATATATCATTTAGGTGGCTGATTGACTGTTGTTGGCTTCTCTGATTTCAAGTCCCCACTCTCTGCCATGCTGTATCTCGGCATGTAGAATGAATTGCAAAAGAATTGTGCAAATAAATCGATTCGGCTCGAACGCAGCAGCAGATGAGAAGCCGAACCAACAAAATTGACCAAGTCCAGACAATTACCTTTCACAGTTATAACGCTGTTTAATGTCGCAGCGTACCGGCTTGCTAACAAGATTAAAAAATAATTGAATTCTTACGTAACCTGTTCTGTCCAGGTTGGGCCGTAAGAATAACCTATTTAATATTACTGATTGTTGCAAAGCCATCCCTGTTCAAAGATCAATACTGTCCTTGTTCGTCCTAGCTGAAACCTTCTATCAATCCGCTAAATGTCCTTCGTGCCGCTTCGCAGACGTCCAGTTTTCTGCGTCCTGTCTGCTTAATTATTCGTGGCCATAACAAGTGTTGCTTCTACAGATCGTTCCTTCCATTTTCCAAGCATTCATTCAGCCACTGAAGCGCCATCAAGCCAATAATTAGTCTACCTACGGTAGCAGAATTAACATGAGCTGCCGCCTTGTTGAAATTTCCTAAGTAGCCTGCTTCTATTCACATTGGTGTGTGACGATTCTATGTTGTCGCGTCATTTTGTAGCATTTCTGTTCTAGGATTCTTTACTCGATTTAATTTACGTCATTGTGTCGCACTTGCTCATTGGCAATCTACCACATGATCTAACCATGATCTACCACATGATCTAACCATGATCTACGACATAATCTACCCCATGATCTACCACATGATCTAACCAGGATCTACCACATGATCTAACCATGATCTACCCCATGATCTAACACATGATCTACCCCATGATCTACCCCATGATCTAACACATGATCTAACTATGATCTACACCATGATCTACCACATGATATAACCATGATCTAACAATGATCTAGACCATGATCTACCCCATGATCTAACACATGATCTACACATGATCTACCCATGATCTAACCATGATCTACACCATGATCTACCCCATGATCTACCCCATGATCTAACCATGATCTAACCATGATCTACCCCATGACCTAACCATGATCTAACCATGATCTACCCCATGATCTAACCATGATCTACCCATGGTCTACCCCATGATCCTACCCATGATCTACCACATGATATAACCATGATCTACCCCATGGTCTACCCCATGATCTACCCCATGATCTACCCCATGATCTAACCATGATTACCCCATGGTCTACCCCATGATCTACCCCATGATCTAACCCATGATCTACCCCATGAGCTAACCATGATTACCCCATGGTCTACCCCATGATCTACCACATGATCTAACCATGATTTACACAAAGGTCTGTCAATGCAGGCATGTATGGGGGCTAGAGAAACTGACACAAGATAGATCACCATGGGATGGAAATAACAGGATTCTTGACAATAATCTGAAGCGCGGATGATGATGATGGTGATGAAAATGATGATAATGCGATGATGAGTGGAGTGTTGAGTTGAAGGATGTTATACTTCTTGTCTTCCTCCATTTACCTCAGTGGAATTTTGGGTGGAAGGTTGTTGTTGTTGTTCGTCTTCTTCTGGTCTTCCTCCATTTACCTCAATGGAATGTTGGGTGGAAGGTTGTTGTTGTTGTTCGTCTTCTTCTGGTCTTCCTCCGTTGTTTTAAAAAATTTATTTTTATTTAAATAAAAAAAACCCCAGTGAAGTTCTGGATGGAAGATTGTCGGTGAAGAGAATGTGTCCTAGTATGACGAGGAGGTGGCTGCTTTCAGTGCAGCTATGAGATGACTATGGGGGTACTCGATTCACCAGAACAATCATAATGATTGAATCACAAGCTGTATTGCGTAACGTTAAAAAAGAACAGCTGTGACATGAGTGGTTTCCACTTCTCTCTGACCAAGACTTAAATGAATGTAATGTCCCGGGCAGGTCGGAGAGCGGGGTAATCGGCTAGATGATCTGTTGGCTGCAAGTAGTAGTTGGAACACTCGCAATGGACAAGGAGATATTGTAAAGACCAACTAAAGAAGCAAGCAAATAAACAAGCAAGGAGCAAAACTAGTAAAGGGGCAAACAAACAAATGACACAACAAGTAAAGGGCAAACAAGCAAGCAACCTAACCAGTAAAGGAACAGACAAGCAAGGAACAAAACTAGTAAATGGGCAAACAAGCGGGCAACTAAACTAATAAAGGGTCAAACAAGCAAGGAACAAAACTAGTAAAGGGGCAATCAAGCAAGGATCAAAACTAGTAAAGGAGCAAATAAGCAAGGAACACAACTAGTAAAGGGGCAAGCAAGCAAGGAACAAAACTAGTAAAGGGGCAAACAAGCAAGGATCAAAACTAGTAAATGGGCAAACAAACAAAGAACAAAATGAGTAAAGGGGCAAACAAGCAAGCAATTAAACTAATAAAGTGGCAAACAAGTAAGCAATTAAACTAATAAAGGGGCAAAAAAAAACAAAAAAAAAAAACAAGCAACTGAACTAGTAAAAGGGCAAACAAGTAAGGAACAAAACTAGTAAAGGGGCAAAGAAGCAAGCAATTAAACTCATAAAGGGGCAAACAAGCAAGCAATTAAACTAATAAAGGGGCCCCAAAAAAAGCAACTAAATTAGTAAAGGGGTAAACAAGCAAGGAATTAAACTCATAAAGGGACAAACAAGCAAGCAAGCAACTGAACTAATAAAGGGGCGAACAAGAAAGGAACAAAACTAGTAAAGGGGTAAATAAGCAAGCAACTAAGCAAGGAAGCAACCAAGTAAGGGAGTATCAAGCAAGCAATCTGGTTAACAAGCAAATAAACAAGCAAATAATCATCCAAATAAACACAGCAGACAGGCAAGCATCCACACAACCAAACAACCAACCAACTAACTGACCAACTAACCAACCCTCCGACCAACCAACCAACCAACAACACAAGGAAGCACTCAATCGGCCAAGAGACCAAACACTATCAAGTTAGTTGTATATCCTTTACATGGCGTCGCAGTTAACCCCATAATTGTTTTGGCTAGTTGTGAATTCTTGGCAATTTTATGTTCAGTAGTGTGCCATTGATTTCTGAACGACCGACAATCATACCAATTTATAAAAACCAACGCAAGGCTGCCTGTTGCCAAATCGCCCGCAGCTGTGTTTCGAACGCGGTATGCGGGATTACGAACTGCGGTTGTAACCCATTTGCCAACAGAACCGACTTAGTGATGACCTGTTTTGCGTATCTGTAAATAGCAATGGAGGACTGGCTTCAAGTTCATGGACTGATTATTTGAGAGCAGGGCATACGGATAAAGGGTAAACTGTGTGATTGCCACATGGAGACACGTGATTGCACGAAAACACAATCATGGAAAGGAAATCGGAACCAGATTGGAGAAAACGGAAACTGGAAGCTTTTGACGCAAGAGATGTTTGTTTATGAGAGAAAGACAGGAGGGTGGGTCGCAGGTGTAGAAGTGGGGAAGAGATGAGGATGGTTCGCTAGTGTAGAAATGGGCAGAGAGGAGGATAGGTCGCTGGTGTAGAAATGGGAAGAGATGAGGATTGGTCGCTGGTGTGGAAGTGGGAAGAGAGGAGGATGGTTCGCTGGTGTAGACCTGGGGAGAGAGGATGATGGGTCCCTGGTGTAGAAGTGGGGAGAAAGGAGGATGGGTCGCTTGTGTAGAAATGAGTAGAGCGGAGGATGGGTCGCTGGGGTAGACGTGGGAACACAGGAGGATGGGTCGCTGGGGTAGACGTGAGAACACAGGAGGATGGGTTTCTGGTGTAGAAGTGGACAGATGTTCAGGTGAATCATGGCAAGCTAGATTGAAGAGTCAGTAGACTAGAGTACCCGCTCAAACTCCAGCACGATTGGATCTTGTTTGGATCTGTATTTTAACCCCATTCTTCTTCTTCTTCTTTTCGTTCATCCGGAGTGTTTTTTCAGATGTGATTGCGGTGTGCGTTAGGCACCCTTGGGTTGAAAACGATTAGGTCACACATCCGGCTTTCGCGTGCATTTTTGACCAAGTTAGCAATCCTGGGAGACTCTCACTTTTGTGGTACATCCCAGCTGGTCAAGTTCGAACAGTCGAGGACTTCGGTCATCCCTCAAGAGAAGGAAGGCACAGTCCATAGCATTTTCCGCCATCCTAGGTTGCTTCCATAGTTGCAGGGCCGACACATAGCGCCCTGATACTGGGCTCGAGGGAATGGTCACGTCATGCTCATGGCTGCTTTAATTCCTCACTTCAATATATTGGGCTTTTCGTTCGCCCCGGGCCGTTCCCGCACAAACCAGACAGGTCTGCAGGAGGTATTCACTCAGCGAGTTTTCGCACATGTGCTTGTCATTGCGCCCGTCAGAGCTGTTCCAGGCACGACAGACATTCGGAAAACTACCTAGTCAGAGCTGTTCCGAACAAGAGCGGCATTCGGAAACTAGGTAGTCAGAGCTGTTCCTAGCACGGGAGACATTCGGACGAGACATTTCACTCGGACGTAAATGCGTAGTGTCAATTTTTAGTTTGCCACCCGTAGGACGACACTTCCAACTTCCGGCGGGCATTTTTTAGTGAGGTTAGCCTTCCTCTGAACCCCATTCTAGAAACTGACGCAACCGATCAGACTAACACATAACATTCGCTGCTACACTACACGACTTAGGGAAATGCTCAGGCGGGGAAGAGGAAACAAGGAAGCAAGGTGCCTTCCCCTAAAAGGATATGACCTACAAGAAATTGGGTATATACCGTATGCCTAATTATTTGTTCGGGCAATAAATCTAATCGGACAACAGACCACAGAATCAAGTAGACACGCAACATTATATTGTATAATATACACTCTGCCATCTCTTGCTGTATCGCAGTGCCAATCATAGGTTGTATAATTTATTAGCTCTGATGTCATCCGCTGGTTTCAAATTATACCGGATAGTACCAAGAACCGAAAATGTTCGCTTCACAACCTAATCGATATCATCGAGCGAATCATGATCTCTAGCACTTGTTGACCTACCTACACTGACATAAACTCCCGTAGTCAGACTTGTTAACAGCGCCATCTAATGTCCCATAATTTCTGCTCCTAACATTTAAATTGACCAAACTGGGGAGGAAATCTTTCAGACTTTAAGTGAAATTGAGTCAAAATTGGACATGATACAGAAAAATGTAGGATGGATAATGTTTTAAGCAAATTTTACAGTCGAATATTTGCCAAGATTTAGCGCAAACGATGAAATGAAATCAATTTGTTCAGTTACTAAAACAGAGAACTTGTTTAGTTAAGGAAAAATTAGTTGGCTTTCTCCCGGTCAAGTCAAATATGCAGTTAGAAGGCACGAGTCACAAATCACCGGATGCACGGTGTTCGCCTTCGCGCGGGCAGGGTGACTATTGGGTAGGCACAGACAGAGGCGAATTATGTTTGGGGGCGGTTGCAATTAACAGTGATAATATATCTTGAAGCTGGCGTTCCGGTTCGGGTGTACAACAGGAGGACAGCTGGGAGTCATGAGCCAGGGTACCCCCACCAAAGAGTGCTAAGAAGATAAAGAGGTTAAAACATTTGTGGAAGAGGGACTGCTTCTGATGTTCAGAAGCTTCATGTTGCGTCTGCTCCACGGTGGGGTCAATACTATCCTTTTCTGCTTAGAGTGCGGGGGGAATGAACAGGCTGATAGGCGGGCAGAGAATGCACCTCTTGGTGGTAGACTACCAAAGGATAAGGGAGAGGTGGTCGTGCGACTGTGGGACCAGGTAGAGAAGGTGGGGGAACAGATTGAGAGCCCGTATGTGGAAAGGATGAGATTGCGGGGTTCTGGTAGAATCTCAAAACTGAGAATGAAGGCCAGGAGAGCTCTCAATCAGATAGCGGTGGGAATGATTAGTAGTGTGACTCTTCGCTGGCTGTTGAACCAGGGGACGGAGCGTGAATGGGAATGTCCTGAGTGCAATGATGTTGGTTCTTAGCTCAATTCAATTCAACTGTGTCTCCTTGAAGTATATTTAACCCCAGAGCTCCCTGTGTACAAGGACAACATTCACCACATGTAGAAGAAGCTGTTTATTTATTCGAAACGTAATTTATTTTATTCTCACGAAACAGACCAATAAACATATAGATAGATACACAATGACTAAAATTAGTGGAATCGAGGTAAAGCTGTGAAAATATAAATTTAAAAAAAAACAAAAAAAACAAACAAACAAAACAAAACCACACGAAGTAATGCAGCTTTACAGAACACAATTACGAAAAAATAGAACGTTGCGGCGACTATCCTTTATCGGCAAACAAATACACACACAGAACACAACATATAATCACGGAGAAGGCCCTACATTGACTACATTAACTGATTCAGTGCTAAACAAACAGTAGGTTTGGACCAAACAAAAATGTATGGCAGAAAATGGGAAGTAGGGGTGTTTCTCTCTCGTTTGAGCTCGCCAGTAGTGCATGCATATCCCTGACTGGACCCGGGATCGAACTCCGGAACACTGGCGTGAGAGGTGGGTGTGTAACCACTTGATTTTGAAGATTGAGCATAACCGACTGGCAACGCTGATCGTATTCCGGTACGAATCTTAGGCTTTGTCCTCGTCAGATAGCTCATGACTCCCAGATCTAACGTGGACAAGGTCTTAAGTTCGTACCGGAATACGATCAGCGTTGCCAGTAGTGGGCTGTGCTCAGTCTTCAAACCTCAGTCCCCAAACTACCAAATAAATCAAGTAGGAGTGTGTCACAGTTATGACCTAAAAGTTGTTATATGGTAGCAGGCACTCTGTATTAGATATCAAATTAAAGGGGGTTGTTCAGGGAAAACTATATCTATAAATATAAGCCATTGGCAGATACGGGAAGTCGCTTCAGGCGGTTAATCATCCCATGGATTTAATCTGTTAAGGCGTAGAACGGGAAGAAAAGAATGAAAATATGAAAAAAAAAATGAGAACAATGAAGAGAAGAATAAACAGATGAAACGAATTAGAACAATTAAGAAAACATGAAAAATTGAAAAACAAAAAAAGTGTGAAACCTCTCAGAATCCCAGGCTGTGTTATTTTATATTGTTATACATACATAAGAATTTCATAATCGAACGAACGAACTAACAAATGTGTTTATTTTCAAAGGTTACAGAACCTTAAATTCGGAATATCCAACAAGTCACATTTGACACAGTCCTGGGGCCTGCTGTTGGAGCTGCTTTGTTGAAGTAAAGTTGTATATGATCTGTTTCAGGGAAGCATGATTCTGATGGAGCAGACGTTCCCGCCGGATTTGATGTATATAGATAAGGTCAGCCTGGACAGAGATGCTATTCTACTCACTGCCCTACGCACATTCAGCGTTATAACAATGTTTATATGTATCTTTGCCTTCATAACAAACATCTGGAACATCGTCGTCTTCGCCTGGCAAGGATTCGTCGACACAATCAACATCAGCTTTGTAGCCATGTCCACATCAGACCTGTTATCTGTGTCTTTCTTGATGTTCATATCCCTGGGATCAAGCCCCTTCTGGGCGGGCCTGGGCCTTCCTTGGGTAGTGGCAGACGTTACGTTCCTGGCCGCTGGAGGACCACGTGACTCCAGCATCCGCATCACTGGTTTAATAACGGCGTTTTTAACTCTTGAAAGATGTCTGTGTGTAGCTCTTCCTCTAAAAGTTAAACAGCTGATAACAAGAAAGGTAACTATATTTATTATGTCCTCCATATATATCTTGATGGCGCTGAAGTTACTCCCACATTACTTAAATGCATATTTAGGCTGGAAATTTACCAATCTACAAAATCTCACAGTCCTTGGACGTATTTCTCGCAACAAGGACAAAGAAGTTGATACATTACCATTCGTTCTCTCGGTGGCAACTCAAATTGTGGCTTTTATCACTGTGATCATCTTTACAACAATTCTGGTCTTCAATCTTACCCAGAGCTCAAAATGGCGGACTAGCGTCACTCCAAAGAACAACGACAGTAACAGACATATCTCTACAAGAAATAACAGGACAGCTAGAATGGTGCTTGTCGTTGCTGTTAAATATATTATTTGTTATACACCTTACATTATAGATTTTTCATGCAGTTCCTTTATTCCTGGCTTACAGTTTGGGGGATGGCTCAAGGGCGAGTTTTCTGTTATGTGGGCTGTGGGTTACCTGTTTGACGTCATCAACTCCGGAACTTCCATCTTTGTTTATTATAGGATGAGTTCTAAATATAGAAGCACGTGTCAGGCTATACTTCATGATCATTGGGGGATAATTATAGCTCGTGTGTATTGTAAATAAAGTGACGTATTGTGACAAATAAGCTGACGCACTGGCGTAGTTGACAGCGAACTGCGTTAGTATTGTCTTAAACACGGTTGAGACGGGTTCGAAGCCACGGCTTGTCGTCTGCGAAAGTGAGAGTAAGACTGGCCTGCAAAATGTGATTGTCATATCACATCACAGACCCAGGAAACTGAATCGGGAAAGAATGTGACAAATATAAATCTATTTACAGTGATAGAAATGTAGTAGTAGTAGTAGTAATTGTTATAGAAGACCATGGATTAGAGTTGTCCACTCGAGTACACATGAACCGTTGGAAACTGTTGATGACTTGAATAGACACCCAGCATGCACAGTTCTCCAAGCAGTGGGTGTAAGGCGTGGATGCTGATGGTCTACTGTCATCTTCACAAATTAGCTGTGACTCACTTGTAGTCTCCTAGAGTGCAGAAGTTGTAATCTTCGGTACAGATCACGATAGCTCGTATCAGGGTCGATTGTTCCTTTCTTAGCTATACCAGAGTCTGCCCAGGATGTCACACAGACCAGTGTCTGCCCAGGATGTCTCACAGACTAGTGCCTGCCCAGGATGTTCCATAGACTAGTGTCTGCCCAGGATACACCACAGAATAGAGTCTGCCCAGGATATCCCACAAACTAGTGTCTGCCCAGGATATCCCACAAACTAGTGTCTGCCCAGGATATCCCACAAACTAGTGTCTGCCCAGGATACCCCACAGAATAGAGTCTGCCCAGGATATCTCACAGACTAGTGTCTGCCCAGGATATCCCATAGACCAGTGTCTGCCCAGGATATCCCACAGACTAGTGTCTGCCCAGGTTGTCCCACACACTTGTGTCTGCCCAGGTTGTCCTATGATTGATTGGTTGATTGATTTAGGAATCGACATCACAGCATTCGGGGCATTCCCATAAGTGCTCCGTCCCCATCCTCAGCAGCCAGCGAAGAGTTCCAACACTAATAGTACCAGTAGCAATCTGATTATAAGTCCGTCTCGCCTTTCCTCTGAGCGTTGAGCGTCGGCCAGATCCCCTCGTCACTCCTCGTTGTCTCATTCTTGCCAGACCATGGTAATCCATTTGCTCCTCCGAGGTGTGCACGTGCTCCCACAAGGCCGCAACCACGTCTGCCTTGTCATGTATCAATACTCCAACAAGTTCTGCAGAGCCAGCCAATCTGTCCGCCTGTTCATTTCCCAGCACACCGGCATGCCCCGGAGAAAAGATCCAGGCGATGCTTGTCACCCGTGACCTCCGAAGCGAAGCAAGCCACTCCGCACGAGGTCTGCCCGTCCTCACCCTCGTCAGCATGCTTTCTGAGTCAGTTACAATCACGATGTGTGTGTGTGTGTGTCGTATTCTCCATCCAGCGGAGAGCCGCAGTGACTGCCTCCACTTCCATTCTTAAGCTGGATGTTGTGGTATCATATGCCAGGCTCTCCTGCCCCAAATATCGACCATTAGCTTTGGCTATGAAACCCCAGCCACTTCTCTCACCTCTTGACACCGAACCACCTGTGTTGATAATCACATCACTCGAGTGAGCATTGTCCTGAATTAGTTTCTGGATTTCCACTTCCGTGGCCCCTGCTGGCCACTCCCTGCACTCCCGGCTTAATGTGATTATAACTCTGCACAAGTCTGACTGCTCCGCTGGCACTCTGACCCACTCCTCTCCACGCCTAATGTTCTCCAAGGGGCACACCTGTCTGATCGTATCCTCCGCCTGAGCCATCCATGATTTTCCTCTTATCAGTCGCTGACCCTTAACTGCGTCCAGCGCCTCATGCAGTGGGTGGTCTGTGTCTGCAGCTACTCTGAGGTATGCCTTCGCCTGCATCACCTTGAGCCTACCAGCAACAGTCGGCAGACCAAGGATGTAACGCATACACACTACTGGGGTGTTGTCAGAGTCCACCGTTATGCCGCGGCGTCATCATTGCCGCCAGGCAGGTGCAGCAGTTGTGCCTAGAGAAGTCACAGGCCTGTTGCTGAGCACAGCTAGCAGGGCCGGACAGGAGTTACCTGTGCGGCACGTGGCGGGAAGCCGGGCAAGAAACGCCGATAGCTGCTGAACGTCAGACTAGGTTGGACTGGAGACGAGAGCGGTTGATTGTATATCTGGTTGAGTAAATGCTACTTGTTGAGAAGGGAGCCTGTTCGAGTGTAGCTGACTGTATATCTGGTGTATGTGGATGTAAGTTGTAGATATCGATAGTATATGTAACTGCTTATCGTATGATATGTATTTGTGAGTGTATCCAGCATGTTACATTCGCGCCGAGTGAAATGGGCGAATAAAGTGATTGTTTCTGTGTTCGCTGCGTGTCCCGTTGAGTCATTATGCGACAGTGTATTGTCTCACATCTGTTAGTTGTAACGAGCTGTGTAGTTGTCCTGTAGGACTCTGACAGGTGTGAACGTGGTGGCTTTCGTCCGGTGTTTTTGAATCAAGTGCGAACGTGATTGTTGATTAGGAAATAGGTGCGCGAGATCTTAAACAGTTTTGTGACATAAGTGTGAACGAGAGTTTGTTATCCGGTTTAAGTATTAAGTGTAAACGTATGATATGGAGTAGAAAGTTCGTGGAAGCAAGAAAGTTGTGGAAGAATTGAAAGCAGAAAAAAATTGAGAGTTCGACAAACGACATTACGACCAACATATATACTTTACAGCAAACAAACCTAACAAAATTTAGTGACATCACATACACGGCACAAACAGACACATTGGAGTAGAAAGTTCGTGGAAGCAAGAGAGTTGTGGAAGAATTGAAAGCAGAAAAAAATTGAGAATTCGACAAACGACATTATGACCAACATATATACTTTACAGCAAACAAACCTAACAAAAAAACCTAACAATAACATCGCAACATGGGTTTGATAATGCTGCACATTTTACTTTGCCCTTAAGGAACGGGGTGTCAATGTATGCCTATGCAAGAGGGTATTTCTCGATGTTCCCTGAGAAAGTTCTGCATGTTATATGTCTGCCAGTATAATCTTCTGGGAGGATAAAGTCGCTCTTTAAACCAACTAGAGTGCATCCGCTATCCCGTAAAACAGTGGCCGCTTTGCCGTTTACATAACCTCTATGAATATTCAATCTACCCTTTGAGTCTATCACTAGATTGGCTTCTTCACTTGCGATTGGGACTGAATGGCCGCATGTTAGTACGCCATCTTTGTGGAAACGGTTGCAGGTGGTACATTTTTCCAGATTGAAAACATCTATGGCCTCAGCAACATTTACAGGATGGTCTTCCACTTGTTCCTCATCTGAGGAAGAGCTATCAAACATGGCAGCATTGGCTTTCTTGCTCATCTGCCTACCTTTACAGACATTGCGCCAGTGGCCATAGGCTTTACAGAGAAAGCATTTGGTCAATCGTTTATAGCCTCTTCTCTCTTTATCTTGCTTGTCTATGTAGTTCTGCAAGTATGTGAGGTAACCAGGATTTTTGTCACACATCTCATTCACGTTATGATTCAAACTGCAGTATCTACATGGGTAGTATTTGGATGTAGATTGCTTACATTGTTTTTGTTTATAATAGGATTCAGATTTTGCCTTGTCGTAGCTAGCAGCTGCTACAAACTCTGTATCAGATAGTACATTTGCAAAACATTTCTTATTGGCCGTAAAATAGGCCGACCCACGCTTTTCCATCTGTTGCACACTTTCACATTCACACTCCAACAGAAACTTCGAAAAAGGTGGTGGTAAGGAAGAGATAACTTTGTCTCTTAAAATTAAGTCTTTTAGCTTCTCAAAATTGTTGTTAATATTTGCTGATGACAGCCACTTACTGAAAATATCATGGACTAAGGAGATGTAATCAGAGAACGTTTGTGAAGGTTTTGGAGATAGTTTGCTAAATTGTTCTCTGAAACCCGCCTCATCCAGTAGGAAATGTGCCATTATCTTAGCTTTTATGTAATGGTAATCTTTCCTAAGGTCTTTGGGGATGGTCTCTATAACTTTCAGAGGTTCCCCGGAGAGACTTCTCATATATATAATATTCCATTTGGACTCTGGGATCTGGTAGTGCTCCATTATTGTTTCAAAATTTTGGGTGAAGGCTGCGATGCAGTCACCTGTTGTAAACCCTTTGATGATCCCCTGGTACTTTTTATATTGATTCTCTTTTTCCTTAAGTTCTAATTGTTTAGACTCTTTCGTTGATGCTGTTTCAGCTTCTAACTGTTTGATCTTTAGTTGCATTTCCAGTTCTTCCCGTTTACTTTGAGCAGCGATTTCTGCTTTTCTTATTTCTGCATCAGTTTCATCCTTTTTGGACTTAGCCTGCATTTCTGCCTCTATTCTTCTAGCATCTAATTTTGCCTTTTCTAATTCTCTTTCAGCTGCCCTATCTTCTCTCTCCTTAGCTTTCTCCTGCACCTTGAGATATTCATCATACTTTGCCTCACTCCATTTGTTTAGTTCTTCACCAGTTAAATTTAATTTTAACCCTAAATCAATGAACTGCTCTAATGTTGACATCTTGGATGTGTTTAAATATCAGAAATGTATCACAAAATAGTATTAACGTGTTAGTAAATATGGTACACTCTACAATGTCTATCAAAAGAAAATACAGCCAATGCCTGTATTCATGCACAAAAGTGTAGTAAAAATGAATACTTAAGTGACTTGGGCGTTCTTGAAATGTTGCCGGACCGCTGTTTCCGAAAATGGCTACTTGCTTTTGGGTCGCACGAAAAACACACTTTCTACGTCGAGGATATTTCAAATAACAACCTGGTTGCTTGGACAGAAATAATATTAGAATGTGTCTGTTTGTGCCGTGTATGTGATGTCACTAAATTTTGTTAGGTTTGTTTGCTGTAAATTATATATGTTGGTCGTAATGTCGTTTGTCGAACTCTCAATTTTTTTCTGCTTTCAATTCTTCCACAACTCTCTTGCTTCCACGAACTTTCTACTCCATATCATACGTTTACACTTAATACTTAAACCGGATAACAAACTCTCGTTCACACCTGTCAGAGTCCTACAGGACAACTACACAGCTCGTTACAACTAACAGATGTGAGACAATACGCTGTCACATAAAGACTCAACGGGACACGCCGCGAACACAGAAACAATCACTTTATTCGCCCATTTCACTCGGCGCGAATGTAACATGCTGGATACACTCACAAATACATATCATACGATAAGCAGTTACATATACTATCGATATCTACAACTTACATTCACATACACCAGATATACAGTCAGCTACACTCGAACAAGTTCCCTTCTCAACAAGTAGCATTTACTCAACCAGATATACAATCAACCGCTCTCGTCTCCAGTCCAACCTAGTCTGACGCTCAGCAGCTATCGGCGTTTCTTGCCCGGCTTCCCGCCACGTGCCGCACAGGTAACTCCTGTCCGGCCCTGCTAGCTGTGCTCAGCAACAGGCCTGTGACTTCTCTAGGCACAACTGCCGCACCTGCCTGGCAGCAATGATGACGCCGCGGCATAACGGTGGACTCTGACAGGTGTCTCTAGTGCATCCCAGAATGACCCGCATAGCTTCGTTCTGTATGCGCTCTAACTTCACCAGCTGACTCTCTGAGACAGTGAGCAGACCTAATCCATAATCAATCACTGAGATGATCAAGAGCTGGTATAGTGTGAAAAACATTCTCTGCTCTATGTCCATTGCAGCCATAGTTTTAAGTGCATTGAGTCCCTTTTGAGATCTTGTCACGACCGTCTCCACATGATCCTTGAAGGATAGGCTCCTGTAGGTTGTCCTAAAGACTTAGATGCCACCAGGACATCCAGCAGACTTGTGTGTAGAACATCACAGCCAAACTACAGAAGCTGCTGCAGGACTAAGCTGTTTATGCCAAGATTATGCACGCGCGCGCGCTTCTACTTATGTCAGGGAAAATGTGCATCCTCTACGTTGAATGGTAAAAGAGGAAAGGCTGAAACAGATGCATTATACTTTGGCAGGGAATTTCTTGATCCATATACATTGAAAAAATAAGACTCAATCAAGTTCACACAGAAAGGAGGCTGACCACAACACAATAGCACATCACTAAACATAACACCAGTTCACAGGACCACCCATACAGCTAAAAAACAAAACAAACAGAAAGTTGAAACAATCAGTTTTTCAAGAACACAATAACAAGAATGAACGTTGCGGATAAAAAACCTTCATCAACACACACACACACGCACACACACACACACACACACACACACACACACACACACACGCACACACACACACACACACACACACACACACACACACAAACCCACACACACAAATGTATTACAGACAATATAAAATGACACTTATCTGTAATGATGATCTTCGAGAGAAGCCATGTCTATATTCTAAGTCATGAGATGGTGACAGCAATGGACATGGATCAAAGAATGTTGTTCGTACTCTATTTGATTACCTCAGTAATTGAGTATGTACCGGGGCTGCTCACTGCTTCAGAGAGTCAGCTGGTGAAACTATACGGAAGGAAGCTATGCGGGTAATGCTGGTATGCACAAGGGACACGCCGGAAGTGTGTATGCGATAACCCTAGTCTTACCCACAATTGCAGACAGACTGAAGACTAAATCACATCTCCGAGTGGCTGCAGACAGACTGCATGAAGCCCTGGACACAGTTAAGGGTCACAGGCTGATCAGAGGAAAATTATGGATGGCTCGGGCAGAGGACACAATAAGAGAATGGCACATGCTTGAAAACATTGGGAGAGGAGTAAGAATGCCGATGGAAAAGTCAGATCTAGAATGCAGGGATTGGTCGGCAGGCTGCACTGCATGGGAGGTGCAACAATTGATCCACGACATCTCGCGACCAGGAGATGTAATCATCTACACGGATGGCTCTGTGCTAAGAGATAAAATAAGTGCCTAGGGTTCGTGACGAAGGTTGGTGGGCGGTGTTTGGTGCAGGAGAGCCCGGTGTATGATACCGGTTGGGTCGACACCCCTTGGTGGGGTATTGGTGCATGGTGAGGCAAGTGTGGTCTTTTATGGTGCAGAAGAACAGATAGATTAGTGATTCTCAACCTGTTTTGGTCCATGCACCCCTTCACCATATGTTCAGAATGTCATTTCCCTCCCTCCTTTCATATTTCCTCTCTATGATCCCCAACGCCCCTAAACAGTATACATAATAATGGAAGCTAAATTTAATAACACATACTAGAACACGTGTAGACGTCTACATAAAACATGATTTGCGGGTCCACTTACGTTATAAAACGAATTTCAGAAGGGCGAGAAGTACAGAACCGTAAAGTATGGAGGGAAAAACAATATTAAGTAATTGGTTCTTGTATTAACGTGACCTTGACATTCTTCCCCCCGCACCCGAAACCCTAAAATTCCCCCGTGGTGGGAATTCCCCACCGGTTGAGAACCACTGAGATAGATCATTATGGTCTGGAGAGAATGGTGCTGCAGGGAGTGACAAGAGGATCTGGCCGGCACTCAAGACTCCAATAAAAGGCCAGATGGACACACAATCAGATTGCTCCGCGTAGCATCAGTATTGGAACTCTTCGCTGGCTGTT
The DNA here is from genome assembly GCA_014155875.1 of Cepaea nemoralis. NCBI lineage: Eukaryota > Metazoa > Mollusca > Gastropoda > Stylommatophora > Helicidae > Cepaea > Cepaea nemoralis. The sequence goes on from JACEFZ010020960.1 coordinate 153,233, forward strand.
GAGGATGAGGATGGAGCACGTAGGGGTATGCCCCGAGCGCTGTGATGTCTGTTCTTGACTTAACCCAACTCAACTCAGCTCAAGCATGATAATAGTCAGACAGACAAACAATAACACACAGTCAGACAGACAAACTTCTTCTTCTTCTTCTTCTTCTTCTTCTTCTTCTTCTTCTTATTCTTCTTCTTCTTCTTCTTCTTCTTCTTCTTCTTCTTCTTCTTCTTCTTCTTCTTCTGCGTTCATCCGGAGTTTTTTTTTCGGACGTGATTGCGTTGTCCCTGTTTACAGCAGAGCTGCGTTCTTGCGCCGTTAGGCTGACACATCCGACTTCTGCGGGCATTTGTTGACCGGGTTAACCTTCCCGGGAGACAGACAAACAATAACATACTGTCAGACAGACAAGCAATGACATACAGACTGACAATCAGACAGACAAACAATAACACACAGACTGACAATCAGGCATAAAACAATAACTCACAGACTGACGATCAGACAGACAAGCAATGACACAGACTGACAATCAGACAGACAAACAATAACACACAGACTGACAATCAGACATAAAACAATAACTCACAGACTGACGATCAGACAGACAAGCAATGACATACAGACTGACAATCAAACAGACAAACAATAACACACAAGACTGACAATCAGACATAAAACAATAACTCACAGACTGACGAACAGACAGACAAGCAATGACATACAGACTGACAATCAGACAGACAAACAATAACACACAGACTGACAATCAGACAGACAAACAATAACACAGACTGACAATCAGACAGACAAACAATAACACACAGACTGACAATCAGGCATAAAACAATAACTCACAGACTGACGAACAGACAGACAAGCAATGACATACAGACTGACAATCAGACAGACAAACAATAACACACAGACTGACAATCAGACATAAAACAATAACTCACAGACTGACGATCAGACAGACAAGCAATGACATACAGACTGACAATCAGACAGACAAACAATAACACACAGACTGACAATCAGGCATAAAACAATAACTCACAGACTGACGATCAGACAGACAAGCAATGACATACAGACTGACAATCAGACAGACAAACAATAACACACAGACTGACAATCATACAGACAAACAATAACTCACAGACTGACAATCAGACAGACAAACAATAACACACAGACTGACGATCAGACAGACAATCAATAAAACACAGACTGACAATTAGACACAAAAAAAAATAACACACAGACTGACAATCAGGCAGAAAACAATAAACAAACAGACTGACAATCAGACAGACAAACAATAACACAGGAACTAAGAATCAGACAGACAAACAATAACACAGGAACTAACAATCAGACAGACAAACAATAACACACAGACTGATAATCAGGCAGACAGACAATAACACACAGTTTAGAATCAGACAAACAAAGCAACACATCCGCAGTTGAAATTTGGCGTCATTATCAGGGGCAACAACTCACATAAACTATAGACAGGTAAAATAACCTTGGTTATACACCCTGTCAACTACATGTCAGTATAAAAAAGCGATTTCCATGAGGTATCCGATTCCATTACACTTGAGGAATTCACAAATAAGTGAAGATCCGTTAGCAGATGAGTCTCGACGTTGTAGCTGTGCTATAAAAACACAATCGGAAATAAAAAGGAGGTCATTTGCGGAGACAACCCTTCATCAGCAAATACAAATAATTACAAGAGCAGCAAAGAAATGACACCAAAGCGATCACATTAATTTAGCTAGCTGCACATCATTTACATAACGTAGCAGTCAACTCCGGTATTGTTCAGCTATTTGTGATTCCTGGGCAAGTTTGCGTTCAGTAGTTTGCCATTGTCTTCTGATTTATACCATTGTATAGAAAGCAACGCAAGGTGGTCTGCCTCCAAATCGCCCGCAGCTGTGTTTCGAACGCGGTATGCAGGATTACGAATTGCATTCGTAACCCCTCCGCCGAAGAAGAGCCGACTATCACATTGAGGCATTATAATATTATGTAGAGATGTACAATACAAGTGAAACAAGTGGGATGAAGATAAGTAGCAGGGAAGTAACTGTGTGGGGGGGGGGGGGGATTTTAGGGTTTCCAGGGGGGGGGGGGGATGAAGATTATTTCAAGATCGCGTTAATACAAAAACCGATAACTTGATCTTGTTTTTCCCTTCATACTTTACGGTTCTGTAAGTCTCACCCTTCTAAAATTCAAGTTATAAAGTAGTGTACCAGTGTTACAGAACTAACAAGGCTAGGTTTGATTTGTAGGACTGTTTATTTCTTCATGATGACAAGTTCGCTTCTTCCTAGCTCAAAGGCGTGATGTAAACTGCCTCTTGACAACCCACTACGTCACGACTTGAGCATCTCCCCTTTCACTCTCGATGCTCAATCGTGCTGTAGCTATTTCCCACTAGATACTAACTAATATTCCCCCTACTGTTACAGTAGACACACAAATCACGTTTTATGTGGACGTCTAGATTTGTTTTAATATGTGCTTCCATTATTACGTATACTGTGTAGGGGCGGGAGGGGGGGGGGGTTAGGTAGGAAATACGAAAGGGGGGAGGGGGGATAACGTTCTGAAAATAAGGTGAAGGGGGTACGGGCCAAATTTTTATGTAGGTAATACGAAAGGGGGTTGGGAATGACGTTCTGAAAATATGGTGAAGGGTGGAACGGGCAAAAAAAAGTTGAGAACCATTCGTCTAGAACATACCAAGCATCATTTAGAACATAGCAAGCACCATTTAAAACATCGCAAGCAATATCTAGAGCACAGCAAACAATTTCTAGAACATAGCAAGCAACACCTAGAATATAGCAAGCAACACCTAGAATATAGCAAGCAACACCTAGAATATAGCAAGCAACACCTAGAATATAGCAAGCAACACCTAGAATATAGCAAGCAACACCTAGAATATAGCAAGCAACATCTAGAATATAGCAAGCTACACCTAGAATATAGCAAGCAACATTTAGAATATAGCAAGCAACACCTAGAATATAGCAAGCAACACCTAGAACATAGCAAGCAACACATAGAACATAGCAGGCAACACCTAGAACATAGCAAGCAACATTTAGAACATAGCAAGCAACACCTACAATATAGCAAGCAACACCTAGAATATAGCAAGCAACACCTAGAATATAGCAAGCAACACCTAGAATATAGCAAGCAACATCTAGAATATAGCAAGCAACACCTAGAACATAGCAAGCAACATCTAGAATATAGCAAGCAACACCTAGAATATAGCAAGCTACACCTAGAATATAGCAAGCAACATCTAGAATATAGCAAGCAACACCTAGAATATAGCAAGCAACACCTAGAACATAGCAAGCAACACCTAGAACATAGCAAGCAACACATAGAACATAGCAAGCAACATCTAGAACATAGCAAGCAACATCTAGAATATAGCAAGCAACACCTAGAATATAGCAAGCAACACCTAGAATATAGCAAGCAACATCTAGAATATAGCAAGCACCACCTAGAATATAGCAAGCAACACCTAGAATATAGCAAGCAACATCTAGAATATAGCAAGCAACACCTAGAACATAGCAAGCAACATCTAGAATATAGCAAGCAACATCTAGAATATAGCAAGCAACACCTAGAACATAGCAAGCAACATCTAGAATATAGCAAGCAACATCTAGAATATAGCAAGCAACACCTAGAATATAGCAAGCAACACCTAGAATATAGCAAGCAACACCTAGAACATAGCAAGCAACACCTACAATATAGCAAGCAACACCTAGAATATAGCAAGCAACACCTAGAATATAGCAAGCAACACCTAGAATATAGCAAGCAACATCTAGAATATAGCAAGCAACACCTAGAACATAGCAAGCAACATCTAGAATATAGCAAGCAACACCTAGAATATAGCAAGCTACACCTAGAATATAGCAAGCAACATCTAGAATATAGCAAGCAACACCTAGAATATAGCAAGCAACACCTAGAACATAGCAAGCAACACCTAGAACATAGCAAGCAACACATAGAACATAGCAAGCAAAATCTAGAATATAGCAAGCACCACCTAGAATATAGCAAGCAACACCTAGAATATAGCAAGGCAACACCTAGATATATAGCAAGCAACATCTCGAATTACGCCAAAGCAACACTTAGAATATAGCAAGCAACACCTAGATATAAGCATAGCAACATCTAGAATCATAGCAGAAACACCTAGGAATATAGCAATCAACACTAGAATATAGCAAGCAACATCTAGAATTATAGCAAGCAACACCTAGAATATAGCAAGCAAAATCATAGAACATAGAAAGCAACACCTAGAAACATAGCAAGCAACATTTAGACCATAGCAAGCAAACATAGAATATAGCAAGCAACCCAGAAATAGCAAGCACACAGGAAAAAAAAAAGCAAGCAACACCTAGAAAGAATATCAGCAAGCAACACCTACGAATATAGCAAGCAACATCCAGAATATAGCAAGCAACACTAGAATTATAGCAAGTACACCTAGAATATAGCAAGCAACATCTGAACTATAGCAAGCAACCACCTAGAATATAGCAAGCAATACACTAGAACATAACAAGAACACCCTAGAACATAGCAAGCAACCAACTAGAACATAGCAAGCAACATCTAGAACATAGCAAGAAAACTCTAGAATACAGCAAGCAACACCTAGAATATAGCAAGCAACACCTAGAATATAGCAAGCAACATCTAGAATATAGCAAGCAACACCTAGAATATAGCAAGCAACACCTAGAATATAGCAAGCAACACCTAGAACATAGCAAGCAACACCTAGAATATAGCAAGCAACACCTAGAACATAGCAAGCAACACCTAGAATATAGCAAGCAACACCTAGAATATAGCAAGCAACACCTAGAATATAGCAAGCAACACCTAGAATATAGCAAGCAACAACTAGAATATAGCAAGCAACACCTAGAATATAGTAAGCAACATCTAAAATATAGCAAGCAACACCTAGAATATAGCAAGCAACACCTAGAATATAGCAAGCAACACCTAGAATATAGCAAGCAACACCTAGAATATAGCAAGCAACATCTAGAATAAAGCAAGCAACACCTAAAATGTAGCAAGCAACATCTAAAATATAGTAAGCAACACCTAGAATATAGCAAGCAACACCTAGAATATAGCAAGCAACACCTAGAGTATAGCAAGCAACACCTAGAATATAGCAAGCAACACCTAGAATATAGCAAGCAACACCTAGAACATAGCAAGCAACATCTAGAACACAAAAAGCAACATCTAGAACATAGCAAGCAACACCTAGAACACAACAAGCAACACCTAGAATATAGCAAGTAACACCTTGAACATAGCAAGCAACACCTAGAATATAGCAAGCAACATCTAGAATATAGCAAGCAACACCTAGAATATAGCAAGCAACACCTAGAAAATAGCAAGCAACACCTAGAATATAGCAAGCAACATCTAGAATATAGCAAGCAACACCTAGAATATAGCAAGCAACACCTAGAACATAGCAAGCAACACCTAGAATATAGCAAGCAACACCTAATGTAGCAAGCAACATCTAAAATATAGTAAGCAACACCTAGAATATAGCAAGCAACAGCTAGAATATAGCAAACAACACCTAAAATGTAGCAAGCAACATCTAAAATATAGTAAGCAACACCTATAATATAGCAAGCAACACCTAGAATATAGCAAGCAACACCTAGAATATAGCAAGCAACACCTAGAATATAGCAAGCATCATCTAGAATATAGCAAGCAACACCTAGAATATAGCAAGCAACACCTAGAATATAGCAAGCAACACCTAAAATATAGCAAGCAACACCTAGAATATAGCAAGCAACACCTAGAATATAGCAAGCAACACCTAGAATATAGCAAGCAACATCTAGAATATAGCAAGCAACACCTAGAATATAGCAAGCAACACCTAGAATATAGCAAGCAACACCTAGAATATAGCAAGCTACATCTAAAATATAGCAAGCAACACCTAGAGTATAGCAAGCAACACCTAGAATATTGCAAGCAACATCTAGAATATAGCAAGCAACACCTAGAATATAGCAAGCAACACCTAGAATATAGCAAGCAACACCTAGAATATAGCAAGCAACACCTATAATATAGCAAGCAACACCTATAATATAGCAAGCAACACCTAGAATATAGCAAGCAACACCTAGAATATAGCAAGCAACACCTAGAATATAGCAAGCAACATCTAAAATATAGTAAGCAACACCTAGAATATAGCAAGCAACACCTAGAATATAGCAAGCAATACCTAGAACATAGCAAGCAACACCTAGAATATAGCAAGCAACACCTAGAATATAGCAAGCAACACCTAGAACATAGCAAGCAACATCTAGATCACAAAAAGCAACATCTAGAACATAGCAAGCAACACCTAGAACATAACAAACAACACCTAGAATATAGCAAGTAACACCTAGAACATAGCAAGCAACACCTAGAATATAGCAAGCAACATCTAGAATATAGCAAGCAACACCTAGAATATAGCAAGCACCACCTAGAATACAGCAAGCAACACCTAGAATATAGCAAGCAACACCTAGAATATAGCAAGCAACACCTAGAATATAGCAAGCAACACCTAGAATATAGCAAGCACCATCTAGAATATAGCAAGCAACACCTAGAATATAGCAAGCAACACCTAGAATATAGCAAGCAACACCTAGAATATAGCAAGCTACATCTAGAATATAGCAAGCTACATCTAAAATATAGCAAGCAACACCTAGAATATAGCAAGCAACACCTAGAATATAGCAAGCAACACCTAGAATATAGCAAGCAACACCTAGAATATAGCAAGCAACACCAAGAATATAGCAAGCAACACCTAGAATATAGCAAGCAACACATAGAATATAGCAAGCAACACCTAGAATGTAGCTAGCAACATCTAAAATATAGTAAGCAACACCTAGAATATAGCAAGCAACACCTAGAATATAGCAAGCAACACCTAGAATATAGCAAGCAACATCTAGAATAAATCAAACAACACCTAAAACATAGCAATCAGTTTCTAGAACATAGCAAGCAACATCTAGAATACACAAAGCAAGACCTAGAACATAGCAAGCAACACCTAGAATATAGCAAGCAACATCTAGAATATAGCAAGCAACACCTAGAATATAGCAAGCACCACCTAGAATACAGCAAGCAACACCTAGAATATAGCAAGCAACACCTAGAATATAGCAAGCAACACCTAGAATATAGCAAGCAACACCTAGAATATAGCAAGCACCATCTAGAATATAGCAAGCAACACCTAGAATATAGCAAGCAACACCTAGAATATAGCAAGCAACACCTAGAATATAGCAAGCTACATCTAGAATATAGCAAGCTACATCTAAAATATAGCAAGCAACACCTAGAATATAGCAAGCAACACCTAGAATATAGCAAGCAACACCTAGAATATAGCAAGCAACACCTAGAATATAGCAAGCAACACCAAGAATATAGCAAGCAACACCTAGAATATAGCAAGCAACACATAGAATATAGCAAGCAACACCTAGAATGTAGCTAGCAACATCTAAAATATAGTAAGCAACACCTAGAATATAGCAAGCAACACCTAGAATATAGCAAGCAACACCTAGAATATAGCAAGCAACATCTAGAATAAATCAAACAACACCTAAAACATAGCAATCAGTTTCTAGAACATAGCAAGCAACATCTAGAATACACAAAGCAAGACCTAGAACAAAGCAAGCAACATCTAAACATAGCAAGCAACATCTAAAACATAGCAAGCAACATCTAAAACATAGCAAGCAACATCTAAAACATAGCAAGCAACATCTAAAACATAGCAAGCAATATCTAGAATATGACAGGCGACAAGCACGTGCTGGTGACTCGGCAAAGAGATCTACAGCCCTGTACACAGAACACAAATATACAGATACAATCACAGAACATAAATACCAAAATACAATCACAAAACATAAATACCAAGATACAATCACAGAACATAACTACAACATAATAACTACACAGAATAAGAACACAGAAAACTGCCACATTTTCCACCCTCCCATGCTCGTGTCCACTCTGTCTAAACACTCCTCACAAAGTCTGCCTTTCTATGTCTGTCTATTTACCTTCAATGGAAGACGAGCGGGTCTAACAAGAGAAACGAATTTCCTCTCTCAGACTTCTCCCTGTCTAAAAAAAAGTTCCCACAGCAACAGACAGCACGCTTCTGCAAGCATGCCCCTCCACTATCGATTTTATTCTGTGTTGACTTGTTCACAAAAATCCAGTGATGGAATATTAATTTGATTTGTTTAACAGGACCACTACATCTTATCCATTTTGTCACTTGTGCCTGGCTGCCGCTTTCTCCCTGGCTAACTCGGCATTCGATCAGTTTCCGGCCAACAGCCCACGTGGCAGGCCAGATAAGACAAATTTCCCTCCAATTTCTAGGCCTGTATGCTTGAATCTTCGGGGTCATGGCAACGTCGTGTGCCGCTTAATTTAGATATTTGATTGTTAAAATGTGATTGATTGTTCGAACGAACGAACGAACTTTATTTTCAAAGGGCCACAAATTGGGCACGCAGGCCCGTCTTACATTCGGCATTTCCAATCACTTATCTCTCATACATCAGTTAATTATTCTGCATGTTACATTCACATAGGATGGGGAAAAAAATTGCCAAATGGAAATTGTGAACATAAACAATGCATATTGCCATGTTATGAGACATGCGGGCAGGCAGCCAGACACATATACTCACGCATACGGATAAATATTACATACATCCATACCTGCATACATACTTACATCATTTACACAAACTCTCACAGTTATGCACCCACTCAATAACACACAAATACATATTCCCTCGCATAAACATATACTCATTTACAATCACAAACTCACTAACAAAAGTTTACTTATATAAACGTATGTATTCTCCTTTTCTCCATCTCTCTCTCTCTCTCTCTCTCTCTCTCTCTCTCTCTCTCTCTCTCTCTCTCTCTCTCTCTCTCCCTCTCTCTCTCTCTCTCTCTCCCTCTCTCTCTCTCACCCTCTCCCTCTCTCTCTCCCTCTCTCTCTCTCTCCCTCTCTCTCTCCCTCTCTCTCTCTCCCTCTCTCTCTCCCTCTCTCTCTCTCCCTCTCTCTCTCTCCCTCTCTCCCTCTCTCTCTCTCCCTCTCTCTCTCTCTCTCCCTCTCTCCCCCCCTCTCTCTCTCTCTCTCTCTCTCTCTCTCTCTCTCTCTCTCTCACAGTGTGATGATAGTTATGTAGTTGTGATTGACTTTGTTTTCCAAGTGTATGCGTTTTATTCGCAACTGAATTTAAAGTTTAAAAAAACAAAACAATGTATGCCCTTAAAAGGTTAAAGTTAGTTGCATATCCTTTACAGGACGTCGCAGTCAACCCGAGTACCTTTTAGCTGTTTGTGATTTCTTGCCAAGTTTGCGTTCAGTAGTTTTTCATAGCTTTCTGAACGATCAACATTCATAACCACTGTATGAAAGCAAACGCAAGGCTGTATGCGGGATTGCGAATTGCGTTCGCTTACAGAGTAAATTTAAACAGATACACCACAAACACTATGTTGCACGATTTATTGCCTGGCATATCTCGCTGCATCTCGTCAGGTGGATACCGCAGAGTAATATACCATATGAAGAGAATAAATGAATCAAACTTGAACTGAAACCATTTAAACACAGTTACAGTTGGAATGTCCAGCATTTGTTATCCCCACTGTAACTTTATGTAGTCGATGGTAAAAGAGAAAGGGAGACAATCATAAAGACTGATGCTTCCTTCACTACGGTGCTAAGAGGTAAAGAGTAGTTCTGACTTCGTTACGGCTAAAGAAGAAAAATAGTGAAAAGAGAGAGAACCTCACACCGCCTCAACCGACAAAAAAAGAGGATAGTAATTAGATAAGATATACGAGATCTCAGGCAGGGGCCTCAACTCTGGACTGACTGTCATATTTGAGACCCAGACATTGGATTAAGGTGTTAGATTGTGGTAGAAATAGTGACTGTAAAAAGTACAAACTAAAAGATACTAACACAAATCAAGGACAAATAAACAAGCTCTTTATTTATTTCTTCTAACAGCACATTGCGTGTCAATAACAGATACAATAGACAACTGTATATATTAAATCACCACAGTGGGTAACCCCTAACCAATCAACAGCACTTAAGACAACAGGGTACACCAAGTACCACAACACAGGTGTTCCAAACAATGGCTGGTTAGACTGACACTATAAAGAACTTTGGCACAAGCAACACTGCACAGACAATAAGGCACTACAAAAACATAGGTTACACAACATAAACCCCAAGACGCGACATAAACAAGAGTTGTGACACAATTTACTATCCCACCAAGAACCCAGGCCTGCTGACACTAACTAGTCAGCCGCTCAGTTTTGTCACAACATTAGTTGACACAGATCAACTCAGGGAATTGTTCCCACACCTGACAACAACAGAACAGCACTGAACTGAAGGCCATGCTGCCCGCCCCTCTCATCAGCACAAAGGACTGCTAAAACAAAACTGGCTTCCGATTCCTTTGTTAAGCCGAGTTCCGGTGTGGCCAGGTTTTTAACTCGAGATAGACCAAACCAAAATTTCGTTGGTTTGGCGCTATCACATTTACATTTAACACCAACTCTTTCTGTGTGCATAAAACCGGCTGGAACAGTCTAATTGCTAACTAATCATGTCAAATATCGTGGTCGTTGTGTCAACGTGTGTTCTGTTTAGTGTGTGTACTTACGCTGTTTTATTCTATTGCATACAGCCTATTAATCTCATTGTACCCCTGCTCCTCTTGGCCACCCCCACCTCTCCTTCTTTGTACCCCCTCATTTATCAAGATGAATATACTCAGAGAAAGCAGCCAACTTGAGCACGATGGCGTCTACAAGGGTTAGTCTTGAAATGGATAGTGTTGGCCAGAATAGTTTTCTGTGCTCTGCATATGTAGGACACCCCTGCAACAAATAAACGGAAGTGCCTTAATATCCATTGCCAACGGCTGTCTGAAAGAACTGCAACCAGTTTGGGAGTGAAGACTGTCAAAAGACGCCATGTCGCCTTCGCGTTGAAGAGAGAAGATCTCATAATCAACCAAGTTCAGTTCAGTATTTATAAAACAAACAAAAATATGAATTAAAGTTCGGTCTCATTCAATAGGCTTCTTCAGCGTCGGGTATAATTGAGGTCCGTTTGTTTTTGGGTGGATTTTGATTATCTCTCCTTTCTTTGCTCTCTTTCGAGTTAGTCCTTAACAGGAATGGTTATATTTTCCCTCCTGTGTTTGTCGGGTACTGTTCGCTCTCTTGAGGATCACGTTGACTGGCGTTATCTGCGTTCTTTGAGATGGTTTTGATGGGCACCTGTCAGATTCAGTAGCTTCCTAGTTGTTCGTTGCTTTCTCCCACAGGACTGGTCTTATTGAGTCCTCACCAGGACTGAACTCCTCTAGTCCTCACCAGGACTGGTCTTGAATAACCAACTCAAGGAAACAGTGAGCAGAAAGACTTTGGGATAGCTGCTACATCGCAGGACTGATTACGGGATGGAATGCCCGGTGTGCAGTAACGTCGATCGGCATAACATAAGAAAACATAACAAAACATAACTCAATATAACATAACATAACATAACATAAAACAATATAACATAACATAACATAACATAACTACATAACATGCCTGAACAATTCTGTGTTAATTTCTGTACCATGTTGATTTCTAGTATCTCGTATATTATAGCACAGCCGCCGTATGTGGTCCAGAGCAGTGGTTCTCAACCAGTGGGGAATCCCCCAAGGGGGGGGGGGGCATTTTATAGTTTCGGGGTGGGGGGTGGGGGGTGGAATTAAGACCACAGATTGACAAACTCAAAATGGCTTCAGGCACAATATCCTGGTTTTCTATTGAGCCTTTTGTTTGATGAAGCACACTTTTCTGGCCTTCTGGTGTCGTGTATTACGTAATAATTCTGTGACATTTTACTACACTATAAAATTAATCTATGCATGTAAAGGTTATGTACATCTATGGAAGAAAATAAAGATTTTCAATATTATAGGCATGTTATTTTGAATGCACCTCTTGAGGTTGACAATTTTGGAAAGGGGGGAATTGTTCTTCTTTTGTTCGCTGGAAAGGGAGAAATGACATTTTGACATATGGTGAAAGGGTGCATGGGCCAAAAAAGGTTGAGAACTACGGGCATAGAGGTTAGAGACTGCAGTCCGCAGCTCCCCGACACACCGAGGTTTGGACATGAGCTGCAGGCGATTTGAGAGCAGCCAGCGAACCAACCAACCAACCAACCAACCAACCAACCAACCATCCAACCGATCAGCCAGCCAGTCAGCCAACCAACCAGTCAACCACCCAACCAATCAACCAACCAACCAATCGATCAGCCAGTGAGCCAACCAACCAACCAACCAACCAACCAGCCAACCAAAGAACCAACCAACCAAGAAAATAACCCAGCCAGCCAACCAACCAACCAACCAACCAGCCAACTAACCAACAAACCAACCAACCAACCAACCAACCAACCAACCAACTAGCTAACCAACCAACCAATAAACACACCAATCAACCAACCAGTCAGCAAAGCAACCAACCAACCAACCAACCAAACAACCAAGCAACCAACCAACCAACCAACCAACCAACTAGCTAACCAACCAACCAATAAACACACCAATCAACCAACCAGCCAGCAAAGCAACTAACCAACCAACCAACCAATCAACCAACCAACCAACCAACCAACCAACCAAACAACCAAGCAACCAACCAAGCAACCAACCAAACAACCAAGCAACCAACCAACCAACCAATAAACACACCAATCAACCAACCAGCCAGCAAAGCAACTAACCAACCAACCAACTAACCAACCAACCAACCAACCAAACAACCAAGCAACCAACCAACCAACCAACCAACTAGCTAACCAACCAACCAATAAACACACCAATCAACCAACCAGCCAGCAAAGCAACTAACCAACCAACCAACCAAGCAACCAACCAACCAACCAACCAACCAACCGACCAACCACTCCAGACTCCAGAAATCATTCCCAGGGACCGGAAATCTCTAGACAGTTATCAGACGCCAGAGAAGCGATGCATCAATAGAAAAATGGAACCTCCCACAGCAGACAGCTAACATGTGAAAACGAACGCATCCTTGGGGAGCCCAGTCCCGAAATGCAGTTCGCTGCACGTCATTGACAACAATGTCGACATCCCAGAAGACTTATTAACATCTACGTGCTGGCTGACAAATCCCACTCACAGAATTATGAAAGGTGTGGAGCGGAAAGATGTAAGAGAAATGTGGGGAACAATTCTCGCGGCTTCAAACACGGGACATTGCCTGTTATTGCATTGCATACTTGCTGCTAAGTGGTCACTGTGGCCGAAACAATAAGAGCACGCTAGTCCGTAAGTTTCCGGTGCGCTGAGCGCGGGTAGAGGAGGGGGGTTCATTCCCTACACCGATAAGTCGGACTTCATCGTTGACTTGTCGGTCAGAAGGCAATGGAAAACTGCTGAACTTAAAGTTGTATAGAAAATCTACCTAGGGTTGGATGCGATATCTTGTATAGTATATATGCAGTTATTGTTTCGTGGAAACATCGGACATGTAGTTTTTGTTTTTTGTTTTTTCCCATTCGCTGGCTTTGGACTCAAGCGTAGTCCATAGCTTGCTGCTGACTCTAGTTCACTGGACTGATTGCTGCATGTGGATTAGCTTTCCATATTACTAGTGTCTCTGGCCACCAGGTGAACCCACTCCGTCTTCTGAGGTACTTGTAAAGGTTGAACCCACTACCTCGGCAACAGCACACCGAATGTTTAAGAATGAGAGGTCTTATCCATTCGGTATTGTTGCCCTCCTGAACACGTAGTCTAATATTACATTTTACACTTACTGTGATACAAAAATTATCTGTTTACAGATGTGTACTTAATCCACCGGGAGAGATCCAACTTCTCGCTATCTGGTCGTTAATTCACCTGTCTGGTACAACTTCAGGCTCTCTGGTAGTTAATTCACATGTCAAGTACAACTGTACATTTTTGGTGTGTGTGTGTGTGTGTGTGTGTGTGTGTGTGTGACATATCATGAAGTTTACGCCACAACACCATTATGAGTACGGAGTGAGTACCGCTTCAACTTTTAAAAATAATATGGCTAGCCACTCTAACATTATACCTCTGCCACTTTTGGAACAAAACAATTCTCACCCACTATCAGAATCTAGCAGCTGCAAGACACCTGCACAAAACTTATGTAAGTGATGACAGCCGGAAGTAACGACACGGATTGATGTTTGTTGATTCCGTGAGCTGATGAAATATTACGGTACCAGCCATCTGCAAGATGGCGAAATTTCTCGCGCCAGGAAAACACTCAACTAGGAGAGATTATGATTGGTGTAGAGAGAGAAATTAACATAAACTTAGTCAAATGAGTTGGGATGGGCTGATGCAAGTTGCATCCAGAATTCTGATGTTATGCAGCAGTCGACAAAATCAAGCTCTATGAGAAGGTTGTGATTTAATTTTGGGAGGAAATAGTGTAACTTATTGGATGAGGTTAGTGTACATTTGTGACATAATGGTCATCATCATTCTACAGTAAGTCAACAATTGCACACCGAGCAGAGGAAAATGGTACACTTGAACGCACAAATAACACATAACACCCAACTTGACACCGAAGATGGACACATGCCAGCTATATTTGGAATAAACGGCGTCTACACTATCTAGAATCATTGGACGAAACCGATCACGTGATTGTAACTCCGGCCCTTCGTCGGCGTTCAATTTTGAATCGCGCACTTCTCCTAACAAGATTCTAGCAGACGGTCCGGTCTCTTAGTGATGGCCCGGTTTTTCAAAAATATGTGTAGTTTGGTCTGAATTCGAGGTAAGCTTGTTAATCCACCGATCTACCTAGTGCCCAGAAGTGTACAGTAGAGGTATCCAGTGTTTGTGTGTCAATTTAAGTGTATTATTAATAAAATAAAACCTCTGGAGTGTCAACTTGCTAGCCGCCACTTCTGCAACATTCCCCGGGCAATCTGTCGCTCTCACACTTTTTCAAAACTGCTAGCTCTGAAATTCTTCTATACATCTGTTGTCTTTAATGTGTGCATACTACAACATACTATCACAGAAAACTGTGGGAGGTGGAATCCTTAACGCACTCTTATGCATTTCATCAAAAATGCCTATTTTACTATCTGCTATCCAGAAGACAGTTTGTGCACGAACCACTGCCTCGCTTGAAACCTACATGTTTTTGCCTATACACAATCTAGAGAGCTGAGAGAGGAATTATATCTTTCCTCCCTTCTTTCTGAGTTGAGTTAACAGGGTTTGATAGAATATAGTTGTATATATGTGTCAGATTTTCACTTAGACAAGGCACCCATTAACGGCACTGCCTAATAAGGTTACGCTTCACAAATTGCCATTTGTGACAGTTGGGCCTAGATAATCTGTCCAGACAAGAAGGTGAATCAAACCTCTGTCTATAACCAGCTGTTGGTAGCCAACAGAATGGGATTGATGCGCACTGACTCCAGATGAAGAAGAATAAGAAGAAGAAAAAGAAGTAGAGGAGAATTAGTGGAAGAGGTACATTTTATGTAAACCTCTCATTAATGTGCATTGTTTGTTATCATGATTTGTATGGATTACATTTTGTAACAAATACACATAAGAATTTTCTTTATGTTAGTCATGAACAACAATCAATACTAGGTGAGTTATACTCATACTGACTGATGAAGACTGGAGGGGAAGTTGTTGCAATTTATGAGAACCCCAGTCAACAGAAGTCCACACAACACAGCACACCACACAACACAACAACAGGTAGTAGGAGGTGATTTGAGAGAAGAAGAAACACTAGTTGGTTAATCTAAGATGTGCAGAGAAACAATTATACACACCATGCATAACCAAAATGAGTAGATGAAGATGTTGTATTTGTATGCCATCCTACCATCATCATTGTATAGTCCTATCAGCTTGACTTAAAATGCTCATGGAACAACATATCATCATTCCTGTCAATGTCTGGCTGTACACATCTCAATGAAACCCAGGTACACTGAGAACATACATACAGCAGGATCAGATGATAGCCACATGCATACAGTGTGATAATCCCTGACATCCCTGATTAACACAACACCAGCTCAGAGGGGGGCCTAGTTCCTACTTTCAGGCTGATATATTTCTTCCTTCCTTATCATCCTTCCTGTACTGTCCTGTTCATTCTTGACTATCGCTGTAAAACAACACATTGGTTGAAATATACACACCTCTATGAATGTTTAAACAGTGGTGATCTTGGTGGCAGAAATGGAAGAGAGATGTTCCCCTGAACTTGTGAGAGAACGGATCCATCAACACATGGACCCAGGCTCAACCCAGTCTCGTTGCTCAGAGGTGACATTTTTCTACTAAACACAGATACCACTACCCGGAAGAACAGAAAGCAGAAGAGGCCCAAACATATCAGGCCATATAAACTTTTTGTGTTTCAGGAAAGAACAGTATAGAGACAAAGACAATTCTTTCTTTCCACAGTGATCAGACATGTGTAGTCTTACATACATATTTGATTGTGAACGAAATGGGAAAAATACATACATATACACATGTATGATTTGTATAACTACCAAACATGCTTGTAAAATTTACATGTGATGTGTTTCTAAACCCAAAACCAAACACAATCAATAAACACACTAACAGTAGCTATTTTTCTACTTTATTTCCAGTTCAAATGTTTGTTTAAAAACTGTTTTGTAACAAGTTGTTCTTTGTGTGTAATTAAAACAATAAATTAACACAATTACCAAACACAATAGGAAATGAAAGGGAGAGGAATGACATCTGTTGAAAAGAAGATGATCTTTATTTTCCTGCAGCTACTCAAGATCCATGCTATTTCTTCACTTGATCCTGTTTCATGCTGATAAAGTCATTTCAGACTATTCACAGACTGTAAGGGGCTCAAGAGCTAATAGGATTCTTAGTGAAAGGCATATTCTTATCTTGTATCACTATCTTCAACGGGACCACCACCTAGACAAAATCCCGAGTCTGAGATATTCAAGGTTCATATTCTTGACTATTGAACATTGGAGGAGAATGGGACCCAGCTTCTATGACTAGAACCCGGGTGATGCACACAAGTGATCCTCATTCCAATTGTAATATATGACAACATTTATTAATAATCTGTTTATATCAAGAAAATATATTATAAGGAAGCTTTACACCTTAGTTAGAGCTCTTTATCTTTGTGATAATAGAAGTAGGAGAAGATTTAGAGAAATACTAAGAAGATAAAAGTGATTTTTTCTCATGACATAGATAATATTGAATGAATCTCTTGCTTTTTCAGTTCATGCACTTTATGAAGGATGAATTTCTTATTCACTATTCAGTTAGAGTCTTCATGTGTAGCTAATGATTAGGAAAAGAACTACCATGATGCTTTTTCTGAAATATAACTTATTTTCTTTTATGGATGATACTTTACTGAATTATCATTTATAATCTCTTTATATCTATATTAATAAAAGACAATAAGTTTCTTTATGTATGTAATGATTCGTTTTCTCTATACATAAGTTTTATAAATATAATGTGATGTTAAGTGGCAATTTATCCTGGAGAAGAGAAGCTATCTTAGGACTGTGTAATAGTGTCATTCTTGCTGATAGCCACTTAGATAATCTCGACGACTGGGCCTTGAGAACACGAGAATGATTTACCTGCAAAGCGAAGGAGATATATCTTGCCGATTTGAGAAGTGAAGGCCTAATCAGATGTTGGCATGGGAGGGTGAGTCACATCCAATTGTTGGAGTGATGGTACCAAACAGGGCATTGTTGGGCTAGCCTGCCCCTTGTAATGATCCCTTCGCCTTCCCTTTTTTCTTTCTCTTTTTCTCTCCTTTCCTTCCCCCTTTTTTCTGTAAGCATTGATATATGTTTTGGTACATGTTTCTGCAGGGGATGGTGGTATTTTGGTTATCACTGGAGTATATTCATGAACGCTGAATATTGTCATCAGGAGGGTCAAAGTCCTCTGTGAAGGATGAGGGGATTTGCCTTGCTACTGCTGAAAGAGCGAATCTCCATTAAACAGCATTGACCCCTCCGATTTCAGAGCAGCCCCAGCATTGTGGAAGTCCGTTAAGTACCCTATGCATATTCTCAATGATAACATGGCCAACAACAGTAGTAACAACAACAGTAATAACAACAACAATAGTACTAACAACTTTAGTATCCCGATTTCACGGATTCCCATAGATTAACCTAATGGGCATTTTTAGTATAGTTGTGATGATCTAAGCGATATTTGTAATCTAGGTCGAGGTGACCTAATAGACATTTTAGTCTTGTGTTTTCTGTGAACTCAATGACATTTTAATACCAAGTGCGGTGATATAAGAAACAATTTAGCAACTCACCCGTGAATGAACAGTGTTTATTTAGTTACTCACTTGTGAGGACACAGGAACAATTTACGTAGTTAATGGAGATAATTAGTGGTATTATTATGCCTCTGTGTGTGTGTGTGTGTGTGTGTGTGTGTGTGTGTGTGTGTGTGTGTGTGTGTGTGTGTGTGTGTGTGAATGAACATAATACCCCCTTCCTCACGTTTTCCAATTATACTGTTATAATTTATAACATGGAGTTGTTATCTTTTAGTGTTGATTGATGTAAGGTTTTGTTGTGTTAAATGTGGTATTGTTATATAATTTAACTTCAACTCTAGAGGAGAGCAGAGTGTGGCAGTGAGACAACGCGCGTCAGGTTATCCAGAGTGAGACTTATCCTCAGCTGAATGCGGTGTCTTTCCTGGCTCTCCTGACTTTCTACGTGAAAACCTTTCTATTAGAACCTTCCTTACGACCTGTCTCCACCCCCTAGGGAGTCTTAAGAGACATTTCTGGTTTTCTGTAGTAGTCGGTCTTAACTAATAGGGATATTTATCTTTTCTTCTAAATCTACTTTACCACAGTGTGTCCAGCGTGCAATGAGGAGAATCCAGTTATAACCAAAAATTGTCGTTTGAATACATGAAACCACAGGCAAAAGTAGTAGCATGGTGATGATGGTGAATTGTAATATACATCTGCTCTTGCATGTTTCATTTTTGGAATGATTTAAGTTCTTTTGCCCGACCGTCCGTCTGTATGTCTGTCACTGCGTCTGTTTATCTCTCTGTCGATGTGTCTGCTAGTCGCCCGTGTGTCAGTCTGTTTGTCAGTGTGTTTCTCCCTCCGTCGTTCACGTCCCCTGGCGGGGTGTCTCTCTGTCTGTCAGTCCTCTGCATGTCTGTTTGTCTTTCTGTCTGTTTGTCTATGTCATCGGAGTATCACACTATCTGCCTGTATGTTTGTCTATGTCATCGGAGTGTTATTATATCTGCCTGTATGTTTGTCATTATCACTGGAGTTTTATTCTATCTGTCTGTCTGTTTGTCTATGTCATCGGAGTATTATTCTATCTGCACGTCTGTTTGAATATTGCGTCGGTGTGTGGTTATATCCACCTGCCCGTTTGTCTGTCCACTATTTGAATTTGAACAACAAAATGCTACATTTATTTAGTTTAATGAAACAACCCTGTCTGTCTGTCTGTCTGTCTGTCTGTCTGTCTGTCTGTCTGTCTATCTGTCTGTCTGTCTGTCTGTCTGTCTTTATAATCCCCTCTCTCTCTCGCTCACACACACACTTCACAGACACGCAGACATACCCAGGCGGACACACCCTCACATATTACCCAGCCCAACAACTTGGCCGTGTGTCAAAGACTAGTTTTCAGGGCCCTGGATCAGCTGCCGACCCCAACAGACGAACCCTGTTTGCGACCCGATGTTGCCACCTCTAGACCCAGCTATAGATTGATAAGTTAATCATGTCCCGGGGGACAAGGTGAGGGGAGGAGACAGACGAGGCAGGAACGACACGACATGTGCTGGAGATGAGTTCTATTGTCGTGGCGAGGTGTCTCGCTGCTGAGTCGAATGAAACAATCACGGCAGTATTTGACAAGCCGGATACAGGCCAGCCAGTGTGTGTGAGCATCTTTGCTGCTTCATCGCCTGCGATGTTTGCCGCTGTACATTAGCTCAAGCTTGGGCGATTTTAAGTTAGCATTTGTTCGACGTAATTAACAGAGTTGTTGTTAACGGCTGATGAAGAATCTAGACCTGTTGCATCGCTGATGAGCCAGCACTGTCCGTACACACACGTCACACCACGGGAGGCAGCAACAATTTGAGAATACAGGTCACGAACACCCCCCCCCCTCCTCCCCCACGATCGGTCACAGCTAGTAAGAAGATGGACTCCACAGTCCTTGCTGCTTTAGCCTTTATTAAGGTTGCAAGAAATTATGTTTCGCTTTATGTAACCGAGGGGACTTTGTGATAGGTATTAACTTACCTAGGTCAGTATGCCCCATAGTTCCCCAAACCACCAGGCCAGTGCTTCCGGGTCAGGTAGAAGCACTAGTTAACAAACACGAAATCGGGTATGAGAGTTCATGAGCTCAAACTGTTCTCTACCCTTGGCTAGTAGCAATACATGCATGTGTACGTGGGAAACACAGTTTAGCGCGAGTCCCGAACATCTTCCTGTCAATCTAGTCTTAAAAATGACCGGTTCCAGAAGCACAGTTCCAATCGGAAAAAAAACTTTCTAGAAGTGAGTTGCATACGCCACATTTCATCGCACGGGTATTTAAGACACGAGGGAGGGAGGCACGTGGGAGAAGAGCAGAGAAGGCTATGGGATGTAAGTAAAAGTAGGAACCCAGAGTGAGCAGTCGAGGCAAGAGACGTGTTAGGCTGGAATTCTAACCGCCAGGATATGTGCCAAAAGCAGCTGTAGAAGGTACCCAACTATTAGAATATAAACGATCACAGATATGGCAGTGAGGCCATGATGTCTGACATTGTTGTGATAGATCAACATATTGACACTGACATTTATTTTATTGCAATAAACGTCGAACCAACACAAACTGTGGTTATTTTTATTAGCTAATCGTACACATTTCTCCGTAATCCTGTATACTCTCGTGAGTAACGTGACGTGGACGAGAATCGGTGGCGGTTCTAGCCGCGTCGGTAACTTACGGGGTATGTGAGCCGGTCGATCAGAAAGCAATGGCAAACTACTGAGCGTAATCTTACCAAGAGATCAACAGTCAGCTGAAAGATACTGAAGTTGACGCGATGTCCTTCAAAGAATATGCGAACAAAACAAAATCATGGACAACCACGTGTCATTTGTTTCATCAACTGTGCAACGTTTGTTCTGCTAGCAGTAACGGTAAAAAACATCTTGGCATTAAACATATATATGTCACACTGATATACTAACGCTCCGATCCGCGGTCGTACAACATTTAATGCTTGTATAGTTGCTAACTGTTGGTTCCGGCCATTATCTGCACCGGTAGAGTCCCAGTTCCCTTCTCCCCTGTAATGTTTATTGGCCCTTTTCTATTTTTAGGATGGGGTGTATTGTTGACGCAGTTCGACTCTTACAGATGTTCCAGACTAGCAATACGCTAAGGTTTACAGGAGGCTGGGCGGAAATCATGCTCCGCTGTGTCTCTCACGTACTAATTGATTTATTGCTGCTGGCCAAACTAGTACAAAGCGTGACCTATACTCTTCAACCAAATATTAGGTCTTGCTATTAGTGCTTCGACTTGACCCGAGAGTTTTGGCCTTTGGGGGGGGGGGGGGGGGGAAATTATGGGGAATTCTGACGTAGGTACCTTATTCCCCCCGCACTCAGTCCCGTCAATTATAATCCAGTAGCGTCTGCTTCTTCTTTCTTCTTCAACCCTTGAAACTTCGAATGTTCATGATTGATTGGATTTGGTTAATTTGTTTTATATGATGTGAGATAACACGCCACAGACCAAGCCTCTTGAATCGCCGTTTATGGCGTAGTGAAGAGATCTACAGCGTTACTGTTCTTTAGATCACCTTCTGGACATCTGTTACATACAGACGGCGTTAAGAAATACATGGCTTAATCTTTAAGACAAACACATGACAATTGGCAGGATCAACAGATATCTATCAAACCAGCTGGGACTAATCATATACACGCAGACCACGGAGACATCGTTCAGCGTGTCCCCTCCGGTTTCCCTTCTGATGATACATGCTAACCACTTGACGCCTACCAACAAGCTACAAGTTGCGAGGAGCAGGACTGACCAAAAGGCCATGCCAGCTAATTTGTGTGTGTGTGTGTGCATATCCTTTTTACGGGACATCGCTGTCAACACCAGCATTTTACTGCTGTTGTTGATGTCTTGGCACGTTTTGCGTTCATTAGTTTGCCATTGCTTTCTGAACGACCGGTTCCCAAACCAATTCGTTTAAACCCGATGCGGTCTGCTGCCAAAATGGGTAGCAGCCGTGTTTCGAACGCAGGAAAGCGGAATTGCGAACCGCGTCCGTAATCTGCTCGTCACGGAGACCATGCCAGCTATACAGACATAAACATGAGATGGTACTGACACTTCACATACCCTCACCAGGTTCTGGCTAGGTGGCATTTCCACTACTTCACTCCGTGTTACATTTTTGTAATAATAATAATAATAATAATAATAATAATAATAATAATAATAATAATAATAATAATAATAATAATAATAATAATAATAATAATAATAAAAACTCACGGATATCGCAAACAGTTTTGTAGTTTTCTAGGAAAGGCCAATGTAGAATAGCAAGACAGAGGTCATGTCCAAGATATGGATGCAATCCAAGAATTCAGCTAAAGCTAACCAAATCAAATGACACAGAA
This sequence comes from Cepaea nemoralis, assembly GCA_014155875.1. Taxonomy (NCBI): domain Eukaryota; kingdom Metazoa; phylum Mollusca; class Gastropoda; order Stylommatophora; family Helicidae; genus Cepaea; species Cepaea nemoralis. Next base: position 176,291 of record JACEFZ010020960.1, read on the forward strand.
AGCTGTATCAAATTAAAGGAAACCGTATCAAATGACACGAAACTATATCAAATGACACGAAACCACATCAAATGACACAAAATTGTATAAAATGAAACGAAACCATATACAATGCAACAAAACCATATCAAATAGCACAAAACTGTATCAAATGACACGAAACCATATCAAATGACACGAGTAAAGCCTCTGGAAGCCGCCAGACTCTGGGGCCAGATAACACCAGTATCGAAGACATTAAAGCTGATGGTAAATTGGGTATAGAAGTGATAACAGAGCTTCTGAATGATGCATTAACAGTGGAGACACATGCGCTGATCTTTTGACATATATTGTTATAGCTCTACTAAAGACATCTCATCATCATATGTCATGCCGAAACTCGTGGGCGGTCATGTTTCATCATCTTGCACGATCGCCGTAGTCATTGATCAGCTCCGTGTTCCTGTCTCGACCATGCCATATGGCCAAACCATTCAGATGTTTACTTCTCTACCTTCTCACCAAGTTCTCCAGTTTATTTCTTCTCATAACGTGCCTACAAAACCTTGACTGTCTGCATCTAATTTCTCTAACGAGTTTACGGTTTTACCTGGTTTCTTGTTGGACTTGTTCATTGGTGTTTCTGTCTGTCCATGGTATTCTATGCATTCCCCGTGGTACAACAGATTGTGGAAAAAATGGCATACTTGTACTTCGTTCAGTGAGTCATGAAATTAAAACACTGTTGAGAATTATCATCAGACAACCAAGAAGGATAATAAAACAAGAAAGGGGATAGGCGGTGTGGGTTTATAGAAGATAAGATAAAGTCACAAACAACACCATATACATCTTGAGGAGATTACATGTAAGAACTCTGGAATTAACTGAGTTCTGTGCGTGGAGACTGAAGCAGTGTAGTTGCCATAGAGTGAATTGTACTCCATGGCATAGTGACGTGGCGAGCGGGATTGTCACCAGAGCGAACCCACGTGACCGCGAATGTGACAAGGGTAGTCGAGCTGTGGACGTGGTCCTGTGCGGACGCACCACGAGGCAGAAGATGGTTATGGCCAAAGATTGTGCCTACCATTTTAATGATTTGTGGAGCAGTGTAGTGTAGATTTGTGATACTATGTTGTATAATTGTATGCGCAATTGCCAGTGAATAATGTAAATCGTTTTGAGGAATAGATCGTCAGAAAATACCCGCACTAGCGTTGAGTTGTGGTAGTGGGCTTGATTCCGTGTAATTGACGTTGGAGTTGAAGTTAACAACCATGGAATTGAGGCTGCATGGTTAAAGGCAGAGTCTGAGATGCAGCAAAAAGCGGAGTCTGAAAGTAACCTGGGGACTATATGATGATGAATGAATGAGTTTACAACTCATACCCCTAGGCATCAGAGACTGTTATGTCCGCCAAAGCCACCCCAGGTCGGATTCTGGCAGTGGTGTTATTGGAGAATGATAAGATCATTAGGGATGGAATAAAAACATCACAAAAGTATCTTGAAAATAGTTAACTCGCAAAGAGAACTGGTTACATGCACCAAAAGAAGACAACACGCGTCTTTAAGCACATCATACGAAGCGGAAAGCCGGAGTACTGTGAAAACGGGAAAGTTGAAGGGGAGAAGAAGCAGGCGAAATGTGAGAGAGGCGATGTTGGTCAGATTCACATCATGGCATGGAGGAATATTGGTGTCAGAGAAGATTGGCAGTACACGAGACAGAAGGCTGTGTACATACATGATTACCAACACCACACGACATGGACTATAAGAAGGTTGGCAGTACATGAGACAGAAGGCTGTGTACATACATGATTACCAACACCACACGGCATGGACTATAAGAAGATTGGCAGTACATGAGACAGAAGGCTGTGGACAGACATGATCACCAACACCATAGGGCATGGACTATAAGATGATTGGCTGTACACGAGACAGATGGCTGTGTACATACATGATTACCAACACCACACGACATGGACTATAAGAAGATTGGCAGTACACGAGACAGAAGGTTGTGGACAGACATGATCACCAACGCCACACGGCATGGACTATAAGAAGATTAGCAGTACACGAGACAGAAGGCTGTGGACAGACATGATCACCAACGCCACACGGCATGGACTATAAGAAGATTGGCAGTACATGAGACAGAAGGCTGTGGACAGACATGATCACCAACGCCACACGACATGGACTATAAGAAGATTGGCAATACACGAGACAGAAGGCTGTGGACAGACATGATCACCAACGCCACACGGCATGGACTATAAGAAGATTGGCAGTACACGAGACAGAAGGCTGTGGACAGACATGATCACCAACGCCACACGGCATGGACTATAAGAAGATTGACAGTACACGAGACAGAAGGCTGTGGACAGACATGATCACCAACGCCACACGGCATGGACTATAAGAAGATTGGCAGTACACGAGACAGAAGGCTGTGGACAGACATGATCGCCAACGCCACACGGCATGGACTATAAGAAGATTGGCAGTACATGAGACAGAAGGTTGTGGACAGACATGATCACCAACGCCACACGGCATGGACTATAAGAAGATTAGCAGTACACGAGACAGAAGGCTGTGGACAGACATGATCACCAACGCCACACGGCATGGACTATAAGAAGATTGGCAGTACACGAGACAGAAGGCTGTGGACAGACATGATCACCAACGCCACACGGATGGACTATAAGATGATTGGCTGTACACGAGACAGAAGACAAGATCAACAATAATTTATCGGAATCAACAAGCTTTAAATGACTATTACAATCATAACCCAAAAACAGACTCTCCCAGAAACGCTTGTAAAACACGATGTCTGAGCGCTTACACTGGGAGTGAACCAAACTAACATTAAAACTTTGTCGGTGGACAGGGTCCTTGTCCTTATCCCTAGAACCACTGCTGTTAGATTAGCACGTTTGTACCCCAGGTTTCAGAACCGCTGACATTAATACGGTCAGCGTGCCAGACAATTATTTCATGCAGTGGTATTCCCTTCATGGAGAACTCATGGTCTCTCAATACCGGGCAAACATCAGGCGAATTCCGCAAGCTCAAGGCACGTCGGCAATTAGGGCCACAATTACAAACAACACTAATTTAATTAGTATGCACAAGTGCTGCATTTGGCAGGAGATGCGTTTTTTTTGGCAACAGAATGGGTGGATAACTTGTTGGAGTCACGCACGCTCAAATATAACCGGGGCAATTTTCTAGTCCATTTAGCCAGTTCAAAGGCTGAATAATTATAGCCCATACTTGACCTGTGGCAGCAGAAATGAGCAGTTTAAATGTTGTGAAAGAGGCTAACACACACATACAACTTATTTCAAACGCAAGGATAATCCCTGGGGCTACGGGTTTCGTGCTCGGAGCTTGACGTCATCGTCAACGACCATCGAAGAGGGAGTGAAGAGGCGATGGAGAGGGATATATAATCGGATTGCATCTGGTGCCATTAGTGTTGGAACTCTTCGCTGGTTGTTGAAGATAAGGATGGGGCGCATGTGGGAATGTCCTGTGGACTGCGATGTCGGTTGAACTCATTTCAAACATCAGAAGGAGGCAGTTAACATTTGTGGGCAACATTATGAGAAGACAAACACTGAACACGCTGCAGCAAATGGCGACAGCAATGGACAACGAAATAGAGGAAGACAGGGAGAGAAGATTGGTGTTCCACCCCCCCCCCCCCTTTTTTTCGCCCCATTCTCTCTCTCTCTCTCTCTCTCTCTCTCTCTCTCTCTCTCTCTCTCTCTCTCTCTCTCTCTCTCTCTCTCACACACACACACACACATTTGTGGTGATTTTATATGCATTTGAAGTAGGCAACCGGAGTCTGTTGTATTCGCATTTGATTCAGGGGAATGGTGTAGTATTCAGTGTCTGTTCTGATGAGGGCACAAAATTGATGGTCTAGTGTGCCCACGTTAAAAATGACTCGTCGGTTGGAATCGTAAAGAGTAGATGTAATTACGGCTGTCATGGCAAATTTATTAACAAAGGAAAAGCCGCCGCAATAAAACGAGTAAAGCATGTGTATATATCTAGAAGGAGTCGCGGTGGCACAGTTGTTGGTGCTCTTTCTTACCAAGACAGTGGTGCGGGTTAAAACCCAGCAGTGATTTAATTCTTGATTTCCGATGATTACAGCTTTGAGGTCAACTCAGCCTTATAAAATGGCTACCAGTTAATTTCCAGAACATTCTAGGTCTTGTCTGGGAAGCACAGGAGAAGAGGAAGAAAACTGGTCAGCTCACATCATCACTTCACGGCTTAGAATATGTAATGGTCGAACATCTGACACCTCAACAACAGTATCTGTCATAAGACTAACACGGTGCTAAGATGTTGTAAGTGGTATGGAAGATCAGGTAAAACCACAATTATCTCCCAGCAATACGTTTTTAGCAGCCATCAAACTAGATTCATGGTACCGAGACTTGATTTAAAAATAAGCTCACTACAACTCCATGGAGGGAACAACCTAAAATGATATAGTATTTAGTAAAAGTAAAGCTTTGGACCCGTTTATGCGTCTCCTTGGCCTGGTGGATAACATATTGGCTGTAAACTATTTCTTACTAGTAAAAATACTCCAAGTGAAGTGGACCAAATTTCCTCCAGAAAGTGACGAAAGTAAAGGATGACCTTTCAAGCCATTATTTAAAAGGTTCAAATTCAAAAGGACCGACTATATGGCACAGGGTTTTATCCTAACTGGCTCAGTCTTTTTCAGCAGAGCCGCCTGTCCTTAAGCATAGCTCAGAGCACTAATTCCGTAGCTCCAGCGACGTCCCCCAGGGTCTCCGCAGAGACTGCACCCGTAAACCGAATGTCGGAGTCCGATAATGAACCCAGAACCTTCGGAGCTCCAGGCAGACGGCTTGATCGCTTCATCACCGGATGACCCCTCCTCCCCCGCCCCGCTATTTAAAGGCATACAGTACTGAGTATATGGTGTAAATATAATCCTTTAGATCAGTGGTTCTCAACCGCTGGGGAATTCCCCCTTCCCCCAGGGGGGAATTGTAGGGTTTCCAGGGGGGGGGGGGGGAATTAAGATTATTTCAAGGTCGCATTAATACAAGAACCAATTACTTGATATTGTTTTTCCCTCTTAATTTTATGGTTCTGTACTTCTCGTCCTAATTAAATTCGTTTTATAACGTAAGTAGACCCACAAATCACGTTTTATTTAGATGTCTAAACTTGTTCTAGTATGTGTTATTAAATTTAGCTTCCATTTTTATGTATACTGTGTAAGGGTGGGGGGATTTATATGGAGGAAATTCGAAAAGGGGGGGGGGGATGACGTTCTGAACATATGGTAACGGGGGGCATAGGCCAAAAAAGGTTGAGAACCACTGCTTTAGACTGACCGGTACTAATTGGGCTATGTGGTCAACATGACGCCCGCTTCCGTTACTTCATAGAAGATTCCCTATTACCTGTCTCAGGACCTGGACATTCATGATTTCAGGTGACTCTGAACGTAGGGTCATAATACACATAATTTGAGAACCACTGCTACAGATATTCGCGAGATCGTACATCTGGAAAGATATAAACCTCAGACAGATACGTCACTTCAGGCGGGCACGTAAACACCCTTCTCATCACCTCCGACAACCAGACACGATGTTTCCTTCAACATCATCGGAACGCTAATGATTAAAGTGATACTTGCCACACTCATTCAAGACGTGCTGACGGAGACAATGTCCTTCACTGGCCTCGACTGTCCGTGGACCCCCGGGCCAGGATTGGCACTGGGTGTGTACAGCTCAGCTCGAGTGAGGCATCGGGAACCAGGCGTCTGCTTGAGTTGGACAACTTGTTTCTCTCTGGCTTTGTTCTATTTACTTTCTCCTCAAGAATCTGAGAAGGTATTTCTGGGCGGGTAATTGAAAAATGTATGCCAGGCTGGCGAGGACTGCGTGTGTATATATATTTTTGTGTATGTGTGTGTCAGATAAACTTACAGACAAACATATATGCAGGCAGACACTCAGACAGCTACCTAGCTAGACAGACAGACAGACAGACAGACAGACAGACAGACAGACAGAGAGATAGAGAGATAGATAGATGGATAGATGGATAGATGGATAGATAGGTAGGTAGGTAGGTAGATAGATAGATAGATGATAGATAGATAGATAGATAGATAGATAGATAGATAGATAGATAGATAGATAGATAGATAGATAGATAGATAGATAGATAGGCAGGTAGGCAGACCGGCCGACCAATCGACCGACTGACGCACCGATCGCCACCCCGACATCAGCTGCCCAGTGAATCCAGCGTTTCTCTGGAAGGTGAACATCATCCACACACCTAAGCCCCATCACCTCCGACATCCGCTGCTCAATGGATTCAGGCCAGTGATTGGGGACGTGCACGAGTGGCACAAATGCCACATGGTTTACACAGAACTAGCACAGAGACCATTGACTCCCATTATGGGGTACTGGGTATGGCAAGGCGTCCTGTCGAAAGCACCGCATAAAGCAAGGAGACTCCGAGAAAGTTACACTCGTGAACTGAACGACGTAGTCCGAAATCTAACCCATGAACTTCGGATAGCGAGGCAGGCGGTGTAGCCACATGGCCACGGTGGCCCCATGAAGACATGAAAGGTCCGGAGCTGAACCTCCATCAAGTTTGCTCGACAGTCGGGAGCTAAACCTCAACCCTGTCTGCTCAACAGTCGGGAGCTGAACCTCAACCATGTCTGCTCAACAGTCAGGAGCTGAAGCTCCACCATGTCTGCTCAACAGTCGGGAGCTGAACCTCAACCCTGTCTGCTCAACAGTCGGGAGCTGAACCTCAACCGTGTCTGCTCAACAGTCGGGAGCTGAACCTCAACCCTGTCTGCTCAACAGTCGGGAGCTGAACCTCAACCATGTCTGCTCAACAGTCGGGAGCTGAACCTCCACCATGTCTGCTCAACAGTCGGGAGCTGAACCTCAACCATGTCTGCTCAACAGTCGGGAGCTCAACTTACACCATGTCTGCTCAAGGGTCGGGAGTTGAACTTCCACCATGTCTGCTCAAAGGTCGGGAGCTGAACCTCTACAATGTCAGCTCAAGGGTCGGGAGCTGAAGCTCCACCATGTCTGCTCAACAGTCGGGAGCTGAACCTCAACCATGTCTGCTCAACAGTCGGGAGCTGCTCAACAGTCGGGAGCTGAAGCTCTACCATGTCTGCTCAACAGTCGGGAGCTGAAGCTCCACCATGTCTGCTCAACAGTCGGGAGCTGAACCTCCACCATGTCTGCTCAACAGTCGGGAGTTGAACCTCAACCATGTCTGCTCAACAGTCGGGAGCTGAAGCTCCACCATATCTGCTCAAGCAAGTTGAGCGAGGTCTACTGTTTGCTTTTTTTCGAAAAGGAGGAGAGAGGGACGGCGGGAGGATGTTATAAGAGTTTAGATGCCCCGTGTTGTACCGACCACACCAGGCGCGTCGGTTGTCGGGGAATAGAGGCCCTGTAGATGTGAATATATATAAGAAAATGTCGTACTTAATGGAAACAGAAACAATCAAATTCAGAGGTTCTAGAAAAACTGCGAATTAAAAAAGAGTTGATGAAAGAAATAAAAAAGATATCTGCATATCCTTTACAGGACGTCGCAGTCAACCCCAGCATTTTTTTTTCTGCTGTTTGTGATTTCTTGGCAGGTTTACGTACATAGTTTGCCATTGCATTCTGAACTACCGGCACTCATACCTTCGTATGAAATACCATCGCAAGTTGGTCTGCTGCCAAATCGCCCGCAGCTGTGTTTCGGAAGCGGAACGCGCGATTAAGAATTGCGACCGTAACACTTCGAAACGGAGCAGGTTAAAAATACATAATACGCTTATGAAAACCATACTGGAGGGTAAGGTTGAAGGCAAGCGAACAAGAGGTAGACAACGATACAAGTGGGAATATTACATCAAGAGATGGACGAACAAAAATCTGACAGAATATACAATCACGACTAGAGAGTGTTGAAGATCCATTGCAGCCAACCCTCATTGCGGTGACGGCGCCTGATTGATTGATAAATGATTGTTGTCTGGTCACGAACAACGATCAAACAGCAAATTGTCAACATGCTAGGATGGCAGACAAACTGTACTTTATGTTGACCTTTTGTAGACAGACGACCTGGAGTAGACACAATTAAAGTCTATTACGTAGACAGCACGCGGAACAAATCTGGTTTCGTTTATCCCCGTATGGACAATCTCATCAGTTGCCTGTTTGTAATCAATCCCAGAGGGCCAGACTTTAACACGCATTCAATCACGTGACCAGTGACCCTGGTAGAGTCGCCCAGGTTTCTGACTGATTGGCTGTCTAGAAATCTGATTGTGTCACGTGGTAACAGTCCGACTTCTATGATGAGAAATTGTCGGGTTCAATTTCTCAAACTGCAAAAATTAACATTGCCGGTTGCACAAAGAATTATGTGGTGACAAAATGTCACATTCGGTTCCCCAAACATTAAAAATGACAAAATAAAGTACAAAATAAACACCTAGATTGTCATATTCAACATTAAAATTCAGATCCTAGGTTATGACACAGTTGTATTGCAGAGATAAACTCTAGAGATAAATTCAACGCCAAAAACTCGCATCTTGAGTTATGATTTGAAGTGTATTGTACAGATTGATTGCCATTTTAAATACCAATACTAAACACATTACATCACGATTATTGAAAGAAGTTATACGAGGCGCAGGTCCTGGATGGCACAGGCAGAGCTTTCTATACGTCAAGTGTGTGATCTAGGGACCATCAATCGTGAAAGAGAGTAGGTTGAAGTTCCGGAAGACATGACGGACTGGCACAATGTAATAATAACACTGGGTCGTGAGTGCAGAGAATGGGCAGCGGGCCGCACTGAGTTTGAAGTGCAACAGCTGATCCAGAGTCACACACATCAAGATGACATAGTCATCTACACCGATGGTGTCACTTGTTGTCCCTGGGGGAAAGTGGAGTCAACAAGCACACCTTTAAAATCCCTCTTATACTTTGGAACTATTGTCAGACCTTTGTCTACACTCCCCCGTTATGTCTTCTAATCACTATCTCTCTCTCTCTCTCTCTCTCTCTCTCTCTCTCTCTCTCTCTCTCTCTCTCTCTCTCTCTTCCTTCCTACTACTCCTATTCACTTCCTTCATAACATACCCACACAACATGGTCCTCCAATAAATATTAACATTATTTATTGAATAAAAAGTGTCATGGTTGTGTATAGAGTGTATGTAAAGACGTTGTTGTTGTGTTCTATCCTGTAGGTGAGATAAGAGTGACACTCTAAGATCCACATCATAGTTTTCATCACTCAACGGCACATATAGTCACCACAGCACAGAACTGGTGTACGCTCACCCTGTATAATGTCTCTCTGAATGATGTTGATGTCTTCACAATATAAACTGTATTTTCACAACAGCGTGTTTCGTATATGTAATGTCTTTTAGGTTGCGATATCCAATGTAAGGAATGTTTTTCTTAAAATCCAGGGAATGTTTACACATCCGACACAGTTACGGTATTATAGTCTATCGATGTAGGACTAGTCACAACCCTGTGTATATATTACACTGACACACTGTCTTAAAGTCTAAGAATGTTCTATGCATCAGAGGAACAGTTCTGGTATTACAGTTTGTTTGTATTTATCTTCTGGTCATGGGAACCATATTGCCAATCCGTTCTATGTGGACTTGGCATATCTTCTGCTGTCAGTATCCTATCAGGACAGACGTATGATGTCGTTACCTTTAGAGCTGGCTGACATGGATATGTGATATCAGACTTCAATCTGGCCGATATTTATCACTGTCCCAGACTAGCGTCCATTCTTTCTTTTCAGGAGTGTTGCTATGTATTTCTTTCTAGGAACCTGGTAGATATACAATATCAGGTGCTATCAACCTAACTCAAACTCATTAGAGGTGAGAGTAGGCTTATGGCCGTTATCAGTTATATATATTCAGAGAAATGACCTCTGACATAAGACATATGAGTATACACATAACTAAAGACTAGGTAAAGAATGAAATGTAACAAAAGAGCTTAGAAATCCCAGTAACCATCTATACTAGAATCTCGGATCATACTTATCCTATATTATCTTAGTACTTATTCTATCAAGTGCACTGGTACTTTACACAATCCACTATGTCACTTCTAAGCTAAATTCGGCCGACGCCCATTATTACGGTCTCACACTCAAATACATTATGTTAGATTTATACTCTACACCACAACTGCCTTATAATTATCCTCGGCTGAATCGGGAATACTAATTGCACAAAAATTACAAAATGCTCTTCGGTTTCATCCAACTTGAAACATCGTAACTCCCTTTTCATAATCACACAAGAATAAATCAACCCTCCTCTCGTGGAAGCCAAGTAGCACACTAAATTCCACTAGAATTTCCAGCCTATTAATACTCTGGCTCTGTACGACTATATGGCCTATTCCACCAATTCCCCCTCATGTCCTCTTCATCTTTTTCTCAATACAACCGAATTTCTCCTTTGATGCCCGGTCATTTCGGGACATCAATGCTTATTTACTCGTCTCCTCCGATCACCAATATTCGCCTTCGTTACTACAAAAGGCTGTGATACGGCGTGATCCGCGTATCTCCTTTTCCCACTTCAAAGGTTAGTGAAATACTTTATCGCGATACGTCGGTGTTCAAAGGTTTTGAAAACGCTGTTCGCTCTTGTCTGCTCGTCTCGTCTCCTCCGCTAATTCCCGTTTTCCCCCACTCATCGTACATCAAACATTTTCAACTCTTTGATCAATGACTTCGTGTTTTTCACAACCCGATCGTCTCAACGTTGTTTGTCCGGTGAAATCTTCAGTCAATGACCCCTGATAACAACTGTATCTGACTTCTGTACCATTCGGTCAATGACCGTCACTTTGTCCTCACTCAAGACTGAAGTGCTTGATTATTTTTCTGACTAAAGGTCAATAACTTCCCATCCTCATACATTGCAAGTAATTTTATATTTTAGTTTATCGGGGAATCACTAAACTCGCAGTATCCCGTGACAGATGGGTCAGTGGTGAGAAACAGACGGAGTGATTGGGGTTTCATTGTGAAGGCTAATGGACGAGTCTTGAAAAAAGGAGAGTCTGGCATATGAGACTACGACCTCCAGCATGAGAATGGAGGTAGAGGCAGAAACAGCGGCATTCCGTTGGCTAGAGGAGACTACTGCAACACACGTTGTATTCATTACGGATTCAAAGAGTATGCTTAGTAAGGTGGAGACAGGAATGTTTCGTGTGGAATGGGTATCGTCGCTTCAGAGGTCACAGATTGTGAGAATTGTATGGATATTTTGCCCTGGCCATGCGGGGGTGCGGGGGAATGAATAGGCTGATAGGCTTGCAGAGAATGCACCTCTTGGTGGTAGATTGCCTATGGACAAGGAGGAGGTGGTCGTGCGCTTTTGGGACCAGGTGGATAAGGCGGAGGAACAGATTGAGAACCCATATATGGAAATAATGAGATTGCGGGGGATCGGCAGGGGTTCTGGAAGAATCTCTAAATTGAGAGGGAAGACCAGGAGAACTTTTAATCAGATAGCGGTGGGAACGATTAGTAGTATGACTCTTTGCAGGCTGTTGAACGAGGGGACGGAACACGCATGGGAATGTCCTGAGTCCAGTGATGTCGGTTCTTAACTCAACTCAACTCAACTATAAGAAGTTATATTGTAGAAATAGATTGCCACAGTCAAAACTAAAAACTTACAGAATACATTGTGACATGAGTTATAGTATAGAGATGGACTGTCAAATTCAACACCAACAACTCACATCACGAGTTATGTAGAGATACCCTGTCACATTCAACATCAACAACTCACATCATGAGAAGAGTCAGGGTGTCACATCCAGCACTAATAACTGACGCCACGAATTATAACATGGGGTTGTTGCAAAGATAAGTTGTCACATGTCAAACCAAAAACACATCACGAATTACGATGATTCATGACTTGTGTTGTCGGGAAAGCCTGTCGGAATCAACATCTCAGACAACGAACTTTGATATGACGGGTTGTCACTCAACTCTAGTAATGACATTGTGTCACAATCAACCTCTCAAAGACAATCATGGCTTGTCACACAACTGTAGTCATGGCAATGTTTCACATTCAACATCTCAAACACAATCACGGACTGTCACACAACGTTAGCTTCTGACAATTCGTCACATTCAACACCCCAAAGACAAAAAAAAAAAAAAAAACAACAACAACTCACATGGCCAGTTGCAACACCAACTTCCGCAACTACGCCTCGTCACATTTAAAACTCACACAGAAAAAAATCCCCACATCGCAACAGGTTCAATATCGACCCACAAACTGCAGCCATATCTGTCGTCCATCCCGGCCTTGAATTAAGGGAAACAAGAAAGTTTTAGAAACGACAACCGAGGAAACTAGTGATAGAAAAATAGACCTTCTATGTGATTTTAATGTGGGACAAGATGGGAAAAGTGCTATCTTAAATCTGGCCTGGTATGCAGGAGCAACAAGGTTAGGGACATCCCTAATGCATGCCCCTGGACGTGTGCGCAATTCCTCCCTTCCTTTCATCTTGTGATTTCCTTGCGCGGCGTCATCATCATCAAGTGCCGTGCCGGCTGGCGTAGGCGTTCATGGCTCTCCATAGATCTCGGTCTTTGGTTTTCTGGATCAACTCTGCTGCTGATATTCCTCCATGCCACCGTCTCAATCCATCCAGCATCACTTCTCTTGGTCTACCTCTGCCTCTCTTCCCCTCGATCTTTCCAGTTGTTACGATGTTCTCCAATGCCTCTCTTCTCATCACATGACCGAGGAAAGCTGTTTGTCTCTGTCTTATTGTTGTATATAATGTTCTAGTTTCATTAGCCTGTTTCAGGCAGTCGTCGTTAGTTACTCTGGCAGTCCAAGGAATTCGCAACATTCGTCTCAGGAACCACATCTCTGTTGCTTCTAATTTCTTCTTAATTTGTTCATTTACATTCCAAGATTCACTGCCATACAGCAAAACTGGTTCTACATAGCATTTCAGCACTCTCTTTCTTACATTCAGTGACAGTGACTTATTGCATAAGATACTCTTCATTTTATGAAATGCGGCTTTTGCCTGCCCTATTCTGCTCCTAATCTCTGTTGTACATCTTCCATCTGATGTTATAAATGCCCCTAGGTATCTAAAATTATCAACTTGGTTAAGGATTTTCCCTTCTATTTCTATGTCACATTTTGGTGTCACCATTTTCTTTGATATTACCATTGTTACTGTTTTCTTGATATTCAAGTTGAGTCCTTTCCTTGCACTCTCTGTTACTACAACGTCTAATAATTGTTGTAGGTCTGTTGAATTATCCGCCACCAATACTGTGTCATCTGCATAGCGTATATTATTTATATTATAACCTCCAACTAGTATTCCTGGCATCTCTTTGATCTCTCTCATTATTACTTCGCTATACAGGGAGAAAAGATCTGGTGACAAGACACACCCTTGTCGTACTCCTAGCTTTATCTGTTCGTAACTACCCTCTTTATTTCCCATTTTAATTGCTGCTACTTGGTTCCAGTAAATATTCTTTATTATTCTTAAATCTTTTCCATCAGTGTTGATATCTTCCAACATTTTAATCAGTTCATCATGTTTTACTTTATCAAATGCCTTAGTATAATCTATGAAGCACAAATATATGTCCCTCTGTTTCTCTATTGACCTTTCTATTAGTGTCCGCAATGTATAAATTGCATTGTTTGTGCCCTTTCCTTCCACAAATCCATACTGTTCTTCACTAATTTCCATTTTTATTTTCTTTTTGGTTCTTCTCATTATGATTCTGAGTAGAAGCTTAGTGATATGGTTTATAAGGTTAATTGTACGAAAATCTTCACAATCAATTGCTCCTGGTCTTTTTGGTATAGCTATAAATACAGATTTCAGCATATCACTGGGTAAATATCCACTGCTGTAAATATCATTCAACATTTTGGTTAATATATCTACTCCAAATTCTCCCAAAACTTCTAATTCTTCTATTGTGATTTCATCTGGCCCAGCTGTTTTTCCTTTCTTCATACGTTTCATAGCGTCAGCGACTTCTTCTTTCAGAATAGGTGGACCTTCTAAGTTACTATCTTCTGTTAATTCTGCCCTTTCTCCTTCATATAATTCTCTTATATACTCATTCCACCTCTTCATTATAGCATCTTCCTCTAATATTATCTTTCCTGTTTTTGATTTCAAACACCCTGTATTTATTCTTATTTTTTTTCCTGTAAGCTCACTGATTTGTCTGTGCATATTTTTTGTATCTTTAATGGAATTTAATTCAATTTTTTTGCATTGCTCGTTTAACCAACTTTCTTTAGCCTTTCCACATTTATCTTTTATTTCTTTATTTATCTTAGCGTATTCTTGTTTGTCATTTTTATACTGTTTTCTTTTGTCCATCAGGTTTAAGATATCTTCATTCATCCATTTTTTCTTAGCTATTTTGCCTCTCTCTGGTAATACTTCTTTGCTAGTTTGATGAATGGAGTCCCTTAACATTTCCCATTGTTCATCTATACTCTGTATTTTAGTTATTGCATTGTACCTATTTTTCACAGTCACTCTGTATTGTTCTTGCATTTCTTTATCTATTTTTAGAACCTCTTTATTAAGTCTCATGTTCTTAACCATTTTTTTTTGCGCGGCGTACGCTTGGGTAACTCCCAAGATTTCCTCGTACGGGAGATAACACTGGAGCAATGGGAGTGAAAAACAATTTGAGGATATACAGAGATATCGCGAGTTGTCTCGCTTGTGTAGGCATGTGAGTATTAGTAAATGAATTGGTAAGTATTGGTTTGCACTCATTCAAGGAAAGGAAAGACGTAAGATTTTTGGAGACACAAGACAATATACAAATTGATAGACACATCGGAAGTCTTCACAATGAAGAAACGGACTCGAAGGAAAATGTGTTTCAATGCTCGGCCAACTAGACAGATGGACACATTTCCCAGGTAGCGCAGAATGCCATAAATAGGCCAGGTCTATCGCATCACATATGTCCATCTGTTAATGACCTTGTGTGATGTGTCTATCTGTGAATGTGTCCATGTGTGATTTATCCATGTATGATGTTTCCATGTGTGATGTGTCCATGTGTGATGTCTCCATGTGTGATGTGTCCATGTGTGATGTGTCTATCTGTGAATGTGTCCATGTGTGATTTATCCATGTATGATGTTTCCATGTGTGATGTGTCCATGTGTGATGTCTCCATGTGTGATGTGTCCATGTGTGATGTGTCCATTTGTGATGTGTACATGTGTGATGTGTCCATGTGTGAATGTGTCCATGTGTGATTTATCCATGTATGATGTTTCCATGTGTGATGTGTCCATGTGTGATGTGTCCATGTGTGATGTGTCCATGTGTGATGTGTCCATGTGTGATGTGTCCATGTGTGATGTGTCCATCTGTGAATGTGTCCATGTGTGATGTGTCCATGTGTGATTTATCCATGTATGATGTTTCCATGTGTGATGTGTCCATGTGTGATGTGTCCATCTGTGAATGTGTCCAGGTGTGATTTATCATGTATGATGTTTCCATGTGTGATGTTTCCATGTGTGATGTGTCCATGTGTGATGTGTCCATGTGTGATGTCTCCATTTGTGATGTGTACATGTGTGATGTGTCCATCTGTGAATGTGTCCATGTGTGATTTATCCATGTATGATGTTTCCATGTGTGATGTGTCCATGTGTGACGTGTCCATGTGTGATGTGTCCATGTGTGATGTGTCCATGTGTGATGTGTCCATGTGTGATGTGTCCATCTGTGAATGTGTCCATGTGTGATGTGTCCATGTGTGATTTATCCATGTATGATGTTTCCATGTGTGATGTGTCCATGTGTGATGTGTCCATCTGTGAATGTGTCCAGGTGTGATTTATCATGTATGATGTTTCCATGTGTGATGTTTCCATGTGTGATGTTTCCATGTGTGATGTGTCCATGTGTGATGTGTCCATGTGTGATGTCTCCATGTGTGATGTCTCCATGTGTGATGTGTACATGTATGATGTGTCCATGTGTGATGTGTCCATGTGTGATGTCTCCATTTGTGATGTGTACATGTATGATGTGTCCATGTGTGATGTGTCCATGTGTGATGTGTCCATCTGTGAATGTGTCTATGTGTGATGTGTCCATGTATGATGTGTCCATGTGTGATGTTTCCATGTGTGATGTCTCCATGTGTGATGTGTACATCTATGATGTGTTCATGTGTGATGTGTCCATCTGTGAATGTGTCCATGTATGATTTATCCATGTATGATGTTTCCATGTGTGATGTTTCCATGTGTGATGTCTCCATGTGTGATGTGTCCATGTGTGATGTGTCCATGTGTGATGTGTCCATGTGTGATGTGTCCATCTGTGAATGTGTCCATGTGTGATTTATCCATGTATGATGTTTCCATGTGTGATGTTTCCATGTGTGATGTCTCCATGTGTGATGTGTCCATGTGTGATGTGTCCATGTGTGATGTGTCCATGTGTGATGTCTCCATTTGTGATGTGTACATGTGTGATGTCTCCATTTGTGATGTGTCCATGTGTGATGTCTCCATTTGTGATGTGTACATGTGTGATACATCACATATGTACACATCACACATAGACACCGCTCAATATGGACACGTCACACATTGACACATCACACATGGGCACTTCACACATGGACACATCACACATGGACATTCTCTGTGCAGGCTCTGTTGTGAAGTAGTTACGCAGTCTGCCTCGCTCTCTGACGGTTGTGAGTTCGATTCCAGGCCTCATCGTTCGGTTCACGCGTGCAGTTATCTCATATACTTCTTGGGGGTCTTCGCTGGAGCTACGGAGTTCGTGCTTTGGGCAACGCTTTCTGCAGAACGCCATGCGGAAAAAGACCGAGTTATATGGGATAAAACCTGGCGCATTGAAGTCCACCCTCTTGTCTTTTGAAGCTTTTTTTAAAGAACATTGTCTGTACTGTACTGTACTGTACTGTACTGTACTGTACTGTACTGTACTATACTGCAACTTTGCCGTCTTGACAGACGATAGTTTGTTACATTATGCTTCTAAACAGGCACAATAACTACAAGACATGGCGGTAAGATCATGGATGAAGTTATATCTTTCCATAGCACAAAGCCTGGGCTGAATTGTGGAGACCATGTATTGATCATGCAGCATGATCACTCTCTCGACCTGTCTAGTTTACTCCAGAGGAAAGGTAGTATCAATACGTCCGCAACAAGACAAGGTGCAGAAGCTGCTGGATCAGCAAAGCAATACTCTAACTGTCGGAGCTTCGATCTTAGACCAGTTGCCAACCAAGGCTTAGGGCCTGGTCTGCTCTATGCCACGACATTTAGTCTTTAGGATGCATTTCTTCGCACGAGGATAAGGCTTGTAACCTTCAAATTGCGCGCCAACGCCCGAAGGCGTTGGCACAATGTGGGTTGTCGGATTGGGTAAGCACCGCCTAACATTCGGTGCTGAAAGAAAACAGGTACTGCCGTCTACCGTCGTACGGTAACAGAAACGAATGCATGTCCACAGCTATGATTGAAAGATAAGCGCAGTCGAGACTTGAACGTATTATGGCACAAAATCACAAACTAGGGGGTGCAAGTTTCAGACTGAACCACGTAGAGATCCACTTTAAGGCATCATCTTGAAGGTGCTACCGTCATAATAAGGATATAACAATCTCATGAAAAGGGTAACAGGCGGAAACGATGAGAGAAGATAGGTGGAGAGCATTGAAGATATGATGCCTGGATAGACAATTCAAGATCTGGTCAAGATACACTCTGGCAATATGTACAACGATAGTCCAGGAGAGAAATTGTTGGAGATCTCTTGGCGACAACCTTGACTGCGGAGATGGCACATGAAGGTTAATTACCTTCGCGTATAGAAATGAAGAAGAAGAAGAAGAAGAAGAAGAAGAAGAAGAAGAAGAAGAAGAAGAAGAAGAAGAAGAAGAAGAAGAAGAAGAAGAAGAAGAAGAAGAAGAAGAAGAAGAAGAAGAAGAAGAAGAAGAAGAAGAACGAAGAAGAAGAAGAAGGAGAAGAAGAAGAAGAAGAAAAAAAAAGAAGAAGAAGACGAAGAAGAAGAAGAAGAAGAAGAAGAAGAAGAAGAAGAAGAAGAAGAAGAAGAAGAAGAAGAAGAAGAAGAAGAAGAAGAAATCGTGATGTGTATTATTGCAAAGGAAATCAAAAGACTATTAAACTTAAGCAGCCATATAAGAAAGTTTGTCGTAAACATATAGCTTGTGACAGACAGTAATAGAACTAATACCCCAACCAACATGAACCGGTTGCAAAGGAAATCAACAGAAATAACTTTGTATTCACATTAAACTAATGTTTATTGATTATGGGCGTAAGTTACACAAAACATGAATCAAAATCCCTATTCTAAAAGACCACCCAATCACTAACTACCGGCTAACCCTTCTAAGTATTAGTGCCCTTTAAAAACAAACCTGTAACTTGGTTCTAAATCCCGACCTTCCCTATCGCCATCCCACGCTCTAACTGTCTAACTCACAACAACTTCTTCCGCTCTCTATCTTACACAAATAGTGCGCACCACGTATGCAGCTCTCTATCTTACACAAATAGTGCGCACCACGTATGCAGCTCTCTATCTTACACAAATAGTGCGCACCACGTATGCAGCTCTCTATCTTACACAAATAGTGCGCACCACGTATGCAGCTCTCTATCTTACACAAATAGTGCGCACCACGTATGCAGCTCTCTATCTTACACAAATAGTGCGCACCACGTATGCAGCTCTCTATCTTACACAAATGGTGCGCACCACGTATGCAGCTCTCTATCTTACAACAAATAGTGCGCACCACGTATGCAGCTCTCTATCTTACACAATGGTGCGCACCACGTATGCAGCTCTCTATCTACACAAATGGTGCGCAACCACGTATGCAGCTCTCTATCTTACACAAATGGTGTGCACCACACGTATGCAGCTCTCTATCTTACACAAATGGGTGCGCACCACGTATGCAGCTCTCTATCTTACACAAATGGTGCGCACCACGTATGCAGCTCTCTATCTTACACAAATAGTGCGCACCACGTATGCAGCTCTCTATCTTACACAAATAGTGCGCACCACGTATGCAGCTCTCTATCTTACACAAATGGTGCGCACCACGTATGCAGCTCTCTATCTTACACAAATAGTGCGCACCACGTATGCAGCTCTCTATCTTACACAAATGGTGCGCACCACGTATGCAGCTCTCTATCTTACACAAATAGTGCGCACCACGTATGCAGCTCTCTATCTTACACAAATGGTGCGCACCACGTATGCAGCTCTCTATCTTACACAAATGGTGCGCACCACGTATGCAGCTCTCTATCTTACACAAATAGTGCGCACCACGTATGCAGCTCTCTATCTTACACAAATAGTGCGCACCACGTATGCAGCTCTCTATCTTACACAAATGGTGCGCACCACGTATGCAGCTCTCTATCTTACACAAATGGTGCGCACCACGTATGCAGCTCTCTATCTTACACAAATGGTGCGCACCACGTATGCAGCTCTCTATCTTACACAAATGGTGCGCACCACGTATGCAGCTCTCTATCTTACACAATAGTGCGCACCACGTATGCAGCTCTCTATCTTACACAAATAGTGCGCACCCACGTATGCAGCTCTCTATCTTACACAAATGGTGCGCACCACGTATGCAGCTCTCTATCTTACACAAATGGTGCGCACCACGTATGCAGCTCTCTATCTTACACAAATGGTGCGCACACACGTAATGCAGCTCTCTATCTTACACAAATGGTGCGCACCACGTATGCAGCTCTCTATCTTACACAAATGGTGCGCACCACGTATGCAGGCTCTCTATCTTACACAAATGGTGCGCACCACGTATGCAGCTCTCTATCTTACACAAATAGTGCGCACCACGTATGCAGTTCTCTATCTTACACAAATAGTGCGCACCACGTATGCAGCTCTCTATCTTACACAAATGGTGCGCACCACGTATGCAGCGAGCCGTACGTAAACTAAGCATGTACTGGGCTAGTCATTGATTCAGTAGCACGTCCTTTGCAGAACCTCGCTCTCATAACAACCTTCCGGAAAACCTCTCGATCATAAGCAAGATGTCCCGCGTCCGATACATCCATCTGGAGATCATCCGTCACATCCTGCACCCATCTTCTCTTTTGCCTTCCTCTTCCTCTCTTCCCAGGCATACTTTTTGTTTTGTTTTGTTCGCATATCCTTTACAGGACATCGCTGTCAACATCATCATCTTTCAGCTGATTGTTGATTTCTTGGCAAGATTACGCTCAGTAGTTTGCCATTGCTTTCTGAGCGACCGGCTCACATACTCCGTAAGTTACCGACGCGGAGAGAGCCGCTACCAATTCTCGCCCACATCGCGTATACGAGAGTATACGGGATTACGGAGAAAGTTGTGTAACCCCTAGACCAGGGAGACGGCTCCCAGGCTTATACCCCTCCATTATTGTTCTCTCCAAACTTTCGTGACGTTTCAAGTGACCAAAATATTTCAATTTTCTTTGTTTTATCGCCTTTAATAGCCAATCTTCTTCAATATTCATGTCGCGAAAACTAAACTTGCTAGTTTCGATCGATGACAAAAGGAGACATTGGTCTGCACAAACGCCAGCAAACCCTTTGATGTTGTATGGACTGAGAAACAAAATACGTCGCGTTACAATGTCTACACTGGTCGGCATTTTGTTAACAAATTGTTGCTCGAGACGAACAACGGCGTCATCCGTCTGCAAGGCGGGAGTCGGCCTTTGAAGTGATAGACGGAATGTCTGGCCAGAAGTCGGATGGAGTCTTGTGATGTGGAGAAGATCTCTAGATCACAGACAGGAGACAATTTCCCAGATGAAAGGGGACACCAGACAGAGGTTCACATTGAGTTGGGAAAAATACAGAGAAAAACAACTTCTCGACGCCTCAGCGTCTAGACAATTTGGTGACGTCACTCAAAGCCGATATAAAGGCCGTTGAAGTAAACAAGTTGCGTGAGTCGACCAAGATTTCTGAAGTGTGAAGGATCGGTGCAGTTTCCGAGTTGTGTTCAATGAAAGAAACTATAGTGTCAAATTGTTGATATTTATCGGCGGACATAGATCCAGTCTGTGATTGCATAGTTTCAATCAGCAACCGGAATAGGCATATGGTAGGCTATTAATCATATCTAACTTAGAGTATGATTAGGAATAGAGTACAGTACTGTGCGGTGATATAATGTATTATAGGTGTGGTGATATAGTGTATTATAGGTGTGGTGATAGAATGTTCTATAAGTGCGGTGCTAGAAAGTATCATAGGAGCGTCGGCACTAGTATCCTATTGTGTGGCTTTAACTAGCTTGTGTGATATATCATTTTACTCAGGGAGTTGAGGACAATGTAGTGGGATAATAATTAGAGAGATTGAGGATGGTTGGGAGGGAGGAGGGGAATGTGAAATGGTAGGATCTTCCAGTAGGGCATCTGCTGGGTTTCTACCCGTTCCTTTATTCTTTCCTGGTGTTGCCATGTCTCAGACCATGTGATGAGTTATTTGGCCGTATGACAGAGATCGGATCTCTGTTGTAGATCTGAGTGCTGCTATTGGCCTACACTCACCTAATTCCGGCCAGGATTGAGTTGCTCTCACCATGGTATTCTCTACTCAACAGGTTCCACGTAGGTGTGCTATGATATTCAACAGTGAAGCTAGAACACAGTTTAGAAGATGATGGCTCAGGATTTGAAGACAGAAGTTGCTGAGAGGCCTCTACATTGGGCTTATACCCAAGTTGGTCTGCGGGAACCTGGCTTCTGCGAAGCAGGACAGGCTGATGATACTTATGTTTAGCAAGTGATAGTTGTATCACTGAACAGTCAGAACATTATATCTATATACAACACTGATACCAGGAACATTTATATAAAGTTATAGAAATACCTGGAACATTCAGATTGTGGTGTTAATATGGGGAATCTTTACAACCAGTGACACTAGATCAATTAAGATTTCCCAAGTAACAGTGACAATAGTGTTAGAATTCTCTGAGTAACAAACAGTTAATAACAGAGGAAATTCATAGTGTGAATTAGATTGAAGACTCTCATTAGACAGTGTTTGTCATGGATGTCCAAACATCTGGATGCCTCGAGAGATAGCGGAGAAACTCTTCACGTGACCGGAGAAGCATCACCTCGGTGAGGTTGTTTGTCTGGAATACATGGTGCTGGTGTGTTCTCAGCACAGTGATGAGAATGACTATACTCCTGAACACTGATCTGAGTCTATATACACTTTAGAATATACGTCACACATTCTACACATTATATATACACACACACACACTTCTCCTACATATACTCTTTGCTTTAATAAATTTCTTGTTTTTATTTGTTGAAGCTAGAGTTGTCAAGTATGTTATGTTGGGGAAGAATGAGAGGGGGCATGATCCAGGGGTGAGTAAGAGTGAGAAGAAGGTGTCTTCAGATTGAGGGAGTGTTGTGGACGGAGTCTGCTGGATATCTCCAGGATAGTGATATTGAATTAAAATAAATGTGGGTGTTGATTCCCCTCACTCCAGGGACGACACTAAAGTAGTAAAGAAGAACAAATAACTACCCCAACATTCTTTACTTACGACAATTCAGCTCTTGAAGTATGGATGCACTTGTTCTTTTCTTTACCCAAGATATTCGTAGAACTCATCTATAACATGTATATTCAAAGGCATTTATGCGCTGTTCAGCTTAGTTTAGTAAGTGTCCAGGTCTCACAGGCGTATGTTGCAATGGGAAAGATGCATGCTCTTAAAAATCTAATTTTTGTAGTTCTGTCTGTTCCATTCCATAATTTATTCAGTTGTTTTAGTCTTTGAAGATCCATTGATAGTCGTCGTTTAATTTCTTGCATTGTGTCACCGTTCTTGATAATCAATGACCCAAGATATTCAAAATTTTCCACTACCTCCGATCTTTCCTCATTAACATATATTTCTTTCTCCACAGTAGTTTTATCTGTATGCATTATCTTTGTTTTTGCTATGTTAAGATATAAGTTGTGATACTGGGCTAGTAGTTTTGTGTTATATAAGATTTAGTCAACAGGTGTAATATGGGGCCGGGACAAGGTTACTGAGAAGAAGATGGAGGAGAAGAAAAAGAGTAAGAAGAAAGATGGAGGAGAAGAAGAAGAAGAAGAAGAAGAAGAAGAAGAAGAAGAAGAAGAAGAGGAAGAAGAAGAAGAAGAAGAAGAAGAAGTAGTAGTAGTAGTAGTAGTAGTAATAGTAGTAGTAGTAGTAGTTAGTAGTAGTAGTAGTAGTAGTAGTAGTAGTAGTAGTAGTAGTAGAAAGTAGTAGTAGTCGGTAGTAGTTAGTAGTAGTAGTCAGTAGTAGTAGTAGTAGTAGTAGTAGTAGTAATAGTAGTAGTAGTTAGTAGTAGAAGAAGAAGAAGAAGAAGAAGAAGAAGAAGAAGAAGAAGAAGAAGAAGAAGAAGAAGAAAGAAGAAGAAGAACGAAGAAGAAGAAGAAGAGGAAGAAGAAGAAGAAGAAGAAGAAGTAGTAGTAGTAGTAGTAGTAGTAGTAGTAGTAGTAGTAGTAGTAGTAATAGTAGTAGTAGTAGTAGTAGTAGTAGTAGTAGTAGTAGTAGTAGTAGTAGTAGTAGTAGTAGTAGTAGTAGTAGTAGTAGTAGTAGTAGTAATAGTAGTAGAAGAAGAAGAAGAAGAAGAAGAAGAAGAAGAAGAAGAAGAAGAAGAAGAAGAAGAAGAAGAGGAAGAAGAAGAAGAAGAAGAAGAAGAAGAAGTAGTAGTAGTAGTAGTAGTAGTAGTAGTAGTAGTAGTAGTAGTAGTAGTAGTAGTAGTAGTAGTAGTAGTAGTAGTAATAGTAGTAGTAGTAGTAGTAGAAGAAGAAGAAGAAGAAGAAGAAGAAGAAGAAGAAGAAGAAGAAGAAGAAGAAGAAGAAGAAGAAGAAGAAGAAGAAGAAGAAGAAGAAGAACTGGAGATTTATATTCCAGCAAATCAAACGAGAGACTATTGAACTTAAGCAGCCAATGGAAGAAAGGAATTAAGGATGTATAAACAATTGCAGCTGACAAAAATTGTCTGGAAGCTGCCAATTGCCAGGTACAATGAATTGTTTACCGAGCTGCATGCCAAGTAAACATGGGGTAAAGTCACGTGACCTGCACGTGGTGTATTCAAAATGTAACGGTCGCTGGGTGAGATGGGGTGACCTTAACATCGTTGGTTGGTGGTATTGTTGTTGTTGTTTGTGATTCCTTTATAGACTAGATGGGTTGGTTCATTGGCTTTTACTAAGAGCTGAGTCGTATGGTATTTACAAAACAGCGCCAGGCTGCGAGACAATGTTTACATTGCAAGAACGTGTCAGAACAGTCCATGCGAACACACCACATAATAAGTCTGAGCTTGGTCTTCCCTACTGGTCGCAGCCGACCTGGGTTCCAATCCATTTTTGATTAGGTTCGGTTCATGTCATCCACAGTATGCCTACATTAACTATATGTTATGCCTACGTTAACTATATGTTATATCTAACGTTAACTATATGTTCCAGGTACCGTGATGAGCGCCACGTTCTTCTACACCTGCTACAGGAGAGAGCAGCAGTCGTTACTAGCAGTAATAGCACGGGTGTCGACTACACCCTAGCTCAAAGCACGAGAACGCTTGACAAAATCTGACACATAATGTTTATAAATAAATTAGTCTAACCTCTTGGTAATTAAGTAAATAATGCCAGAATAATCTAACACAGTCAGATTAACACACACTTGTAAAAAAAAATACAACAGAAACATATCATTCAGGTAACTTAAATGTTTGTTTACCTGTCTAACGTTCAGTCATGCTTAAACATCAAACGTTAGACAAGTTATAATAAAGGCAAGTAAAGAACAAATTTAATATATTGTCTGATCTAGAGATTTTATATCAAGATGTGGATGATCAATGGGAAATGTTGAAGAATTCAATCAGTTTTTCTGCAGAAAAACGATTCCAAAATTAATGAAAGTGGGTCGTAAGACATGGATGACTGAAGAAATTTTATAACTAATGGAAACAAGAAGACAGAACAATAATAATCCTGCAAAATATGAAGAAATTCACATAAAAGTCAGAACATTATGTAAGGAGGCCAGAGAATCATGGCTCGAGAAAAATTGCATAGAAATGGTAAAACAACACACAAGTAAAAATACTAAACTATTGCACAAAAGAATTCAGGAGCTTACTAATCAAAGAACACGTACATCAACAGGCTGCATAAAGAAAAAGACTGAAAAATCATAATAGAAAAAGATCAGATTTTTACATGTATGGTCAGATTATGTAAAAAAAACATTTATGATGATAACAGAGAAGAACAGCATGATATTCAAAATAGTAAAGAAGGACCATCAATTTTGAAGATGGAGGTTCAGAATGCTCTTAACCTTATGAAAATTGGCAAGGCCCCCGATTCAGACAGCATCACAACAGAAATGATTAATGCTTTAGAAGAATATGGAATAGACAAAGTTACCAGACTGCTGAATACAATATATGATACTGGAGATACACCTCATGAATTATGTGATTCTGTATTCATTGCAATCCCAAAGAAATCAGGAGCCTTGAAATGTGATTAACATCGAACAATTAGTATAATGAGTCACATCACGAAGATTTTGCTAAGAATTATCATGCAAAGAGTTAGGAAGAAAATACAACCTGAAATAGGAGAAGAACAATGTGGGTTTGTAGAAGGCAAGGGTACAGTAAATGCTGTGTATATACTGAGAACAGTAACTGAACGTTCTATAGAAGTAAACAAAGATCTACACTTTTGCTTTATTGACTACACAAAGGCTTTCGATAAAGTGAGACATGTCAACATGATAAGGATGCTTGAAGATCTACAAATTGATGGAAAAGACCTTAGACTTGTAAAAAACATATATTGGAAACAACAAGCTGCCATAAGAATTGATAATGAAGTAGGTCAATATCAGCCTATTAAGAGAGGTGTGAGACAGGGATGTGTAATGTCTCCAGATCTTTTTTCCCTGTACAGTGAAAATATTTTCAGAAATATAGAAGATATGGAAGGAATCATCTTTGGGGGACGATATATCAATAACATTAGATATGCAGATGATACAGTCTTGATTGCAGACAATGAACAGGACCTGCAACATTTAGTAGATGCGGTTGTTGCACACAGTGAACAACTAGGGTTAGAATTGAATTGTAAGAAGACACAGATTATGGTCGCCACTGGAAGAAGGAAATACCACAATATAAAATACAAGTAAATGGGCATATTCTTAACAAGTGAATCGGTACAATTATCTCGGAACAGTCATAACATCTGATGGGAGATGCCTTGAAGAGATTAGAACAAGAATCGCTATAGCGAAGGCAGCCTTTTACAAGATAAAAAACATGCCGACCAAAAATATATATCAATTGAAACGAGAAAAAAAGTGTTGAAGTGTTACATAGAACCCATAATTTTGTATGGATGTGAAGCGTTGACAATGAGCAGACAAGATGAAAAACATCTGATGGCTGTGGAAATGTGGTTTCTGAGGAAAATGCAAAGAATATCATGGACAGACAGAAAAACAAATGAACGTTCAAGAAACAAATAAAGATCGTAAACTGATTAGAGACATTAGACGTAGACTGTCAAAATTTTTTGGGCATGTTATGAGAAGAAATGAATTGGTGAACTTGGTAACAACTGGCAAGATCGAAGGGAAGAGACCAAGGGGAAGCCCGAGAAGTAAATACCTGGATAGCTTGGCCACTTGGCATGATCGAGACAGAAACACAGAGCTGATCCACGACTCTGGTGATCGAGTGAGATGGCGAGACATGAACTCCCACGCTTATCGACATGGCACATGATGAATGCACTAAAGGCAAATCATATCTCGGCTTTTCTTGAAGTCCATGCCGTGTGGAGTTGGTGATCTTGTCTGTCCACAGCCTTCTGCCTCGTGTATTGTCAATCTTCTTATAGTCCATGCCGTGTGGAGTTGGTGATCATGTCTGTCCACAACCTTCTGTCTCTTGTATTGCCAATCTTCTTATAGTCCATGCCGTGTGGCGTTGGTGATCATGTCTGTCCACAGCCTTCTGTCTCGTGTACTGCCAATCTTCTTATAGTCCATGCCGTGTGGCGTTGGTGATCATGTCTGTCCACAGCCTTCTGTCTCGTGTACTGCCAATCTTCTTATAGTCCATGCCGTGTGGCGTTGGTGATCATGTCTGTCCACAGCCTTCTGTCTCGTGTACTGCCAATCTTCTTATAGTCCATGCCGTGTGGCGTTGGTGATCATGTCTGTCCACAGCCTTCTGTCTCGTGTACTGCCAATCTTCTTATAGTCCATGCCGTGTGGCGTTGGTGATCATGTCTGTCCACACCCTCTGTCTCGTGTATTGTCAATCTTCTTATAGTCCATGCCGTGTGACGTTGGTGATCATGTCTGTCCACAGCCTTCTGTCTCGTGTACTGCCAATCTTCTTATAGTCCATGCCGTGTGGCGTTGGTGATCATGTCTGTCCACAGCCTCTGTCTCGTGTACTGCCAATCTTCTTATAGTCCATGCCGTGTGGCGTTGGTGATCATGTCTGTCCACAGCCTTCTGTCTCGTGTACTGCCAATCTTCTTATAGTCCATGCCGTGTGGCGTTGGTGATCATGTCTGTCCACAGCCTTCTGTCTCGTGTACTGTCAATCTTCTTATAGTCCATGCCGTGTGGCGTTGGTGATCATGTCTGTCCACAGCCTTCTGTCTCGTGTACTGCCAATCTTCTTATAGTCCATGCCGTGTGGCGTTGGTGATCATGTCTGTCCACAGCCTTCTGTCTCGTGTACTGTCCAATCTTCTTATAGTCCATGCCGTGTGGCGTTGGTGATCATGTCTGTCCACAGCCTTCTGTCTCGTGTACTGTCCAATCTTCTTATAGTCCATGCCGTGTGGCGTTGGTGATCATGTCTGTCCACAGCCTTCTGTCTCGTGTACTGCCAATCTTCTTATAGTCCATGCCGTGTGGCGTTGGTGATCATGTCTGTCCACAGCCTTCTGTCTCGTGTACTGTCAATCTTCTTATAGTCCATGCCGTGTGGTGTTGGTGATCATGTCTGTCCACAGCCTTCTGTCTCGTGTACTGCCAATCTTCTTATAGTCCATGCCGTGTGGTGTTGGTGATCATGTCTGTCCACAGCCTTCTGTCTCGTGTACTGTCAATCTTCTTATAGTCCATGCCGTGTGGCGTTGGTGATCATGTCTGTCCACAACCTCTGTCTCTTGTGCTGCCAATCATTTCTGATACCGACGTTCCTTCATGCCATGATGTCAAACTGAACAACATCTGTCTTGGTTTTCCCCTGCCTCTCCTCCCCTCCAACCTTCCGGTTATAACGACATACTCCAGCTTCCCTCTCCTCGTGGCATGCTAAAATATGTGGATTATCTTCTCCTGATACGAATAACCAGTTCACTTTGTGAGTTCCTTGAACTGCTGTCAAGATACCTTCATTGGTCTGTCTATCCGTCCACGGGTATCCCATCATTCTTCTATAAAACCACGTCTTCACAACTTCCACATAATTCCTCACGTATCTGCTAATTGTCCACGATTGGCTTCAGTACCACGATTAGTTCTTGAGAGCTCTTTTCCTCATCGCAGTTGATACAGATACATTGCTGCGAATATTCTCCATCTTGTAAAATGCACGACTCGATTATCTGACCGTACGGGTTTAGAAATCCGCCCTGACAGGATCGGCGACAAACTAATGACACATTTCTTGGAATATATTTGAAATGAACAAAACCCTAACGCCGTGTCCAGTTTACAGTTAGTAACATGGCGGTTGAGGGAGTGCGGTGCCTAGTGGCTCGCCTGCCAGCCCGGGTGTCCTGGCTTCGAAACCCCGTGACATTGATATCTTTAAGTGAAATGGGTTCCCAGCTCAACCCCAGCCCACAATGGGAACAGGTAAACGTTTTGGGAAGTAAAGACGGCCGCCGTGACACTGACCACACCACCCCCGAATGTCCACTGATCTATATAAATATGGGTTTGACACCATATACCCATTGCTCCTAAACAAAAGTTAGTTGCATATCCTTTACAGGACATCACAGTCAACACCAGCATTTTTTGCTGTTGTGATCTCTTGGGGAGTTTACGTTCAGTAGTTTGCCATTGCTTTCTGAACGACCGGCACTCATACCATTTCATAAAAAACAAACGTAAGGCGGTCTGCTGCCAAATCGCCCGCAACTGTGTTTCGAACGTGTTTCGCGGGATTACGAACTGCGTACGTAAACTCTTCGCCACGGAAATGGCGGTTGCGCCTATGGCTTGTCAAATGGTGCTTTTAGTTTAGTTTAGTTTAGTTTAGTTTAGTTTAGTTTAGTTTAGTTTAGTTTAGTTTAGTTTAGTTTAGTCGACGGATCAACATTAGAGCACACGGGTGTAACCCATAAATGCTCCATTCTACTCCTAACTCAAGCCTGAGTCCGGAGAATCTCAACTCAGTGCACGAACTCCGTAGCACCGGCGAGAATCCGGAAATACTTTGGGTAGATTTTTAACTCGAAATTTTGCCCGCGCAGCGCCGTTAGGCTACTACTTTTCGATTTCCAACTGTCAAGAGATTTTTTTACGTGCGCAACAATACACACGGGCGTCCGATCTAACTACCCAGAGACTAGGGGAAATTTTGTTACTAGAAGTCCACGAGAAAAAATCCCAGCTAGTTTAATTAGTTTAGTTTACTTCAGTTTACTTTAATTTTGTTTAGATTACTGTAGTTTAGTTTACTTTAGTTTAATTTAGTTTAGTTAACGTTAGTTTAGTTTACTCTAGTTTAGTTTAGTACTTTACTTTAGTTTAGTTTACTTTAGTTTAGTTTAGTTTACTTTAGTTTATTTTAGTTTACTTTAGTTTAGATTAGTTTATTTTAGTTAACTTCAGTTTAGTTGACGTTAGGTTAGTTGACTTTAGTTTACTGTACTTTAGATTAGCCTACTTTACTTTAGTTTAGTTTGCTTTAGTTTAGATTAGTATAGTTTAGTTTACTTTAATTTAGTTTAGTTTACTCTAGATTAGTTTACTTTACTTTAGATTAGTTTATTGTTAGTTTACTTTGATTTATTTTGATTTAGGTACCTTTACTTTAGTTTAGTTTAACTGACTTAAGTTTAGTTGATTTTAGTTTATTTGACGTCAGTTTAGTTGACTTTGATTTACTTTAATTTAGCCTACTTTACTTTAGTTTATTTTACTTTAATTTAGATTAGTTTACTCTAGTTTAATTAAGCTTAGTTTACTTTAGGTTAGTCTACTTTAGTTTATTTTAGATTACTAAGTTTAGTTTACTTTAATTTAGTTTAATTTACTCTAGTTCTGGGAACTAAAAGGCAGGGAAGAGGCTAATATATAGGATTGGACATTTATTGAGAAAATCTGAGAATAGTACAACTGGAAAGTCTTTAGTCTAGAACATGTAAGGCAAACGAAATAGGGGGAAACTTCAAATAAGGGGAAACCTAAAATAGTGGAAAACCTAAAATAGGGGGAAACCTAAAATAGTGGAACACCTAAACTAGAGGGGAAACGTAAAATAGTGGAAAACCTAAAATAGGGGAAACCTAAAATTTGGGGGAAACCTAAAATAGTGGAGCACCTAAAATAGGGGGAAACCTAAAATAGGGGGAAACATAAATTAGGGGAAAACCTAAAATAGAGTTTAAAAAAAAAAGTCGCTTAAAAGTCGACAGGGTCGACTTCATTGCACCGGGTTTTATCCCATATGGCTCGGTCTCTTACCGCAGCGCGGAAAGCGTCGCACAAAGCACGAACTCCGTAGCTGTAGCGACGACCCACAGGAATCTCCGAAAAATTTAACTCGTGAACCGAAGGACGCGGCCCAGAATCGAACCCACAACCTTCGGAGCCCGAGTTAAACGGCTTGACCACTTCGCCA